>JAPZDV010000010.1:9536803-9578288 GCA_029814665.1 Acanthurus lineatus
ATCTATCTATCTATCTATCTATCTATCTATCTATCTATCTATCTATCTATCTATCTATCTATCTATCTATCTGTTATAAAATCTGACAGATATGTAGGCATTCATTTGTCAGTTAAAGTATTAATTTTTATTCTAAAGATCACAAGAGGCCTTTATTAGTGAATAAAGAAAAACACTGATAAGAAAATAAAAATAAAATTGATGTTTATTTTTTTTAAGGAAATAATAAGAATGAGCAAATTACTTTAATGGAGCAGATTTTATTTTGTCTTCCTTGCCTTTGCAGTTGATTATGCTTCCTCTGCTCCCCACCAATTCACTGTATCAGTTCAGTCGACAAACAAACAAAAAGCAACCGTTTTCATGCAAAAAATTGTAAATATTCTTCTTGGTAGCAGATCCAATATCAGACTGCCAGATTGTGGTAAGTGTGGCCACTGTCTCCTGAAAGACCTGTTGCTGTTTTAGTTTAGTTTAAGTCAAGAGTTAATCACAAGACAGTGAAGCTGTACACTACCCAAAAAGAGACAGATTACAAAGCTATATGTTTACTTTCACAATGTTTACTTAAATATTTTCTACTTGCAGTTTAAAGCCTTTTGAATTAGAAATGTATCGATGCAAGCTGGTAAAAGAGCTTTTTACTAGTGTGTTCACTGTGCTCTGTTGTGGAATGAATTTAGTTTTACCAAAATAGATGATTATACCAATAAACAACATGAAACTCAGATGAAATGTGGTCACATTTAAGAATCAAAGTCAGACTTTGTAATTTGGTTAAACTGAGCCTTCAACACAAGAGACACACACTACATTTCTATTTTATTGTGGAGGATGCAGACAAAGGCAGCTTTTGAGCGCAAATGATGAGTTACTCCACTTAAAACATGGCCATGACAGAGAACCTCTTAAAAAATATTACTCATACTGAAAGATGCAGTAAAACACATATCAGAGCAGACAGGAAAACAGAAATAGAAAATCAGGCAGACAGACAGAGGGAAAACATTGTGCTGGTTAATCTGTGTACACTTATAGACAGAGAAATTAAGAAGAATTGTGCCAGAAAACATGCTGAGTGTGCAAAACAAAAAAATAACAAACATGAATCAGCCTGATTCAAATCAATCTCGTGAGAGTTAAGTCAGACAGCGCTGTTCCACAGTGGCTCCAAAAAGATGACAGATTTGGCCAACGAGTTTAGTTTATTTGAAAAATTGAATGTTTGTTATGGCTTATGGATTCTGAGACTGCTGGATCCCGCTGGCCTCGGACCAGCGCTCTTTTACCATGTTGTCATTTATTTGGGATGATGATGTCAGCAGCCTCTCTGACTGATTCGTGACTGTTGGTTTAGGGACAATCACACACATCCACTTAACACACACACACACACACACAAACACATTTCTCCTCCCTCTTTGTCCCTCGCATGCACACAAATGCAATTTGTTTACATAATTCCTAAGGCTTCTTGGTAATATTATGGAGACTGAAAAGAGTACAAGTTTCCCTGGCATCGCACAAACAAACACTGAAAAAAAAAAGGTTTGTTCTTTGTGGCATTGGCTGGCACATCAGCTGGCAGAGAGAGAGAGAAAAGCCACTGACGTACTGGCAAAGCAAAAATGAAAAAGTGAGAGCAGAGTGAAAAGAAGGCTGTCATATTAATTTTCTTACCTCAGTCCAGTGTTTACCCTCAGTCCTTTCATTTCTCTATCTATTTATTTTCTTTTTCCAGGCCGCTGTCCAGGCTCCATCTATTATTATTATTTTCAGGCTGCAGGGAAACATGGATGCAGTATTAGTGATGTCACCAAAACATAAGTGGTTGGATTTTTGGAAGACTCAGCTTTGGGTTTATCACTTGTCACTATGTTGTCAGTTATTAGTGGGGTGGAGGGAGGCTGGGTGAGGATCTGGCAACCTACATGGTAGTTTTAATGTCTGTCTGTCACTTACAGAACATTCAATGCTGATTAATAAATCAGTTTTTGGATGTGAGAGGGACACGGTTATGGCTTGGTTAGGTTGAGAGACAAAAAAAACACTTTGTAGGTTTAAGGGTAGATCATGGATTGTGTTGAAATATGTGCTTTGATTAGTTCACAAAAAACATCGTGGTTTGGGTTAAAATGACTACTCTGTTAAGGTCAGAGGAGCTTAAGGCTAAGTCTACATGTGCACAGCTTTTTTTTTTAAATAGAGCTTTTTTCCCCACTTCTTTTTCAAAAAACATCCCATCCACACAAGCACTATTTTAATGAATCCCTGTTCACATGAAAATGCAAAAACATGCGGTCGAGTGCTGTTAGGAGTGTGTCAAACCAACAGGTAGCGCCATGATACCGACCCTGAATCCATGTTGGCCGGTCAGAAGCCCAATAACTTACTGGTTCTTGTAGGAACAAAGGGAGATGGTACATCCTCTCAGGTCAAACCCAGAAAGCAACCACACACACTCAATGCTCAAGCAAAGACTTTTGTTTACCCTGTCTGCATGACAACATTGCAGTCTAGTTTCTGAATATCTGCACTCTGGCAGGAGTTTTCCACAAATTCCATTAATGTTGACCTTAAACACCATTTGTATGTGAACAAAAAATGAAACTTCATAGGAAAACTAAGTTTTTAAAAATATCTGCGTGTACCTGCTTGTGTGCTTTTAGACAAAACCTTAAAGTTTGGTGTGTCGGATTCAGTGGCATCTAGTGGTGAAGTTTCAGATTGCATGTGACTAAACATCCCTTCGCTCACCTTTCTCTTCCAAGCATGAAGGAGAACCTACAGTGGCTGCAGGCTTGCAACAAAAAAAGAAAGTCCTTCTTACAAACCAGAAGTAAAAAGGGAGTTCTATAATTAAAGTTGCACAAAAAAGGTAAGTCAAGGCCCTGTGTTAAAATGCCCTTTCATTTGGTGAAGAGCGCACTACTCTTCAGGAACCAAAACTCAGTACTTAGGACTTGGGACTTTCAGGCTTGACTTGAGGCTTACTTGCAACTTAAAACAACAACTTGATTTCACCTATGGGCTTTTGTATCAGGTTCTTAGACATACATTAGCAGTGAATTTCCTAAATGCTATTTGAAGATTAGATTTGATTGTCTCTGACGCTGTTGTCACTAAACCAGTCAGGTAAACAAGCCATAGATGCTCATCTGGACCCTTTTTCATGGAGTTATTGTTGGAGGAGAATGTTCATATGAAGTCCATCTGTATCAGCATATACTTTGACTAATTCCATGCACTAACGCATGCAACATATTTTTAACAGTTAACTTCCACTTGGGTTTTTTGACCACTGAGGACTGAATTTTTAACATAATGTTAAACATGGCCTTGAGGATCTGGATTACAGACTGTGCATGCAGACTGCACATCTGAAACACATCCTTTTTTTGTGTGTAAACCCAACACTGAAAATTTACACTAAAAAGATTTGTTATTCCCTTTCACCAATATATGCATGATTTCATTGGCTGAAGCATTTTCTTGTAAATAGTCATTTATTGTTTTCATATGGTGCTTTGCACTTGAAAAATCTTTTAATTGACATATAAATTAAAAAGTTTTATGAAACAAATAAAAAAATAAGTATGCCTTGTCATTAATTTTCATTTAAAAATGGATAAGGGCCTAGAAGTCGCAGTCAAATGTTTGTTTGTGGTTTACGATGTCATTTAAAGCCCAAAAATGTTCAGAAACTTCCCTGGCTTCCGCCTTTTTTTTTTTTTAAGTCATCTGTCTCAAAATGCACCAGACTGAACTGATTCTGTTTTAACAGCTGTAGCTCTACACAGGATGCATTATATTTACATCAAGTCCTTATTCTTCCATTTCATGCCCATTAATACAGTGACTGTGTAGAGGGCTTTGAGCTCTGACAAAATGCAGGTGTCCTGCACACAGGACGGTGCATGAACACATCCTGTGTAGACTCTGATGGGACACATGAGCTGCAGCTCTGGTAATGTGCCCATCAAATCTGTCATCAATGAGCTTCACAGAGACAGCCTTGCAACTGCTATACAACCCAAGTCTCACCCCTCCCTCACGCAAAAGCCCAAAGCAACTGATGGGACTCACTTACGAAGCAAAAAGGACATGATCCCGCTCCATCTTCCCACCCTTAAAGAAGGATTTTCTTGCTTTTAGTGTAGACAGCAAACTTGTAAAAACTGATTTAACAATGCTTATGTCTGGTCCTGATCAGAAAGGTTAGAGACATTTGAATGAGTAGATAACTCTGCTTTCTGACAAAGATGTGTTTTTAGTCCTGTTTGACTCTTTCATGTAGAACAAGGCCTTCCTCCCTCTCCCTCCCTCCTGCAGCAGCAGACTCGAGCCTGAACTCTGCCGCTCAGTGATTGACACATTCTGGCAAAATAAATTAAAACCTCAAGCTGTGACAGAGCCCAAAATAGCAGGAAGCTGTCGCTGACCTGCAGTCTCTAGTCCCACATGTCAGCAAGCTTAAAAAACTTGGCAGAACATTCTGCACAAAGGAAGCATGTGCAGGTGCATTTCTGGTGTGTCTGAGAGTGTCTGTGAGTATTTACACGAGTCAACAAGCTATAACGTTGTTGATGCTTTAACTACAGCTGCAATGCAAAGTCTTTAAGTGAGCTTTTGCGCAAGTGTTGGCTGCTTTGTGCTAAACTCTGTGAAAACCAATTTCAACTTGTTTTATTAAACTGAAACCACTTTGGAATTTGAAGGCAGTGGCAGATGGATCTATTTTTTTAGCCAGCTGTTCTCCGGAGGGGGACGCTGGGGTGGGGGGCTAAGCCCCAAGATGTTTAGTGGCGTAGGACTGCGGCTCCCTTTGCCAAGTCACAGAGCTTCTGGTTCTTGCCAAGCAGGGGGTGGGTGAGAGAAAATGCCATTTAGCTGGCTGGTATTTATAGATATGTGAGGAACTTGTGCTCAGGCCGGGCCGAGGTGCTGACGACGTAAAACGAGAGGACGCTTCCAGAAGTCGAGTGTCAGGGCACACAGATAAAAATACCCGGTGAAAGATGGGGCTGGTCATTAGTGGCACAGTCTGGCATGTGACATGGCAGCATTTCAGAGGTGATTTATGATTATTACTACAGCTAACCTATACCTCTCCCCTTCCTGCCCCCACCGTCCATCCCAAATTGGTTTGCCGAATGGAATGGTGCATGAGGTTTATTTCAGGGGCCGAGTGCACAGGAAAAAAAGAAAAAAAAAGTCTGCTGGCATTTTAGACTTTGGCAAAGTGCCACCGTTGGGTTTCAAATTTTACCACCATAATGAAAGGAAAAACAAAAGTGACAATAAATGAATCTCTTCTGGAAATTCAGAGTGTGTTGCAGAAGTCAAATGCACGCTGCTTTCATGCGGCTGTCAGCCAGACGAAGACCCAAGTGCATTGGCTGTTTTTATGGACTCGTTAAGATGGTGCTGAATTGCAAGACAAATATTGAAGCAGCGATTAATCATATTTCTGCAAAAGTTCCGTTTGATGGAGACACTGTATTTGGGCAGTGGGGTAATGAGCTCATTGCAGGCTGCTGCCTTCCCTAATTGCCAGAGCGAGCTGCCACAGGGAGGAACAAAGGAAACATTTAACACGTCGTAAATTCCCATAATGTCCTGCTGAGGAGCTGCTGATCCAGTTACACTTAAGACTTTTTTTTTTGACTGACTCCTCATTGACTGAAGGAGACAAACAAAACACATTAAAAGAAACTGATAGAAAAATATTAATTAGACTTTCACTCTGTGTTCAAAGTTTCTTTATGCGTGTTCTCTTGTGATCAGTTCATCTCTCAAGGGGTGAAAGGGCTTATAAAAAAAAGCTCTTGGACATCAGATGGACACATTGTTTTTTTGTCTCAGGTGCTTCTAACCTTCTGTGTCGGGTTCCTTCTGTTTCACAGAGAGCAAAAATGTGCAGCTGAACACTGAAAATTCAAATACGACAATGAGTGAGCGCTGCGGCGTCTCGCTGAATTTCTTCCCAGTCTGTTGTCCCTCAAGGCAAATGATGGAGCATATGCCTCACTCAGTGCGACGGTGATCAAGTGTGTGTGAGAGCGATCGAGGGAAGCGACGGAAAGAGAGGGAGAGAGAGAGAGAGAGAGAGAGAGAGAGGGAGAGAGAAAGAAAGTGATTTTGTTAAGGGTCCTGAGAGACTCCTCACTTTTAGGAAGCATGATACAGTACAGTATGTGTGTCTCGCATAGACATGTACACTGTGTGTGTGAACACAACACATACTGCATGTGTGTGTGGTTTTTTTCTGGTCGGGGAAGAGAGGGGAGGGGTATCAGGCCACAAAATTAGTTTACCATCAGCTGTGCTCTGGCTCTTATTCGGTCCCAGCCTCTGTCCAGTATTTCTTCCAGCTCCATCCAACTAATGGCGACTCGGAGCGGTTTTACTGCACCACCCTGGGGAGGCTACTGTGGCCAGATCCAGAACATTTGGCTTTATGTGGATTGAATGTTTTATGGTTATGGACATAATATTTAAGTGTAGGAACAGTCTCACAAGAATCCACCCCCGCACCACTAACCCCAGCCCCTAATAATTACACCAGTGTAGGAAAGGTAAGTGGGAAAAGTCTGTGTACTGTAGTGGAGACATCCAGTTATGTAACTGAGCTCATATTCACAAGTGTTATCTTGTGTTTTTTTCATTGTTTTTACACACTGACAAACTAAACTGAAGCAAAAATGACTGAGGCTGAACATACACTAAAAAACCACTTGTCTTCTTTTTTTTGACAAACAACTTTAGTATCAGTTTTAAAATCTACTTAATGCCACACATGTTTTTAAAAAGGAAGCTGTAGTTGATACAAAAAAATGCAAAATACAAATAAACAAAATGATAATTCTTTTCTTGTGGGAACTGTCATGTCAAAAGTAAAAATGAAGGTCTGTCTCATTCCTTTACTTTGATACAGAAACTACCAGAAAAACATTCATACAGTTAAGCTTTCATATATATTGAGATGATGCTAATAAGGAAATAATTTTTCTGAATATCTCTGCTCTCCCTCTGGGAACATGCTAAAGGAGAGGATACAATTTGAATTTTGCAGGCCAGATTATTTAAGTTTTCTCCTTTAAAGTCTGTACGATAAAAGGAAAAGAAAATTGAAGGGTTGGAAAGATAAGGAAAGGAAAGGAGAGGAAAGGAAAATAGAGAGCCAGAAGAGAAGAAGAGAAGGTAAAGAGTAACCACATTAGCCGGCCACATGGTGGTGTATGCTGTCATGTTAAACCAGTTAGCCTTTGATTGCTATTACTGCAGCGGTCAAGGGGCAAATCACTTGTGATTCTCACCGCTCTGATTCTGATGTATGTAGCTTATGTGTGTGCTTTTATGTAAATGTGTGTGCATGAGAGAAAGAGAGAGAGAAAGACAGATGGAGAGAAAGAGATGTGTGAATACTGCAAAGGAAAAAAATGATGGAAAAAGGATAAAGACATTTAGGTGCTGTGTCTTAAAATGTGACCCTTTTATTGTTTTATTCTGAGAAAAGTTTGATTTATATGTCCTGCTATGAAGAATATCTTCCCATTGAATGCTGTGTCAAAGATATTGTCAAATGAACCTGTGAGAAGTTCAACCTGCATGCTAAAGGTGTACACAGGACTGTTTTAAAACCTGTACCCATCTGCCTTGGTGCAATATTTGATGCTACTGTTTAAACTGACTGGCTGTACTGTATTTGCTGACCATAATGCAACAGAGCAGGATTATTAAAGATACTATGAAACCTTAAAAAAACATAATAATAGGAGTTAAAGTCATAACCTTGAAGATTTTTATGCAAAGTCATGTAAGTCCCTATCTATTCCTGAGTGATGTAATGCAATGGTGATTGAGCTTTTCACCCAAAGATTAAAATATTGCAATATTAATATAATTGCACTATTATGTACTGAGTGTCACTAGTTAAGTTCCTGAAAAAAATGCAGCATTAGGTCACTGCTTACCAAACCAAACCAAGCCTAGTGCTGCCAATTGATAGCTTTAAACAACCTGAACACAAGTTGAGTTTTATAATGAAAGAGATGGAAGAAATGCAATGTGTTTGTTAGTGAGCCTCGCACTTACTGTCATGTTCACTAGATATGTGTTTACAAAACAAGACAATTATTCATTTCTAGCCATTTTAGATGGGGATTCAGTTTTTAATGTTATGATGGAACAAGAAGATGCAGCCACAATGAGCTGTTATATGAAGAGCTTCACACCTCTGACTTCTCAATAAGGCAACAAAGTCATTTTAGTCTCACAGTGTCACGCTTTCTGCAGGCTCATGCCATGTGCATGCCATGGGTTAGCTAACCCTAACCCTATACAAAAACCAACATTATTTTAAAAAAGTCATAGTTTTACTTATTTTTTTTTTACAGAAGCATGAGCTGTATTAACCACTGAAGTATCATAAAAAGAGCTACATTTTACCCTGATATGTATCTGCACTTTGTAGCCTAACGGTGCTCCTCCCTTACCCTAGTCAGGTGGGCAAAGGTTGATCAACAGGTTTTACACAACTTTTTATCCACAACTTTTTCATCTACAATAGGTTTGTCATTTTGTGACACAGAAAGAAATCAGATAAACAGATAACAGATATTTTCTTTGCTAATTCTAAGTGTAATACCAGTCTTTGCACAGGACTTGATGGGAAAGACATAAAAAGGCAAAATCCACCATTTTCACAAAGAAGACAGGAAGAAGTGATGACAGGTCTGCACCCACCCACAAGTTAAATATTAGTGAAAGGAAGAAAGACAATACAAAAACCAAGAAGTTGGGAACTCGAGCATATGCAGAGGAGAAATTAATTGACTTTCTGAGACAAGCAGGGACAGAAAAACAGACGAAATCAACAGTATGGCTACAAACGTGTCACAGTCTGAGGAGGACTGCACCTGCCCTGTGTGCTGTGATATATTTCAGGACCCTGTTCTTTTGCTGTGTGGTCACAGCTTTTGTAAGGACTGTCTTGAGGAGTGGTGGAGACGGACTGCGCTCCACACTTGCCCAGTGTGTAAGGAAATATTTCCAATGTCTCAGCCTCCTCGTAATCTGGCACTAAGAAACCTGTCTGACTGCTTGAGACGAGAAAGGAGACAGAAAGCTAACTCAGGATCTAACGAGATTTGCAGCCTGCACAGTGAGAAACTGAAGCTCTTCTGTGAGGATGATCAACAGCTCATCTGTGTGGTTTGTAGGGATTCAAAAAAACATAAGCAACACAACTGCACTCCTGTCGATGAAGCAGCAGAAGCTCGTAAGGTGAGCAAAAAAAGAGTTGAACAAAAACAACTTAAAAACACTCCAGGTTTGATATTCATATTTTAAAAATAATATTCAGACTGCTGGTAGCAGGCAACTTTATTGAGCAAATAATTCACTCCTTACTTTGTAATTAATATACCTCCCTTTCATTTTTAGTCAAAGCTCAAGATCAGCGTGATGTATTTAAAGAGCAAACTGGGATCTTTCAAAACAGAAAAACTCAACTGTGATAAAATGGCTGCTCACATTATGGTAAGTCACACAGTTTTAAAGACTTGCATCGTCTATGTGTTGTCGTCTTCATCAAATGAGGTGTTTCTCCTCAGCTCCAGGCTCAGCAGACTGAGAAGACAATCAGAGAGGAGTTTCAGAAGCTTTACCAGTTCCTGCAGGCAGAGGAGGCTGCCAGGATTGATGCTCTGAGGAGAGAGGCGACACACAAGAGTCAAACAATGAACATCAGGATTATTAATCTGACTTCAGAGATCTCCTCTCTCACCAACAAAATCAAAACCATAGAGAAGGAGATGAATTCTGGAGATCTCCCATTTATGATGGTACTTAATGATAATCTGTTTTAATATACACAAATTTGAAAAATGTATATTCCACAAGATCAGAGCTTGTAATTTTCAATCAGTGTTTTCTCTTTATTTGACAGAATATCAAATCCACTATGGAGCAGTAAGTTGCTTCCTGTACTCCATCAAACACAAGGCTCATCAACTGTTCTGGAAGAAGTTTTGAATTCATTTAAATAAAAAAAAGTTTAGGGTAGAGTCGAGCTGTTTCGTGCTACCTTAAATGTAATGTGAGTTTAACTGGATGCACTAGATGGTTTGTAACACAGCACCAACAGATAAGTATTTCCTGGAAAAGGGCAGGAGCTTTAAAAATACTTTGCAAATATTTTGACCATCTCTATTTCACTGTCTATTATGGGCAAAACTAATCAGATCAACAAACCATATTTCGTTGTGGGGGTAGGGGGTCCCATGTGTAGCTAAGTGATAAAGCAAAAATGTTATCAAAGCTAAGTAGGCTCTGGACAAAACAGATCTGTCCCATAAAGAAAAGTCTACAGTGCCATCTATTGCTCCTATCTCTAAAAAAAAAAAAAACGGTTCTGATGTAACTGATGCTGAAGCAGCATTTAACTTAAACTCTTTGGGAGTTGTTATACTTAACAAACCAATCATTTCTCACTGTCAACACACCTAAAGCACAACTACAGCTGCCAATAGTTCCTCATAGGATGCTTATTAGTCTGAACTACTGTGGCTTTACAACAAACAAGAGCCGTATCAATATGGATTGTTTAAATTTATTTTAATCTGTGGCTCCCTCCTTCAGATCCCAGTGCAATTTGCCAGAACCAGAGACTCCATCAGGATCCTTGATCGATGAGGCCAAACACCTTGGGAATCTGCTGTTCACAGTCTGGAATAAGATGAAGACTTCAATCCAGTACTGTAAGAATTATATTGTTTCTGCTTTGCCCTATTTTAACATTTTAATCCGTAGTGGTTGACACAGGTAAGAGATGAACTTTATTGACAAACCAAAACGGGCTGTTCTATGAATACATTGCAGTGCCTTCAGTAAAACCTCTACCTTTTATAAACATCTCAATAAACTTTTTTTCTTTTGTTTTTGTCTGTAGTTCCTGTAATTCTGGATCCCAACACTGGCGCCTCATCATTGACTGTCACAGACCAAATGACCCGTTTAACAAAAAGTGACAAGAGTCAAGAATTTCCTAAAAACCCAGAACGGCTCGTCAACTCAAACATTCTCGGTTCTAAAGGTATTAGCTCTGGAATACACAGCTGGGATGTGGAGGTGTCCGGTTTCTGGGGTGTTGGTGTGGCTCCTAAACCCAAGAATCAATCCTCTGAAGAGTTCTGTGGCATCTATGTGTGTACTTGTACTTAATGTGGCTGGCTGCATACACAAACTCTAGTAGATGATTCAGAACTTGTGCCTAAAGATTCACCTCCTCAGAAAATCAGAGTACATCTAGATTATGAGCGAGGACTATTGTCATTTTTTGACCTTGATAAGAAAACACTTGTGAACACCATGAAAGACACCTTTACTGAAACAGTTTTTCCATATTTTAGTGAGAATGCAAAAATCCTTCCAGCTGAATTTTAAGGGAGGAAGTAATGAAACATGCATTTGACTTAAATATTGGGAAATGTAGGATCCAGTGTTTCTTGGAGATAAGCCTGTATGAGGGACTTAGAGTTTTTATTTTTTATTTCGCTCTTGTAAGTTGGCCACATTTATGTACATTCACTTCAAACTTGCTGGAGTCTCTTTTAGCATACTTTTATACTTTTATACAATTATTTCTGTGACTTTCAAATGACTTGCAAGTGGGTAAAGGTGTTGAAATTTTAAATTTCTAAAATTATTTTATTTCTTTTTTTTATTTATAATATCCTGAAAATGAAATTACATTTATATTTCAATATTATATACCAGCTCTTTAAAAGAGTAATGAAGTAGACTTTTAGCATTTATTCATGTAAATATTTTTGATCAAAATGATACTAAACAGTCGGCCTGTGTTTATGTTTCTCTGTTTGGGGGAGATTTTTCTTATTTGATCTGAACTGAATGAGTACAGCCTGAAAATCCCATGGAGGCAAATGTGTGGTTTTGTTTAATGTAAATGAAAATGATTTAACATGCGCATGTTTCATTATCAGTTAAACTGTATATTCTGTCAAATGTATTTTGAGGTACAGCTGTTTTTCAATTAAATGTAAGCTTTGCTGAGTTGCAATGAAGGGAACAGTCGAATGTGTATGATGCAAACATCTCGTGTGCTTTTGCCCAATTACTAATTATACACTGATTCCAGGATATCTGCACTAACATGGATCCTCAGATGACTCTTTGTAAATATGCTTTAATAAAAACTTTATGCAATTAAAAATATTTTAAAAAAGAAGCTCTCAGTCTGAATGTCTTCATTGGTGTTCTACATCTTGCTGACTGGAACATGTGCAATGATGCTGCCTGCCATGACAATTTCTTTGGTGTAGATATAAAAACACTTTACCACCTTGAGGGGCAGCCTGAACCTTTTTTAGGCATTTGGGGTGTTAAGGAAGCTGATCGGCTTTCTTAACCAAAAAATAAACATAGGAGAATAAGACAGAAAAGAGTATCTGAAGCTATCAACCCTCTCCACTGCGCCCCATTGATCCTGAGGGGATGTAATTCCTCTCCTACTTCTCCTCAAAGTCCTTCATTCTGCTGATATTCACAGAGTGGTAGATCTCCTGGCACCATTTCTCCAGCTTCCACCAGGTGGGCTCTCTCTACATTATTAAGGATTAAGCTTTCCTGTTTCATCAGAAAGGTTCAAAATGTTGGCCAATTGGCTGATCTGAATGTTCTGTGTGCACCGGAAGTACAGTAGGGGTCTCAGGACACATCCTTGAGGGTCTCCTGTGTCTGTGTTGATAATGAGAAGGGATAATGTGTTGCTCTCAAAATGCACCACCTGGGGTCTGCCTGTCAGGAAGTTGAAGATCAATTTGCATAAAGTGGAATTAAGTCCCAGTTCTTCAAATAGTATTGTGACATTATTCCCTCTATGATGTACAGATGAGTCAGAGCAGCATGAGGTGGCTTATGGGGTCATTCATAAAGCTGTTAGTGCCCCTCCAGCGCATCAGGCACGATATATATGTATGTAAATTTATATAAATATAATTAAGTGGGCTAAACCCTGGATCAGAAGCATGCAGCCAATTACCCGTAATTGAACGGGGCGGAAGGAAACTGCAGAGATACGTATAAAAAAAATCCCCTCCCTCTTTTACACAGAGATCAGGAAGAAGTCACTGAAAGTCTAAATTACAAAGCTAAAACAAGGGAAACTATTTTGGTAAAAAAAAAGGACCCCTTGAAAAACCCGACGTTACTATAAATTTACGAGCGTTTGTTGAAACTGTCTGGAGGTTTAAAACAAAAATCTGTGCGCTGACTCAGCAAATGAAAGCGAATCGGTGAAAACGAAAGTCATTTGTCCGTGACTGATCGGCACAGGAGAAACCGACAGTATGGCTACAAACGTGTCACAGTCTGAGGAGGACTGCACCTGCACTGTGTGCTGTGATATATTTCAGGACCCTGTTCTTTTGCTGTGTGGTCACAGCTTTTGCAAAACTTGTCTTGAGGAGTGGTGGAGTCGGACTTTGCACCGCACATGTCCGGTCTGCAAGGAAATATTTCTAATGTGTCAGCCTCCTCGTAATCTGGCCCTGAGAAACCTGTGCGACTCTTTGAGACGAGAGAGGAATCAGAGTGCCAGTTCAGGATCTAACGAGATTTGCAGCCTGCACAGTGAGAAACTGAAGCTCTTCTGTGAGGATGATCAACAGCTCATCTGTGTGGTTTGTAGGGATTCAAAAAAACATAAGCAACACAACTGCACTCCTGTCGATGAAGCAGCAGAAGCTCGTAAGGTGAGCAAAAAAAGAGTTGAACAAAAACAACTTAAAAACACTCCAGGTTTGATATTCATATTTTAAAAATAATATTCAGACTGCTGGTAGCAGGCAACTTTATTGAGCAAATAATTCACTCCTTACTTTGTAATTAATATACCTCCCTTTCATTTTTAGTCAAAGCTCAAGATCAGCGTGATGTATTTAAAGAGCAAACTGGGATCTTTCAAAACAGAAAAACTCAACTGTGATAAAATGGCTGCTCACATTATGGTAAGTCACACAGTTTTAAAGACTTGCATCGTCTATGTGTTGTCGTCTTCATCAAATGAGGTGTTTCTCCTCAGCTCCAGGCTCAGCAGACTGAGAAGACAATCAGAGAGGAGTTTCAGAAGCTTTACCAGTTCCTGCAGGCAGAGGAGGCTGCCAGGATTGATGCTCTGAGGAGAGAGGCGACACACAAGGGTTTTACAATGAACATCAGGATTATTAATCTGACTTTAGAGATCTCCTCTCTCACCAACAAAATCAAAACCATAGAGAGGGAGATGAATTCTGGAGATCTCCCATTTATGATGGTACTTAATGATAATCTGTGTTAATATACACAAATTTGAAAAAAATATATTTTACAAAATCAGAGGTGTTGATTTGTTATCCTGTTTTCTCTTTATCTGACAGAATATCAAATCCACTTTGGAGCGGTAAGTGAACTCAGCTGAATGATGTTCAGGATTTGAAAGTGTTGACTTTAATGGTGACTTTGTGACTGTTTGATCCACTGTGTTTGTAAAGTCCTGCATTTATCCCAAAAATAAGTTCAGTTGATTGATGGTGAGGACATTAACATTACACAGACATATTAAAAAACAAAACATAACAAAAAAAAACACTGTTAGAAAAGTTTACATTTGTTTTACTTATGTTCACAACCTCATACCTCTTGCTGACATTAAAATAGTAATTTAAATTAAAGTTATAATCATGATGTTTGCAAGATTTCTGTTGTAAATTACAAATTTACCAATCTCTGGAAACATGTTTCAGCTCCTCCAAGTTTTACCCAGTAAACTGATGTGAGAATCCAGCCTTCTTATGCAAACAAGAACAGAAACAATGTGGATTACTTAAAAACATTTATTTGTTATCTGTGCCTCCCTCATGTTCCTTCAGATCCCAGTGCAATCTGCCAAAACCAGAAACTCCATCAGGATCCTTGATCGATGAGGCCAAACACCTTGGGAACCTGCTGTTCACAGTCTGGACTAAGATGAAGACTATAATTCAATACTGTGAGCAATACACTTTTGTTTCTGCTTCAACAAACTTTGACCTTTTTAATTTACAGTGGCTTGACCAAGAAAGAGTTGAACATGGTTAATAAACCGAACCAGACAGTTTTATTAAACACTGTAATACCTCCAGTGAAACCTCTACCTTTGATGAACATCCTAATAAATTCTACTTCTTGTTTCTGTCTGTAGCTCCTGTAATTCTGGACCCCAACACTGGCTGCACACTGTTGACTATATCAGAGCAGATGACTCATGCAACAGAAGGAGACAAATGTCTGCCACTTCCGGAAAACCCAGAGAGGCTGGGCAACTCAGACGTTCTTGGCTCTGAAGGCTTTAGCTCTGGAAAACACAGCTGGGATGTGGAGGTGGGGGTGTGTTGGGCTACTGGTGTGGCTTTTAAAAAGAAGAACCCACTGAATGAAAAGATCTGGGGCATCTACAAGCCTCTTTGCACAAATATGCTATGTGAACTTACTCCAGCGGATGCCGAAACAGTTGTATATGAAAATTCATCTCCTCAGAGGATCAGAGTACAGCTTGATTATGACGAAGGAATCTTGTCATTTTTTGACCTTGATAGAAAAACACATGTACACACCATGTTGCACACCTTTAAAGAAGCAGTCTTTCCATATTTCAGAGGTGATGCAAAAATTCTTCCAGCTTCATTAACAGTTCAGATAACTGTACCCACATAAGCATTCAGTATGAATAGTCAAATTTAGTCCAGTGGTCAAACATTAAGATGAGGCCTTGAAACCTGAAGGTTTTAATCTGTCAGAATAAGAAACGGTCCTTCCAGATTTTGGTAAAAATGCAAAAAATCCTTCTACCTTTTGTGACAGTTAGGATATCTAACTCAGATAAACTTTCAGCATGAATACAATGGTCAAATGTTAAGATGAAGCCTTGAAACTTTAAGATTTAATTAACCTCAGGCTTAACTAAGCAAATACTGGACTAAATGGTCACATTAAGGTTAATTTTTTTTGTTGCAGTACAGTTTTTTTCACAGTTTTATACATTTTTTTTATGTCAGATATAAATAGAGTTTGGTTCATATTGGACTGTCTTTGTTACTTTTTGACACCTAATGTTCGATGTCACTGACAATGACATATTAACTGAAGAGCTGTCGAGGTGTTACCTTGTTTTCTGTTATATTTGGTTTGCCTTAAAGGGGCAGTCCACTGTTTCTTTTTTTCTACGTGAAGTTCAGTTCACTGGTC
Organism: Acanthurus lineatus; assembly: GCA_029814665.1. Classification (NCBI taxonomy): domain Eukaryota; kingdom Metazoa; phylum Chordata; class Actinopteri; order Acanthuriformes; family Acanthuridae; genus Acanthurus; species Acanthurus lineatus. The sequence goes on from JAPZDV010000010.1 coordinate 9,553,091, forward strand.
ATGAGGAGTAATACACAGCATGCAAATGTTTGTATAAAGTTTGCTGCTGTTTTGGAGGATCTTTCTAGAGTTGGAAAAATCAGCCTTATGTCATGTTACAGATGTTACAGGGTATATTGTTTTAATATTATTATTTTTATGTTTTTGATGATTTTGAAATAGACAAAGGAAGACTTTTGTCCTTTTTTCACAGTGTTTACTTGTTTTGAGGAAGTTCTTCCTTTGATAAACTGAGCATCTACCAAAAGAGGGTGTTCAAATGTTCTAATGTGGCTCAGAATAGACTGTTAGACTGACTATTGTTCAATGTAGCCAATACTTACAATTATTTGAAGCTGTTGACTGCAGAGAGTCCAGAGTGTTTGCAGTAACCCTGATTCTTTGGTGACTGTCTGACTGGTGGATGTTTTGAAGGAAAAAATACTGTTGAAGGTTTAAGGAAAGTTGAAAATAAATAAAGATAAATGACCTTCACAGCCAGTCTGGATGCCTTCATTGGGGCTCTCTAGTAGCCCCATAATGCCCCTGTGTGGCTTACACATCTGCTTACATGCACACACAGCACAGGAATGAATAAGTCTGAGGCAATGGTTAACATATCCAGTGAACTGCCACCTCTTTCTCTCCCTCTCTCCCTCTCTCTCTCTCTCTCTCCCCCTTCCCTCTCAATGCTGAAATGCTGACACTCACACACGAGTCCGAATCTCCACACTGATACTGAATCTCAGTGGTATTACAGCTGGAATGCCTGCTATGTTTTTTCAACTAATGAAAGAATGAAGAAAAACAAACAGAGGGGCCAAATTAAAAGAGAAAAAGAACTGCGAGAGGAAAACACACTGAGGGAGGAATGGGCGTACAAGCATCTCTCATTCGATTTGCATTCCTCTTCATGTTTTACATGATGAGTGTTTCTGAGTCCAGTTTTTCTCAGAACCAGAGACTAACTGCTCAAATGTAGTCATGAGGGGACTTGTTTCCCCTTCGATTGCACAAGATAAATTTCAAACTTTCTGTCATTTGAGGAAGCTCAGAGAAAAAGTGTTGGCTCGAGTGATGACTCATCTGTGAATTTAACTAGCAGAGTGAACTTTTTAGGTTTGACATTCGGAACAGGACATTTAGTTGTTTACAACTTCCATCTATGATTTAATTTAAGACTGTAGGGGAGTTTGGCTGCTTGGCATAACTGTGTCATTTTATTAGAAGGCATCTTTATAGGTTTCAAGTTAAAATTGATCCCTAAGCGTCCTAATTGTAATGCAGCTGGGCAATGATCTGGCAGATTTTATATTTTGGAATAATAAACCTTTTCCTATGGTGGTTTTTTTTTTTTTTTGCCTTTCTCTTAACCAATCATCATTCTGCCTGTATATAAACCATTACTGTAGCTCAAAGGAATGATGGCAAACCAGCGTGTCCAACTTTTTTTTTTTTTACCTCAAGATTCCCTTTGAATGATCAATCACTGATGTTGACCAGAGAGCAACAAGGAGCCGCTGAGAAGAATACGTCAGATGTTATTTTACCGAAAGTCCCATTTTTCTACTAATCAGATGAAATAAACACATTAATCAGAAGAATTTCAAAGTCCTGGACATTGTTTTTACAAGTGTGTGGAAATAAAATTTGTCTCAAAACTTTACAAAGGAAATCAATCATGTTTAAGATCGGTGATTTTAATTTCAATAACTACAAGTCAAAATAAAGCTATTTGTGTGGATGTACTGCACATGGTTGCGTTTGAATGTGTGTGCAGGTGCTTTCTGTGAGTGTGCTGCTCGTAAATCACGTGTGAGAGACAAAGAGGCTGAAAATAAGTGAATCAGGACAGAGAGATCAAAGGTGGACCGTCTCCGGTGATCAGAGTGACAACATGGCTGTGAACTGGAGCCAAAACAGTGAGCAGGTATCAAGTTAAGCCACAATTATAAAGAATACAACAGAGACAAACTGAAGGATGGGAGAGAAGCGCCAATGGCCCCAGGGTTTGAGTCAGAACATACAGTCTGTCTGGACCAGCACCTATGTAGTTTGACTTGGCTTGGCTTTTGAGGAGAAAACAGAGTGTGTGTGTGTGTGTGTGTGTGTAAATGTGTGTGTGTTGGAATGCTGAGGAAAGACTTCCTACATGGATGGATGATTGGATAGAGGAAAGCTATATGCGATATACTGGGAAAAAGCAATCAAAATTGAGCATGTAATACTGTACAAACCACAATTATTACCTAAATTAGTGCCGTGTATGTAGTGTAATGCATAGATACAAGAAGACACACACACACACACACTGAAACACACGTGCACTTTAATGTGGTTGTTTTTCCATCTGCTCCTTGTTTTCAGGTCCCTTTTGGTCACTTTTTGCTCATGTTATTGTGGTCTGGATATCTTCAAGAAACAGACTCCAAGTACATGATGTTGTCATTTCTCTCTCTCTCTCTCTCTCTCTCTCTCTTTAATTCTCTCCCATTCTCTCTCGAAGGGTTTAATTGTTTTGTTTGGCATTTATGTTGCGTTTGGAGGCAATCATTGAAGAATTTGAGCAGCACGTGTCCTCACCAATCATAATCATGAAATCCCTTCTGGTCCCACAAACACACACATGCACACACACACACACAGGCCTGATTGCTAATCAGTCTGGTCTGTATAATGTTATAGATGCAGATTGAATGTGTCAGTCAGGACCTCACAGGAGGACATTTGGAGAGATGGTGAAGGAAGCAAGGAGGGAAGGAAGGAAGGAACAGGAAGTTTGCTTTTCAGTGATGAATGAAGTACCAGGTTAAAATGTGCATAAGTAGACCTACTTTTTTAAAATAAGGCCGGATTTCAGAAACACGTTTGACAGTTAAGTCCGGCTCTTGTTTTCTGAAAAATTTCTATATATTCCACACACACACAAGCACACACCAACACACATGCACAGGCATACTATCACTGGCCAGTTTAGATGGTCAAGTGCTGTGATAAAGTGCTGTCTAGTGTTCTCTCACTCTCTAAGCCCCCTGAGAGTAGATCAATACTCACTCAGCATCAAGTTACCACTAATGTCTTCATGTTTTTAACCAGGCAGAGTGTGTGTCTGCGTGTGTTGTCAGTAAGCCAGTGTCTGTGTGTGCATCTGCCCCTGGTGTGACCCAAGTTATAATTATCATTAAATATCAATGAGGGCAATAGGAAGAGTCAGACTGTGCAGAAAAATTCCAAAGCCCTGACTCACAGCGCCCCCTAAGGACATATATTTGAAACTGCAGCTTCAGTACACCTATTCAGTGATGTGAAAAAACTATGTGTGACCTTTTGACTTGCAATGTGTAACTTTAATGAGCAGAAAGCCATTACCTCATATAGCCCCTATTCATTATCTGCCTCCATTCAGCTTCCATTTCACATTTACAATTATGTTGCTTAGTCATACGGGATAGTTAACACATTAATAATATATGTCCATCCTGCTGAATCAACAGGTATGCATTAACTTGAATAGATACTCTAGATAGTCATCAGTGTGGTTGGTGGTTTGGGGGATTTAAAGCTGTGTGGATGAGTCACATTAATGTCAGCTCTGACTTAAAGGAACATTCAATTTCATTACAACTTGGCTCATATATTTGTAGTTCTGTCCATTATTTCTAAGTGATTGCCTGAACCTGGGGACACAGTGAAGTTTCAGGGGAGTAAGAAAAGCAAGCAGTCTTACAATCAGGTTGTAAGGAAACAAATTGTTTCAGACAAATTATCCAAACTGCTTTCTTTGGTGGTCAAACCAACAATTAGCATAGTTAAAATGTCAGTAAAAATCTCTCATTACACTGGAAAGCTTTACTGCAAATCCGGTTAGTCAGTGCTGAGTCAACAACAAGTCTCTCTTCTATAAAATGACATTTTGAAGCAAGTGTGATTAGTTTTTCCGAGAAGCACAGCCTTGCACTGTGAGTGGACGGAGGACATACAAGCTGCAGGACTTCCCCACTTGATGCTGGACTTCAGCTGTTTGACTGTGGTTGAGGTCAGAGAAACATCATGTTTGATTAAATATCAGAACAGGAAAATTGAAAACGGTGTCTTGTGCTTACATCAGCATTGATCAATTCTATGTTTAGTCAAGAGACCTGGCGTAGGTCGAACTGTTTCCTTGAACGCTAACCAAGTGAGAGTCTCATATGAATCACAGTTTGATCAAGCTGTCTTTTCCAATAAGAGCGGTCATCCTAAGGAGAGCTAATTATCCGTCAGTATTTTGCAACTTTGCAGTTATGTTCATAAATTTTTTTTTCATTATGTTGCTATAGAATGAAATCAGTTACATCTTTTACTGAGTGTGTTTGCTGTTAGTTAAATATAAATGTATGTAAACATGGTTTTTAAAGAGACAGCATTAACAACAGAGGTGAGCCATGAACTCAATTTATGTAACAATTTCAACATATTACCTAGTTTTGTCTTCCAAAGTATTTTTTTCCATAAGTTTTTCTACCTTGTAATTTTGATGAAAATCTTTATGGTGATCTTACTTTTGAGTTTTTCTCTTGTCCAACAGAGTCCTTGATCTCTGCAAATAATTTATTTTAATCTGATAATTATCATAATTTACAAAACTATGTAATTAAGAACCAAGGTATATGTAATTTGATTTTATATGAAAATTGATTAAACAAAAAGCTCAGAACACAATAAAAGGAAAAGATGGAGGTCAGACAAAAAAAGGGAGGTTGAACTAGAGCTTGAAATTTTATTAAGCAGGTGTAAGTACACAAGAACACAAGAGCAGACATCGATATAATAAAAAGAAAACAGTTTTTCACCTCATTCTACCCCTTCCTTCTCTCACCTCCGCCTCTTTATCCATTCCCTCATCTCTCCATCCCAATCAATCTCTCCCTTCCCCCTCACTAATGCACTCTTTCATGTCCTCTCCTATTTCTCCCCCTCTCTGCTGCCCTCTCTGCCTCACCCTGATGTCTCATGGCCCTTTTGTAGGCCCTCTACATTTTTGGGGGTAATGTGATCCCCCCCCATTTCTCCCCAGGGTGGTCCGCTCCTCTCATTCAAACAACAAGGTCGGGCTGAATGGAGCTGGTGATGGGAGGGGAGATGGAGAAAGGACAAGAGGGATGGAGAGAAAGTAAGATTATGGCTTTAAAGTGCCATTAAAAATCATCCATGTTCATTTATGTCTTAACAGGTGAGGTGTGTGTGTATGCATCACATCAGGTGAGTGGGTCCTGTATGTGTGTGCGTGTGTGTGTGTGCGTGTGCGTGTTGGTATTGTACCTGTGCCATCTGTTTGGTTCAGTCCAGCAGATGCTACAATGCTTAGCTTAAACATTCACTCATTACTGCTTTAAAGCGTCTCCATCAAAATCTACTTTATTTTTATTCAAAAACACATCAGAAGTTTAATATTTTTGTATCTAAAACAGTGTTTGTTTATTTATTTATTTCTTTATTCATTTATTTATTTATTTTTTGAGGCACTAAGATGCAGCTGAAATCACTACACTGACATATCACTGTATCACATATCGTTCACCATACAGTTGATTGACAAGAGATACAGAAACATCCATTGTTGTACCAGCAAACTGAAACTGCTGGACCAGACCAAACTACAATTGTGAAACAACAATTAAGTGATTTTTGAATTCAAAATCTTCCTCTGTTATTGTTCTTTTATCGTCTCATCACCCTCTTACTCTTTCATGACAACAGCCTCATTTCATCTCTTCTTCTACCTCATCCTGTCATCCTTATTTCCTGTCATCCCTTTACCATCATGCTTGTTTGCCAGGGCATTTACATACACAGAAACAAACACACACACACACACACACACACACACACACACACACGCAAACATACGCACATACATCATACACACACACTCACCTATACATACCACTGCGGTGCCCCAGACAGCCCTCCACAATGTGGATGCCCCAAGGGAGCTTAGGTAACTTAGTCCCCTCTATCTGCCAACTGCTGTGTCACAAAGAGGCTTGTATTACACTCACTGACACACACACACACACACACACACACACACACACACACACACACACACACACGCACACACACACACATACACATAATTAAACCCACAGGCTTATTCAGGTGCACAAGCACATACTCAATATTTAGGCACCCAAATACAGGTGATCAGAAGATACACACAAAAACACAAACACACACAGACATATATTCTCTAAACGCAGATATAAAGTCAAGTTTCTGTCAATGTGGACATCAGTAAGAACTTTTAACGAGGGGGAGAGAGGATTAGGAAAAGGGGAGAGAGAGTGAAACTGAGCTAATGTCCTCACATACCAACAGAAAAGCTTTAAGGCCTCACACACGTTAATTGCTTCACACTCACCCACACAACCCTACACACACTTACCCTCCAACAATGCAAACTCGCAAAGTTATTTCAAGGACACAGTAATTTTGACACCCTGGATTAAGTGGCTATTTCATCAGAATATATATATATATATATATAAAAATGTGTGTTCAAATGAAAATCATTTTATCCTCACTTGTCACCTCTCAGAGTGCAAATGTGTTTAACCAAGTCTGTGTTTGTGTGTATGTGTGTGCGCTTCAGTTAGAAGATGTTGTTATTGGCTGCAGGACCGCGGTTCAGCTCCAGTTTGGCTAAGACCTACAAACCTCAGACCTACACACACACAGCGGTTTGTTAAAGTGTATGGAGGGAATGCTGTGGTCACACCTGGGAATGCACTTTCAGCTGACCTGCCCAACATTTTCTCTCTCTCCATTATTTCCTCTCTCTAGGGGTGGAAAGTAACAAATTACATTTACCTAACTCATGTTTACTTTTCCTTTTAAGCAGGCTTTCATTTTAGGAATCAGCATTCAGAGAATTGTAGCTTTTTGATGGGTTTAAAAATGCTGATTTCCAAAAAGAAGGTCATTAAACCAATCAAAGTCTTCATTAAAACTGTAAAATGGATATTTTTTTTTTTGTTGAAATGTGGCAGCTTCTTTTTTTACTTTTACTTGTCCTAAAACCAACAGCAAATCTTACTCAAGTCATGACTTGTACCTAATTTGCTTCTTCTCATGAGCTATAATTTTGACTTTCTTAAGAGTTAAATAAGAAAACTTCTTCTTGCATGTTTGCACAGTAAATATGCTGTGACAGCCAGATGCTGGTTAGCTTAGCTTTGCATTTAGACTGGAAATGGGGAAACAGCTTGCCTTGTTCCATCCAAAAGTAACAAAATCTGCCTTCCAGCAAGTCCAAGGCACACTAATAAACACATGAAATCTTTTTTTATATATGTCTTGAAAATTGTCTTGTACAAGCACTATTTTAAGATTTTTGAGAGTGGTGCAGAAGCTGGTGAATTTCATTTTTAGTTTTTGTTTGTTTTGTCATTACAGCATGAATAATTGAACTAACTAAAAATCTCTCAAATAAAGTATCTACCCTAATTAAAAAAAAAAAAAGATTTAGTGAAGGTCAGAAAAACTCCTCTTCAATAAACGGATTACACCATCCAAGGGCAAATCCAAGGAGAGATTATAGTGACACATACACACACATGCACAGTTAGATAGCTTAACACACAGCAAACTGCTGTCATAATGTGCAGGGTGCACAGTGTGACTTAATTCTGATTTGATTGGAATTAAAGTGGTTTTAAGTCAGAGTTAATGGGTTTAGACTGCCTCTAATCCTGGTTTAATGAAGGCCTTGGTGGGCTTCTTACCTCTGTCATCATCCTGGACTTTGGCCCATCATAATCCAAGTGTTGAATCAGTCAACCACTTTATGGTAAGTGTAGGATGTGTGTGTGCGCGCTCTTTTTGTATGTGTGTTTGAGGAAAAAAATATTTTCTAGTAAAGTAGTCTGTATACATTTTTGGAAAGATTTGGTCATTACACACTTAGTTGGGTCAAATTTGATTTTCCTTTGTGGTTGTATCTATACTGTATCCGTGTGTGTGTGTGTGTATGTGCATTCTTCATCAGTGCACACTTGGGTGCGTGAACGCTCTCTCTCTCCACATCCCTATGTAACTGGAGCCAGCCCTCCCCTGTCAAAAATAAAAATCATTTGTCTGCTGCACGAGTGTGTCCATTAAAAATGCATGGTGGAGGGAGCTTGGGGCCGCTGGGGAAGAAAGGTGATACTTGGCTCTCCGGAAGGGCATCATTGTACCAAGGTGGACAAATGGCATCTAGACAGAAAGACCGGGATGGAGAGGGAGAGTGAGGGTGAAGTGAATGAGTATGTGCGTGCTGTATTTTTCCCCCAAGACAGTGCACTCTTAACATGCTGATTAAACTCTCAAATTGTAAGGTCCAGTGAAAATCTCTCCTTCTCTGCAGCCTTCATAACACACATCAATATATTAGATCTGAAAATCTACCACAGTGTTAATTTTAAAGCAGGGATATGCAGGGAGATGCCTCTCTATTGAGGGTATAATCACATAAACAAGACACCTTCTAAACTTTTTCTTTATTTTGGAGCTGTTCTGCATTAGTATATTTATAGTGCTGAATGATAATATTAACTAATAAAACTATTTTCCCTCTACAGCATCACTTTAGAGTTGTCTTTTATCATTACTTCTTAGGCCTGGCTACACCATTTACTTTCATGTACTCACCCTTACAAAATATGGCTAATGGCTAATAAGCTAGCAAGCTGAGAACATGCTCATGTTAGTAAGTCACAACAATAACTCTGTGAACTCTCTGTGTGACGTCATTAATTCCACGCTGGAATTTTTTTCTCTGAAATGTACATCTTTTCATTCAATGCAAAGTTATTGAAGGAAAAAAAACTTTAACTAAATAGACAAGCTAGCCAGCAAGTTAGCTAAGTTGTTAAAGTCATTGCTGTCTTGTTTTTTGGAGTCAGATGTGGCCATATTTGAATTTCTCCAGCAAATTCTGCTGTTTTAAATGCTGGTGTGAACGGCCCTTTAGTCTTTTGCAAAAGCAGTATGTTTAGATGACCCTGAAAATTGAGTTCTTGAATGTTTTTGATGCTGAGATTACTGCTAATATTTGGTTGTTGCATGCTGCACCCACTTTTAGAGAAAGGAGTAAGTGGACAACCATAAATATCAAAAAGGTGCTGACAGGAGACTTTGGGAGGAATACAGATGAAATCTGCATGAAGGCACAGCAGTGTGTGTTTTTCCTAGAAAAAGGAACCATTTTAGTGTTTGACCTTTCAGCTGAGTTTTATTGGAAGTGTTTTAACTTTTGGAACTGTGTGTGGTTGGGCAACAAAAACAGACTGTAGAAATAGAAAAGTCAATGAGTTTTGAATAAGGCACAATAAATTCTTGATAGTTATGAGGGCAAACAAGGCCATTCTTGACATCGTCGTCCAGGTCTAAGTTGACGCCCTCTGTACTGATACAGAACCAAGAGATCAATTATTTGCACAAGTACAGGTCACTTCATTTTCACATGACATAAGGCAGCATGTCTAAACTTTTGTTGCACTCTATTGGCCCCTGATGGGACTCACTGTGAACCCTCAGCATGCCAGATTGGTTGTGTATGGGCAGCCCACCAGGGCCCTGTATTTCACGCCAGTAGCAGGGCCCACAGTGGGCTGCCTTCAGTGTGATTATTTGGCGGGCTCTCTGTGGGCACACTGTGGGCACACTGGACTTTGGACACATAGGTATACTGTGGGTACTGTTTATTGTGGGCACACTCTAGGCACACTGTGGGCACACTGTGGGCATATTGGGTATACTGTAGGCACACTGTAGATGCAGTTTTTCAAGGTTAAAATTTTTTTTGTACTAGTATTAGTCTGGTTGTTTGGTTTGGGCAACAAAATGAATGTAATACATACACAAAAATATAATGGTTTTGGTTGCATTTATTGTGCTACAGACCTTTGCAGCTGAAAGGCTTGAGGGCTAACCTGCTATGTCAGCTAACATCACAGCAACATGAAATCAAAGATAAAATACAAAAAATTAAAAATAATAAATCAAATAAATACATTTTTTGACTGTTGACTGTTAATCTTTTAATTTCTTTCTTCCCCCACCGTATTATTTTTTCTTGAATGTAAAAAATTTGCTGTTCTTTACCATGTGTTTATACATTCATTTTTCAGATTCAAAACTGATTTGCGTAGCTACAGAAAACTCTATTTTGGGCCCCTGAAGGACAAACTGCTGTGGCCTAGTGAGGACTTATCCACCGGGGGCCCATGTGGGTTTTTATGTGGCCAAGCCCACACAGGGTTACCCACAGTAAACCCTCATTGGGGCCCTAAAGAACAAAACTGCCGTGAGCCCCATATTGTCAATGCTGCTGTGGGCACTATACTATATGCTAGTATATATAATAATACATAAAAATGTCAAGAAACAACTAAGTCTATATTATCAATATTTTTGAGTTGTGTACTTGTGTTGTACTGAATGTTTGCACAATCAGATCAGATAGATTGGTAACTTTATGAAGGGTAACTTGCTAACTTCCAGAGTGAAACCAATCAGAGAGTGAGGAAGGAAGTCTGCAAACGTGACTTAGCATAACATGAATAAATCTTTTATTAATTTCCTAGTCTGTAAACATTTCTGAGTCAGTCAGACAGATTATCATCCACAATGGTGGCTGTTAAACAAATATAACAGATCTTGTGATCCCACACCACTTCATGATGTCATCAACTTACTTTCCTTTTGTTTTCAGTGTTTTGTCAGAGAGACATCTAGTGGCAGAAATTACACACTGTTCATTTAACGTCTTTTCTATTCTCAATACCTGTCAGTCTCTCATTTTCCTCCTCTAACTCTTAATGTCTGCACTTTTTCTTTTAATATGGCCTCTAAGAGCTGTCATTGGAAGAAAAGTGCCGTTTTGAGTTGCGTCACTTTGCTCACCAGATAAATCTGTCAAAGTACAGGTGTGTGTGTGTGCGTGTGTGTGAGAAAAAGAGTCTGTGAGTTATTGTAGTGAGTGTTTTTTCAAGGTGTCAAACTTGAGGCCACGCATGCTGAACTCATTATGAAAGAAGTTGATCAGACTTGGATATGCTGTTGCTGTCCTTTATATTCTTTAATTTTTACACATTTCAATAAATAAGGTTAAACATTTTTATATTTTTCTCATCTTAACATAACACATAACTCCACACCTCACTCGGAACTTCCCTCTTCCTATCTTATGGGACCCACTGTTTTCTTTCCTTGGCCCTGTCCATCTGCTTCCTATAACACTGGGCAGTCTGATCTGGTTTGTAGAAACCCCCTCTGAAAAGTCAGACATTTATCCACGTACAACCAAAATAGTCCCCTTTTTTCAACAAAACAACCCCACTTAAAAAAAAACTGTCCCGGCCCTGTTTCAGTAGGGTGGTCGAATCTGGACTCAATTAAAATGGGGACCCTCTAAATTTCCTTCACACCCAGCTTGAGGAAGACCCCAGATTAGAGGAATATTTTCCTTATTGCCGACTTTACTTTTTTTCAGAATTCCATGAGAAAATAATTGGGCCCATGTGTGCTCGGGATTCTGAGGTATCCCCATTTTGGTGGAGTGTGGATTAAAATGGCACGTTCTTATAGCCATCAGAGGGGGCACAGTTTTGACAAATCTGTTTTTTTTCTTCCTCTTCTTCTTCTGGGCTTTCAACACAAACCTTGGAACGTTGTTTGGAATTAATAGAAGAAGTTTTTTTTCTCAAAGGCAGATTTCCATGTGGGAAGAGGCGAAGGCTTAATTGAGATCAAATAAACAAAGTCACCTGTGAGTGATTTCGGCTTATAATTAGACACATGTTTCGCTAGTTCAGATGTGCACACACACAAGGCTACACACACACACACACACACATGCACACACACACACACACAAACACATATGCGCCTACTGCCTCAATTTGATAAGCATTAAAGCAGGTGTTTGTACCACTCCCTCTGTGAAATCCTGCACATGCCATGTGCCTCCACAGGGACACACTGGCACTGGCTTTTTGTCTAAATACACACACAAACTCACACTCACCAAGGATTAACCTCAGCTTCTCATAACCTCCATGACTCAACAGTGAGAGCTTGTGTTCTGCTCCCCTACGCAGTGACCCATCATCGTCCCGCTCCCTCTGGCTTTCTGAGTGCTCTACTCTAACTGGGAATGAATAGCCACTCGTTAAATAAACCCAGGACGTTGCTGGGGTATCATAGTTGTCTGCACGGTATTATTCTAAGTGGTAATAATAAGAAAAACATGAGGACACTGTCTGACTCTCTGCCGCTCAGCTGACGGTTCTGCGAGTGGTCTGTGGAGGACTTTGAGAGTCTGACTTTGATTCATGTCTTCCTAATTGTAATAGACCTGAATCCTCTAAAAACAACATGTGGATAATTCTTATGCACACACGTGGACACACAGATACTGAGGCTTATGTGCATACACCCACAGAAACACACACACACACAAACAAACTCCACACAGAGGTAATTGTGCCCACCTGGGAAAACATCATTTAGTCAGGCGCCCCTTCCTTCTACTAACACTGCTCTTCCAGCATGGGTATGTCTGTGTGTGCATGTGTGAGTGTGTAAATGTGTGTGTGTGTGTAAGAGTGACCTCCTTTACCCTTTGCTTGCTCTTTGATCCCAAATTACATTTGCCTATCACTATTCCCTAATCCTTAGACCAGTGGTTCTCAAACTATGTCATGTCAAGGACCCCTAAACTGACACAAATTAGACCAAGGACCCCCACATGATAAGACACGGCCACAGGGTCCTAGAACTTTGCTTTTAGATGTTTTATTATAGAAAGTTTTTGAAGCCCATGACCAAAATAGCCATGTGTTCTTACAGATGATGTTAAAGAAAAAAATTTGGCCAGTGACTCCCTCCACCCTCCTCAAGGACAAAGAGGGGATCCCTAGATACTACTTTGAGAGCCACTGCCCTAAACCATCCAATTACAGTGCTGTTTTTTAATGCATTGGGGTTCATGGCTTTGGGGAAAATGACTGTGCTTCTCAATGCAGGCATAACAACCTGCTATCTCCAGTCTTCTACGTATCAAATAAATACCCAGTTGGGTTTGAAAAGCTGTAAATAAAATCGCCTATTTTATTTTAGTTGATTTCCTGTCTCCTAAATTGTAAACTTACAAGCCTCATGCCTTATATATAAGTGATTTTGAGTAATGCAATGTAATCACTAAAGCATGGGCTGACAGCCACCATGTTTAGGTCAAATTCCTTCACAGTCTGCTGAATGCGAAGTCCTTCAGGCTACATAAATCTGTGTGCACAAGCAGGTACGTCAAGTCTTGGGACACAAACACCTCTTTGAGCTTATGTTTGAGTTTCACAGTAAAATTTATTGTTTTTCTCTTATGTGCTGCATAATGGCTAAGGAGGAGGAGAATGGTTGAAAGCACCCAATATTCATCTGTTCTACTTGTCTACCTGGCAGCTATGTGTTTGTGTGAGTGTGTTAGGGCAAAGTTGTGTTTTCTTTGATCTTTGATCTGACTATGATGAGTGACAAGCTGTGGCATTATGCTTTTACACATTAGAGGTCATGTTTTTAAGAGAAATACAATACAACAGTTGCAAAGGGGAATTCAGGGAATTTCTACACAAATAAGCAAAATCAAATACAAATCTGTAGATTTTCATTAGCTACTGTTATCGGATAAGATTATTACATAACTAAAGTTCAACATTTTGAAAACATGCGCTTGCTTTGTTGCTAACAGAAGCTGAAAAGAATTAGACCACCATATCTGATCATTCAAAATGAAATTGGAAAATGGTTATCTTGGCTTTGCTGAACATAAAAAAGGAAAAAAACAGAAAAAAACTAGCCTGGTTTTGTCCATAGGTAACAATTTCTGCTTGCACAAAGTTCACAAACTAACAGTGTTTGTTTTTTTTTTAAAGCAGCTACAAAGAACTTTCCTTTTTTTCGTTGTTGTTGTTTCTGGCGGCCCCTGTGGTCAAAAGCGGTAAGAGCATCATTGGTTATGGGCTGGTCTATTTCTTGGCCGACTGTAGTGACTTGTTATCTTGAGGTTGCCAGGTTACCAGCTGAGATTTCAAGAAATTATGTATTATTTCACTAATTGTCTAAATATCTTTTGACTATGCATCAGGGACAATGTGACATTCCAATGACTCTTACATCCTCAGACGGCTTTATTGTTATTTAATTGAATTAGTTTGTGTTGTCTGCCTATACAAACCGTGAGGTGCTTTTGTTAGCTTTTTCAGTCTCAGGCCATAAACTGGCTAAAGGTCAATCTGACAAAAGAGGGGTTAAAATTTTTGCAACAAAAAAAATAAAACACACTTTTTTTTACATTACTACAAGCAAAATATATGAAGTTTCAGTCTACATTATGCATTATATAGATTTCATTCATTCATGCAGACTTTTTCTTCAGTGGGAAGTCATTTAAAGAAAAACATTTATGTTCAGCTTTGTTGATCTTTTTACTAAGGCTAGCAACTCAAAGAGGGTCTCTTTTGAAAAAAGAGCGAGCGATGAAAATTTTTTGTATGTCATTGTATGCACAAAGATCTTATAGACATACATTTAAAATTGTTTTCAAATTAAAACCACCTGTGTTGCTGGATACAATGATAGGTGAGCAAGAACATTTGCTTTTTTGTGATTTGTCTGAACGGACTCCTTAAGTTTAGTTTTGGGGCTGAATTCATTTAAAAAAAATGGAGACAAGCAGAATGTGGGAGATTAAAGCAGATAATTTACTGCATGGATGGCTGCAGCAATGACGTAAAGGCCAAAAGTCTAATGGCAGACACCTGCTGCGCTCCTTTTAATAATCTCAAACTAGTGCCAGCAATCAAATACACACACAGACACGCACGAACACACAAGCACATGCACGCACATACGCACACAGTTAAGTGTAAGCATGCCAATCAACGTGGGTAGGTGATCTGGGCAGGCTTCAGCTATCTTTGGCATCTCCTCTGCTCTGGTGGCTGCTGTGCCAGGCTGCCATGCCATCTGATACAAACTGACACCAGCACCAGCTGTTCCCTAACCTCAGTCATGTTAGTCTGGCAATTTTTTAAATGCATTATGAGCAGGATGAGTGTGACAAACTGTTGTCAAGCCCTAACTATATCTAATGTTTAAAAGAGGCAAACCAAGCCAGCACTCTCTAAACAAATGTAAGTGTTTCTACTCCTAAGCTTTCACCTTAGACCTCAGCTCTGATTTGTTGTGTTGCTTGCTGTGAGCTCTATTTAATCACTGCATCATGTGATCATCTTATTAAGCCCAAGGATCATCAAACATCCATCTTATGCAGCTTTGATTCCATACATCCATGTTTATTTCCCACTTCTTCCCACTTCTTCAACCATATTGCTTTTCCTCATAGTCATGACTGTTCATTAAAGGATCCTTTGCTGCCATCTACTGGTAAATGTTCTTTACTAGAAAGTACTTCTAAACATTTTATCTTCTTTTTAGAACAGTAGTAGGTGACGGACATCTGTGTGACATATTAAAAAATGTAAAGCTAAATCCAATGTTGAATTAAATAACCACATTAAATACCAAATCCACTTTGTTTGAGGTACTGTTGTGCAGCAGCTGGTAAAACTGTCAATTTGTTTCAAATGGCATCTGTTCATCTATTACATTTTAAATTTACATTACACTGCAGCCCTCTAACAACCGCCCAACACTTTTAAATAATGTGTGTCAGCAGTGTAGTAAGGCTGCCATCTTCTGGTCAAGATGTCGGGTGATCATCAGGTTAAAATAATAGACTTCTACTAGAAATATGAAATTAATATTTTTTCTCAAACACAAGTAAGCATATATACAATGAAGCAGACATAAACAGGTGAGAGCCATCTATTTAATAATTTACAACAAAAATGATATCATATGATATGAGGACTTAAAAAAAATTCAGATATAAAAATGGTTCAATCCTAAGATACAGCAATTATATTATGTATACAAGCCTGCTATTGCTTGCATGTGCCTCTGTTTACCTTAGGCCACCTTTTATTTTTTAAATCAGAAAGCAGTGAAACTGATTGTCAAAAACAAATTCTGTTATGTTAATGATGTCAGCTACATAGTTTTCTTGGCATCTCAAGACATCAGGGCTGATTTATCTTTACTGTTTTTGCAGATTTTCCTTTGGGTTTTCTTAGTAAGTGAAGGAAAAAAGACCAAACCCAATAAGAAGGTGCCTCTGGACCTTGATACTACAGCTGATCAGTCCAAATACCAGACCTGCACCATCCCTGACATTAAAGCAGAGCTGAGGAAACTGAGAAACAGGGTGGTGAAGCAGAAGGTGAAGCTGAGGAGCATGGGTCACAGAGCTGCAGCCTTGAACACATGAGAAGAAAGTATTGCAGGCTCAGAAAAAAGCTCAAGAAGTCGACTTATAGCTTTAATGGACGGATGAACACTATGTAGTGCCAAGTGATATGCTTAAGTTCAAAGAAAGTGCATATGTGCATTTTATTTTTTGAAGTAAAGCCTACAGTCAACATGTGGCGTCTTTACTGCACGTGCAAAAGGAGTGCAATAGTTCAGATTTATAATATTGTGGTCAAACACATGAAGACAGCATGGGAGAGCAACTGTTTTATGACAAAGAAATTAATCTTTAGTTTGCAAAGCACAGATAAAAATAAAAATTTTAAGTATCTGTCAAACACTGTAAATCTCTGGCTGAATGTCAGTGATAAGTTATGTTTATTACTCAGAGGAGAACACAATCTTTGATGATTAAAACAGTCCTCCAATCTTCAGTGTTTTGATACTTCTTAATGTGTGATGTCAATCCAAAAGCATAAAATGCAATAAAATGAAATCCATCCAAACTGAATAAATGAAAAAATCAATATATTACAGTGTACTGCGTTTTTGAAGCTTAATGAGTCAACAGAAACTATCTACTATATGTAGCAGCATGTGAGCATGTACTTAGGTTATAATCATCCAAATAAAAAAAACCTAACTTCTTTTAATTTGTGAATATTGTCAGTTTTTACTTTTTTTTCTAACAAGTGTCTTTCATTGTATATTCCATCATATATGTTCAAAGTAGGAGGTATGAGATGTAAAATTTTGCAGTAGGAGTTAAGTGTCATAATTTTGAAGGGAATCAATATTATTGTTGCCCCCCGCCCCCCAAAAAAACCAACTAATAATTTGTCCAGAAGATGGCAGTCTGTGGACACTACATGCACAGATTGATGTGTCTGGGAGGTTATGGGGGCAGTTTGGGGTGTAATGACATGAGATGTATTGTGATATCGAATAAGAATGAATTGATGCCTTGTTTTGTGCGGAGGGTGGATATGACATCTTTAGAATAAATAACAGTGAAAAAAACACAATAAACTTGCTGTATGTGTCTCCATTGGCTAATATATCTGTCCAATATTTATGTATAGGCAGACAGAGAGAGATGTTGGAATGTGCTCTATAAACTGTTGACTATAGCCTACACACTATTATACTGCATTGGCCATATAACCCTGACAAACAGTCGTGCCAATATAAAGCAGCCTAGATGAACTGAGGGAACTATGGGGGGAGACGATGGGATCAGCTGGAACACAATGTGAGTCCTTTCCTCCCCTCAGTCCGTGGACCTTTTTCACATCACAGTTTGGGCAGCCGTCCAACAAAACAATTAGCAAGTATGGGAATCCCGGCCCTGCTCTCATGCAGACCCCTCCCTCCCCTCCCCGCTCTCTCTCACTCTCTTCCTCTCTCGCTTTCTGCAGCTGGCCCCAGGAGAGAGGCGGCCAAGTTTATTTTCTCCACGGTGGTCCCTTTGAGGTGGCGGCGAGGCCCCTGCCACGCCGTCGCTGATGTATTAGGTGAGGGTCCTCAGAGAGATGTCGGTAGGACTCTTTTATTACTGCAGCACTCAGTCTTATTGTTTCTGTTAAAGGATAGTTGGTACTGTCTTTTTTGAATTGGACAGAGTAAATGAGTGAGTTGGACTACAGTTAGCAACATCCCTCCTGTTAGTCATAAAAAAGCAGTTCTCATGATTGGGTATATGGCAAATATAGCACATCAGCTTTTGTACTAAAGAATAAAATTTTGAATTTGGGCTGATTAGGACAATTTTTGAGTTTTCACCTTGTATAAACTTTCTCTCTATAAATGAAATAAAATTCCTAACACGTTAAGCATTTCTATTTATTTAAGGAGGAAATGGTGGTATTATATATCATCAGGGATACCGTTTTGTGCAAACAAACCCCAAACCTTTTTGTTGTAATATTCGGTTGATTTAGACAGCACATCTTATCATTAATTCAGGCTACTGTAACCATATTTATAGAACTATTTAATTTATATTTAGATATAATTTCATGTGTACATTTTCCTTTTCCTGTTCATTATTATGATTATAGACTACATGTAAATGCAGTGTAAAACTGCCTTTCCTCGCAATCACTGGCATTTTTGTCCTTGATGGGTTCTGCATGCATGAAGAGTTTAAAAACCACAAATTAAAATATACAGAAAAGGTGAACTATTGCAAGGTTGGTAATCTTCTTCATTAGCGAAGCCATTTATTACTGTTCCAGTCACTCAAAAGCATTCTGTCACATCCATGATACCCAGTTCAGATAAAATAAAAACAATCTAATTTATAAAGCAGAAATCTAAGAGGCCTATCAACATATTATATTGTTGCAGTCGTACATCATGTTCATTCTTCATCAGAGGTTTGTCAAAGTGTTTAAGCAATTTTATGACCTTATGATAAAAACTAGCTAAGGCTTGTGTCATTTTCCTCACCTCATGCATTGCAGGGTCAACTTCCTGTTCAAAGCTGGCCCCTCCCACCTGTGTGATGTCACACCAGTGAGGGCATGCAGTTTTAATTGTGAGGTGACTTGGCTAGGGTTCAGTAAGAAAAAAAAAATTCACGCTTTAGGTAAGAAAATAAACTCTGTTCCATCTGACTTTAATTCCATCACTCTTTGTCTTGACAACTAAGAAAACTGCTCTGTTGGTGAAAACCATGAGATGCCAAACAGAGCTGAAAAAAAACTGTCAGTGATCCTTGAGTTAGCAATGTTTCAAAATCACTATTTTATTGAGTCGGGAATGAGCAGGCTCAGTTTAAGTAAATAAACGATTGATGATCGTTTAATGTGGAAAAATAATTCAATTATATTTTTTATGTTCTGTCTTGGTGGCACAAATCAATCAGACATCTTAAAAAAGGTAGCAAAAGACTATCTCTGTCTAAATGTTTAATATAACATTGTGCTTTAGCTGATTTAGCTGATTTGAACTAAGTCATTACTGTGTAGCAGCATTTAAACATTTAATTTACAACTGTGCACTCTGTATTTTCTCTGAAAGTTTGATGCTTTAATATCAACAAAAGGCAATTTGCACTGATTTACATGACCTGACAGTCATATTTTAGGCTGATTAGATAAATAATTAATGAGACACACTTAAGTTTGACTTCTTTTAGGTTTACAAAAAGATTCTCAGCATTTTATATGTCTAAAATCTTGGCTGCAGCCCTGTCATTGACCTTGTAGCTAAAGTTTACTAAAATATAGCTTCTTCTGTTCTATGACAATATATTCAATTTTATGAATGCATCAAAGAGTTTGCATATAAAATATAACAGGTAAGTGCATAAATCTGTGAGGTAATGAGCTTTCATTATAATGTAGGAAGTAAGCTACAATATTTGCTTCTTGAATAATAAGTATCATTCAATAGCAAATGAAAGTTAAAGCATACATGCCTACATTAAAAGTGCACATAAAGAAAAGGCCATACGTTTATATGATAATGTGCACATACTGTTGAATTGTACAAACATACTATTTCACTTGTATTTCAAAATGTACACATTTATGTTTTACTAGAGCATGCTGAGTTCACGCACAATATGCGTGTCTGGTTGGAAGAGGGAGAGACAATGTGAGAGATGTAGCCTATAGATTGGGGGGGGGGGATTCCATGTAAACAAAAATGGTGATCTACCATGTGGACACTTCTGTAGCAGTATCCGTCTTTGCTTTCAGGCCAATAAACCACAATGAGAGAGAGATAGAGAGAAAAGGAGAGAGAGGGGCCGCGTGTCAGACTGCATAAATAACTGTCGGCATGATGTAAACACAGCGGTCATAACCCGAGCGAATTAAAACAACTGCTCAGGCCGGGATTAAAGTTCAGCGCGCAGGTTTAAGCCTGTAAAACGTTCAAAAATGTCTTAAATAACTCTGATGATTAACTTTACCGCTGCGCTACATCTAATTGGCCTAATCCAAAATAGTCTATCCAATCAGCGCATACCTGTCCCGTGAGCGCGAGGTGGTTCGTTAGCCTAGGTGCTAACTAAAAATCACATTTAGCATTCATCTGGCACTGATAATATTTCAAAAACAAACATATGAAGTTTTGTTGTTGTCATATTGTTGTTAAATGAGCTTGTGTTATTGCCATACAGCTATACACCCTACCTGTTATAGGCTATTAAATTATTATAAAATAAATTACGCTGGTAGACATATTAGCAAATATAGCTTAAATTTCACAGTAGGCCATTAGACCATACCTTTTTCTGCATTTATCATTTTTTTGACTAGAAGATTAATTCCGTTTTACTTGTTTAAACTAGAAGCCCACTGACTGCCTTTTAGGTCCCAAATAATCTCTAAAGGCAAAAGTTTGTTTATGTAATGACAACCACGTCCACTGTTATCTTATAGAAACAACATAGAGAGACTTATCTGCACTGACGCTTCGTTGGTGCTCAGGTTCTGCTTTTCTGAAGGAGTGAGGTGATAAGAGGGGTTAGTAGGTCAAATAATGGGCCCACACACGAAAATAAAACATTATATAAAAATGAAAATATTAAAAAAAAAATCAGTACACAAGGTGCAAAAGTGATACAAATATATTTTATATACATGTTATCTGTACAAACATTTGAGACAGTGGACATATCAGCTTTTCATGTGCACATCCATCCATCCATCAGGCAGCCACCAAAACAGGCCAGCAAGAGTACAAATGCATCTGCAAAGTGTATAAAGCGACATAAAGCACGCGGTTTATCTTTGAACCAGCAAAGACAACAACAGGTGGCAGGATGCATTTAAATAAAAATACCATTTCTCGTTACGGGAACGAAGAAGAGAGGAGAGGCCTTGTCCTACTCTCTCTCTCTCAGTTGTTCCCACTCAAAGTCTGCGGAGATGAAATGTGGATTTCAGTCAAAATCTTATTTTTTTCTCAGAAAACCATTGTTCGTTTGAAAATGTGTGGAAGCGCTTGGTTTCGTCAGGACGCCGTTGTTCCACACAACCTCGTTGTGTTCAGCATCTCCTTCAAATCGTTTTCCGGCTTACCTGCAACCATGAAAGGCCACGTCTGCGGAGGAAAATACAATGAATTAAATACAGAGCTTTCTAGCATACTAATCAGCAAAAAAATCAATCGAAATGAATTAAAAAACTGGCAAATTTTGTCACCATAAATCATCTAGACTTTAAAAGATCAGGTAATGAATTACTTGCAATCAGATACTGCTACCAGACAGTCATGCTTTGAATCAGCCTTAATAAATAGAAAATAAACAAAAGTTTCGCTTCTTAAGCACTAATAATCTAATTCTGACCTGTTACACTTTTAGGCCTATAAATTTTGTATTAGTTTATATTTTACCTAATTTAACTGGCATCTGTTTGGTCTCCATTACGATGATACATTGCAATGATATATGTGAGACGGCATATTTTTAAAAATTATTATAGATAACAATTTCAGGCCCAGCTCTGTACTGTACTGCACCCGCTGCATCATTTTAAAAAAAAATCAAAAGAAAAGTGATAGGCCCATAATTTCTGGTATGTGATATTTACTCTGAATCAGCTTTTCACGAAAAATGAGTCAACATTAGTAGAGATTGTTACTTTTGCCCTGTAATGCACCTGCTCGAATTAATCACCCCCATTTGGTATTTTGGTGCTCTATCCATGCACATGAGGCCCAGCAGGAGTCCGCAACACAGGTTAAAATTCTGAAAAATCTGTAGCCTACATTACAACAGTGGATTCGTACATAGAAACACACCAGTCGCTTAAGTAATAAAAGTGTAACTCGGTGTAGACCCACATTTCAATAAAGTTTCGTTTTTACTTTCCCTCACTCTAATTTTTTTAACAATCATGGAGTTCATTTTGTGCTTTCCGTTCTCACCAGGTTAACAGGATGGATAAATCCGTTTTCGTATTTGTCGTTGGCCAGTATCTGCCTGAGGTGCGCGATGTAGCTGGACGCCAGGCGCAGCGTGTCCAGTTTGGAGAGCTTGGTGTCCGGTGGTACCCAGGGTAAGGTGGTCTTCAGCCGGGAGAAGGCTTTAGACAGGACGCGCATCCTGGCTCTCTCGCGGGCATTTGCCGCGTTCCTCTGCACGTGCTTGCTCTCCTGCTGTGCCACACCTTTGGGTGCAGTTTTCCGGGTCGCTGCCTTCCGTTTCTTGCCTGGAGCGTCGTTTGCGCCCTCGCAGTTGGAGCTCTCCTCGGTGCTCTCGTTGGAGTCTTTGCCTGAGGAGCCAAACTTCAAGATGCCGTCCAGGAGCTCGTCGTCGACATCGCTGAGAGACCCGGTGGACATGGTGAACTGTATCCGACCGGAGCGGGCTCAAAACATGGGAGCAATAGGCCTAAACTGAGCGGGAATGAAAAGGGTGGACTATCACTCGCTCTGGAGATGAGTTCATGAACTGCTAACTGTGCGTAAAAGGAGCAGTATGAACAGAGTTTTTATCTCCATGGCTGAGGAGGGCGTTGCCTCATGCTGGGAGGAGACACTGCGCTGATCCATCATGCTTGTTCCCAAAGGGTTCTGGGACCCCAAGGGACCCTGAACAGTCTCCAGTGAAATGTGGAATCCATAGTTAATGTTAATCTTAGTTTAACTCACAAAGAAATAATCCCTTATCAAAATGAAATTGTAAAGAGGTGAATCATTGACTGAACATTTTTTTATTGAATAAGTAACCCCTTGAACAATTTCAGGAACCTTAAGTGAGGCCTGCAAATTACAGAATAATACTGACATACCTGTGAAGACATAGGTATCTGCAGTATTCACAATTTTTTTTCAAATATATAAGCTTTTAAATCTCTCCGATCCTGACTGAAAATGCACCTGGTTAAAAAAAAGTTCTATTACTGAATGTAAAAGAAGATCAATTGTTTTAATGATGAGTTTTGAATTGGTAGATATAGGATATAGGCCCATTTTTATTGGCCTCTAAAGAAAATTTACCTGCAAATTGGAGCACAATGTAAAGGAAATCCAGCTGACCATATTTTTTTTAGTAAATTACAAAAAATTATAATGTAGTTCACTGAAAAAAAAAATCCAATATTTTTATTTATTTTTTGTTAATGTAGTGAGCATTAAAATTTCTGGTTTCTTACAATGTTGAACTAAGGAAAAAATTCTTCTAATTTCTTCTAAGTCTTCTAATTTTCTCTTGCATTATATGTTATATTCAAAGGATTGTGTTGCTTCTTTAATCCAAAAATTTCAACCTAAAGTATTGTCAGGACAATGGCTTATTTGAACTAGACCTGCTAAATGAAACATTTATCAATACATTTAATATTATTTTACAATAATACTTTAGACCTCAGCTCATAATTGAAATTTCAAGGTATTTTGGAGTAGCCTGCTCCACTCACAGGTTCCACGTAACTTTCAGCACATCTTGCCAGTTAACAGGATAAAGTGCAAGGACAGGGGGGTGTCACGTCTCAAATGGCAAACTGGCGCCTTGGTCCCCTCTGATGTAATGGATACCTGGCAACCACAATCCTCTGTTTGACCTTCCACATCATTCCGCACCGATGCTCCATGCGCTGGTCCACTCAGGGCCAAGTCCAAACAACAAAGTCTCCAGATCCCTCCGGATCTCCCTTAAGTGGAAAAGTTAGGTTGCACCGTGAACTCTGATGATATGTACATCTAGCTGACTTCCTTTTTGGATAAATTGTTCATTGTGATAGAGACTGCAAAATGTTATCCACATGTACCTAAAGCAGGGCATCTGCAAGAAGCTGCAGCTTCTGGGATGTGTGTGTGTGTGTGTGTGTGTGTGTAGGGGTGAACACAGTGCCTTTGCCTGAACAGCTGAAGTGTGCATGTGCAAGGATAAGAGGTGTTTCTCTTGAGATCTGACCCTTAACCCCTTTGCTTCCGGTGTCACAGTGCACTATACAGGCACCACCACTAATTTTTATCCACTAGGATTAACACAAAACCAACACAAAAGTACTTCATGTAGAGCTTCATTTTAGACCCAGGAAACATTTTTTTAAAAGAACTGGTAATGCAACAAAGACAAGGGGAAATTTTACTGATAAGTCCACAAGATTGATACTGCAAGGAAAAAAGAGAGATGGTGCTACGTAGCGGATAGAGGAAGAAATGAGAAAGGAAGAGATAGGTAAGGGGACAGAGGCAGAGGAAGGAGAGGAAGGAGGGGGCTTAATCTCTTGGGTGGGCTGGAAATCAAAGCACTTTGTGGAAAAGTAATAATAGAGTCTGCTAGATTGATGATCACCTCTGAGATGCATGGATCCACCAGAGAGTAACAGAGAGAGTAAGGGAGAGGGATGTGAACTAAAATAGCTCATGAAACAGAGCGCAGCCCTCCTAGTCTCTCCTGTGCATCAATAAAACACAGACTCTGATGTAACACCATTATAACTATCATTTATAAAAGCATTTATAAAAGCAAAGGCTCTAATTCTTATGCAATCTACACTAGAGAAAGCTAGTATTTGTCACTTTACCACAAAATCTGAATGTTTCTGCACCAAGCCTGTTTAGTTACAAGACATGTTTCCCAACAGCCTCTTATGTGAAATAAAACAGTGAACTGCAACCTTCTTAGTGTCTGTTTTTCCCTCTGAGAGCCTCGGTCACACACACAGTGACATGAGACAACAGGTGGAGAGGGGGTAAGTGAGAAAGATGGAGAAAAAAGGGGGGACCATCACAGTTATGGAGGGACATGCTGCTAATTAGCCGGTTTGAGGTCAAATGTTAGGCCCATTGTGTGATGTCACCATGAAGGGACGGGTTCCAGATGTTGCCTGCAGGGCCACCGAGGGGGACACCTGATGCT
>JAPZDV010000010.1:9589231-9655523 GCA_029814665.1 Acanthurus lineatus
CTATCTATCTATCTATCCATCCATCCATCCATCCATCCATCCATCCATCCATCCATCCATCCATCCATCCATCCATCTATATCTAAAATGAAGAAATATGCAAAAATAAAACAAAAAAACACACTTTAAGAAGAGAAAAGTTTCCATGAATAACACATTCTTTTCTTGTTGTATTACTAAGATGTTGCATATTTATTTTGGAGGAGCATGAACTGTCTTATCAACTAAAAAAAACAACAGGGGCTGCTTATTTTCCCCTGCAAATTAGTCTCTTTGTTTGCATAAGATATAAAATACTTGTCCAAATATGTGAAAAACTGAAAAATAAGACAGAGAACTAAGAAATGGCTCCTATCATCACAAGCATCTCCTTTGTGGGGTGTTTGATCTGCATCCCACACACATACATACAAACAATGAACAAAAAGCCATTAAATTCTGTATTCTGACTCATTTTTTTTCCCAGTGAATCCCCCCAAAATAAGAAAATGCATTGATTCATAATGTTGAAAAATGCTCACACCCAACAGCAACTATAGCATTAATTTGTAACCCTGACCACCTGGGAAATGTACTACACTTCTTCAAAAAGTGACTTTATTTACCTCCACAGCAGTGGGTACAGGCCAGAAACAGAGCCAGGCTAGTATTAGAGGCAGGCTCTTATTTCACATTTACTCTGTTTAATAAGTATATATTAAGTCATCTTTTGGAAGCATATTGTAGCTTATTCCCCTCAAATGTCAATGCCCTCAATTCCCCTGCTCTTAGCTGTCTGGAGTATCCCTTTAGCTTTTTATTTAATTATTTGATCTCTTTTAGCTCCTTGTATTGGTTTAAAGCTTTTTATGTTTACTGAATGTGCCAGTCTCAGTATTCTTAACAACACTAACATGCCACTGTTTCCAATAAGACATTTTGTTTAACAATTAGCGCAACCGTGCAGGTAAACAAAAAGAAGCCCTGAACATCAGGTAATCAGAGTATTGACTTCAAATGATTATATTGTTGCTCTGTTTTTGTGAAATACACAAATACAGACACAATTTCCATAAAATATGGACATGAAATGTTTAGCTGTCAGCCTGTTTTAATTTTTATGCGCCCCCTAGTGGCCAGCATTTGATTAATGCAGCTTTAAGTTAAGCAGGAGAATGGAAAATTACTGATCAGGGTTATTATCAAAACAAATGAATTGTTTATGTGTCCAAAAGCAAATTTGGAGATCTAACGCTAGCTGCCGACTTGTCAAGAGGAACCCTCCCACATTTAAAACACTGAGAGTCCTTTTTCTTATGAGACATGTTAAACAAAAACCGGAAACAATTAGGTTGAAAACCAACAACAAGACAGTTGATAACTTCAGTAAACTCCCTGAACTCCAAAGGAGGACATGGTGGGCCTGTAAAATGCTGATCCCCCTGTCTGATGAGAATGGGAGGCCAATATTTTATATCTCTGCAGAGGACTTGGATACAATATATCTGACACAGCTTTATTGGTTTACTCTTTAATGACTTCCTGCACAGAGTGAGGCTGAAGGAGACGGAGGGAGTTGAACTTGTTGTGGATTGAAAGCTTTTCTTTTTTTACTCTTTCTTTTTCTTTTTGACTGTTTATGCTCTTTACCTCATCACCTGTGTCTTGACTCCTCACACCAAAGGCCGATTCCACATTCGCCTCTCTCTATCTGCCGCTTTTATCGTCATTGGGAGAGACAGTAAAGTAAATGCCTCTTCAACATGATAAGTATATGACCTTGTCCATGTATTCCTTAGTGTACCTCTCTCTCTCTCTGGATGGCTACGATGGGGTTACTAATGAGCAAATGTTCTGATGATGAAGCCTTTTTCCAAGAATCTTTTCTCCCAAACGCCCGTGGCCTTTGGATGACTCCCCAAGGAGACCATTAATTTAGATATCAGTATGTGTGTGCGTACATGTGCGTGGGCATGCGTTTGTGTGTGTGTGCTGCTTGGATATGAGTAGGAGTTCTTTTCTTTCTTTTTTTTTTCTTGCTTTGTTTTATCACACACAGACGCTAGTATGAGCAAAAGCAGATCAATTAGAAAAGCGTGTGCATGTCTGCAAACATGCAGCAACGCAGCACAAACTCCCAAACACTTTGCGGCTAAAACACAACACCCCCTTATCACATATCCCTCCTTCCTATCATCATTCTACACCTTCACCCCAACTCACTCCCCAAACGCCACCCCAAAACATCCTTCTATGTCAACACCTCTCACCCCCCATCCACCCAAATTCAGACCTGCATAAACACAAAGTGTAGGAGACTCTTTGCACACACACATATGCACACACGCATGGAGATAAAAGCAAAATGAGCCAAGATCTTGACTAGAGTTTTGGTACACACACGCACACACACACACACACACTCCTCCTACATCCATTAACATGCATAGTATACATTAAGACAGAAAGGCTACATACAAGCTGCAAAACTTAGTGTGTAATTCAGATTTATAGTGTAGATACAAGTTTTTTTAATTTTTTTGTTTGTTTTGCTGCTGCTCCTGTTTAGAGGTGTGTGTGAATGTGAATGGCTTCATAGACACAGATTTTAGGCCAAAAATTCAGAGCATAAAGAGATATTTTTAACTACATGTGTCAGCCCTTTTCACAAGAGAATAACAAGTGACATTAAAGTTGCATGAATTCCAGCATGAATGTCACAATACAATAAATCAGACCAGTATCTGATTAAAACAGCATATGAAAAGCTGGGTTCACATGTCAGGCACAAGTGGCTCAAACATTTTTTTTTCAATCTCTTTTTACACTTTTATGGGACTCAGATCTGCTTCTTTCATGACAGAACATACAGCAAAAATCACATGCAGTCTGATCTTTTTCAAATCTGATTTAGGCAACTGTTACATGCTGACCTAAATGACTTACTGTGATCTCAATCTGAGCAGCTGTGTTAAAATTCATATGATTTTTATGTAACTCTCTTGCCTGAAGCGAATGTCCTGCGAGACTCTGACTTCTGTGAAGCCATTCACTTCACATTCCCATCACTACTGACTCAGACTGCATCCAGACACAACTCAAAACAGAAGTAGCAGTCCTACTCTTGCTCTTTTGCCCATTAGGGTCGGTTCAGGACCATGACCAGCTCATACAATTGCAAACACACACACACACAGACACACACTTTATCTCAGAGGGCAACCAGGTGTGTAATTGAAGGGAGCTCTGATGACCTCACCTCCTGACTCCTGCACTGACCAGCCAAAGCGTGTGTGTGCGTGTGTGTGTGGTTTTCTTCTGCAGCCCTTAGGTGCGGTTCAGACAGACTCCTCCACGCTCTTACTGCAGTTTGTTTTGGAAAGCTCTGTTTTGTAGTGACGGAGGAAGAACCCACTCCACACAGCTTACAGCAACTCCTTCTCTTTCCAAACACTGTCGCTCTGTCTGTCTGAGGAGCTGACAAAGTGGCCATCAGGGCCCAAGTTCAGTGGCAGAAATCTATTGTTTGTTCATGTAGCTAAACTTATCTGATATTTAAATTTAAAAGATGTCTTAACTGTCAATTAAGGATGATAATTTCATTTATTTTAGGAGATTTTTCTCATTAATGTGTATCACATCTGTCCACCCTGAGTGAGGCTTCCCTTAGCTTTTGAGTTTTATGCCTTTTTCATGGAGTCCTTCCTTTAAATTGAGGCTCTACAGATTAAATATTCTCTGGGGCAAAATGACATACACTTGACCTCAAAAGGATGTAATCAAAATATTATTACATATTGATGTACATCCAAACAAGTTATGTGAAACCGCTTTGCTTTTTGTTTACAGTCAGTAGAAATTTATGTCTTGTTTTATTACAATGGGTTTTGAATGTACTTCATGATCACTTTTGCTTTGCCTGTAATTTATCATTGCAAAGCTTTAGCCTAAGTGCTGTATGATCTCATTATTTATGTTGCATAGTGAAGATGTAGGTCGGCAGAAATGCAATAACACCATCAGATCTAACTTATTCGGAAAGCATACAAGATAAGTCTAAAATCATAATCACGATACAGTTTGCACGTAAATACAACAAAATCCTGCAGTTAAGACACTGTCTGCCATTTAGAAATAAATCACACTATAAGAACTCCTAATATCGTCCCGACCCTGCTTTCTCAGCATTGATTCACCTCTTTTTTTTCTGAGAGGGGCAGGTGCTTTCTCTGTGGACTGGAGTTGCACCAGATAATGCTCATGGTAGAGTCATCATTTCCAAAACTAGTCTAAACATGGCTTAGCAGGGAACTCCATCACATTTGTGCAGGTGTGTTAATGTTAGGCCTGTAAATCTGGCACAGTGAGTGTTGGGAGTGATTGTCTCTCTGGCTGAGCTCGGGTGTGACGGCACGCTGAGAAGATTTCACATCTTTTAGAAAAACTCCTTTTTGTTTGGTTAAATGTCAAAGCTTTTTTTGGCTACGATTGTGTTTAGACTCAACATTTAGGTGAGTGAAAAGACAGAGTTTTGAGTCCGTTGGCACACTGGGGCGTTGTTTTTAAATGATCTTACTTAAACAGCTTTGAAAACTGCTGATTGACTGACATTTTATGTCTGTGGAGATAAGTCATGCGATTGCAAATGAAGTCTAAATCAACATATTTTCATCCCAAGACCACATATTTAAAATATTTCACTGTATTTACAGAAAGATTATACCTCATGATAGTAAGATACACATAATATATTCATAACTCAATTTTATTTTTAATCTTTTATGATATTTTCTGGTATATTCACTCCATTTTTCTTGCATTCCCTGATACTATGATTTCCTCTTTAAAAGTCATGGTTTTAAACTATATCAGCCAAAAAATTGGTTATGTGATTTTGTGCAGCTTTACTCTTAATTGCATCTTTATTTAATAAATTAGTCATTTTCTTTGCATCAAGAAAACCTTGTCAAACCCAACCCACACCATCACTTGCTTAATCCAGGATTTAAGGTTGATACATGTATAAACAAACCTGCTTACATGTATTTCTGTTTATGCACATGAAACCAGTATGTTGGCTGTGCCCTGGATGCCTGGCTGACTGGTCCCAGTAAGAGTGGAGCTGATGTAAACAGGCCTGGTCGTTCCCACGTCTCTGTTTACACTGGGAGACCCCAGAGCAGCACTACCAGAGCACTGGATTCCCTCCACACAGCAAACTCACACACTATCCATCTCCCTCTCATACAGAAACACTTAATTTTAAGTACACACATGCGGCACATGGGCATGCGGGTACAGTGTATGTGCATCTATGTACATTAAAGGCGTGACTAACATGAGCCGAAGAGGTTTTGATCTTTCTTTCACCTACTCACTATAGTCACTGTCTTATCTCCTTTCCTTTACTTTTATCATTTAGAGCCTTCTAGGTTTTTTTTTTTTGCTATAGTCTCTTGACCGGAATTCAACATTTGTCCATCCTTTTCAATCCATGCTGAATAAACTCTAACTGATCAGACACAGAGTTTCCACAAACCCATCAAACTGGTACTGAACTTAGTTTTACAACATAACCACAAGGACTCTCAAAAGCTTTAAATTTGCTCTCTAAGTCCTTTTGAAATGAGCCTGTGATGTACGCCCAACATAAACAGAACACTGGGGTCCTGACAAACACGTCCAGTTTACAGGCAACAGTGAGGTCACCCCGGCAGAACATCTCTGCAAAGACGCATCTGCTGACATGACTTAAGCTTTTGAAAGAAAAGGCATCTTCACATTCAATGTTTTTCGGAAAACTGTAGACAGAAAGGCACTTTGTTTTAGTATGTTTCTAAAGTTCTTCTATCTTTCTTTCTCTGTGTGTGTAAGCTGTTTGTGCTAAGAATACCAAACTGTCCAGATCATCCAGACATGCAGAAGAAGACACACCCCTTGTGGCCTGGGAATGTATGGATATGAAGCCTATGTTCACACTTGTTAGGTTAATAATATTTTTACGCCCTGCAGTAAACATTTTACTTCATAATTTCATTGTCAAAATTTTTAAAAAATTAATTTGAGGGTAAAACTTTCAAGTTTTTTTCAACCCCAATCCAGATTAAAACTACTGTTTCAAACACACACACATACATATGCACACATGCAGGCAAAAAAAATACAAATATTCCCAGAAGCATGAAAAAATCATTTATCTCTCACTTTGCTTCAGTCACTCTCTCTTTGACACACACACACACAAACACATGAAGCAGTTCCAGTGATGGACTGTCTATTTATTCTCAGACATATCTGCTTCTATTAAGCCGTAAGTGCTCACATCTGTGTGTTTACGTGCTGCATCTTATGACCTAATGAGAATAAGAGCATTGTTCCCCTGGGAATAGACTGCCTCAGTGATGTGCAGCCCCAACAAACTGTAAACATACTCCTGCGCCCTGCGTCAGCCGCCTCACAGCACACACAAACACACACACACCATCGCTGCTCGCGGCCTGACTTCCCTAACCTGCTCTAAATCTAAACCTTTATAGTAAACAACTCTGGACATCCGAACAAGGCTCTTGTGTAGAATGGATGTGAACCGCAGGGCTATTTTTCATTAGGAGAATGAGAGGGAAAAAGAGACAATTTGGTAACCAGGGAGGAAGGACAATAACAACAAGGCTGAATCATAAAGAAGTTATTTTCTGTTGTGTTTGGAAGAGGACCAGGCGGTAGAAGTGTTTGCAGTGCTCTGAGCCTAATAGCTGGGTAACAGGACATGATGCACAAATGTGTATAAGCAAGCAATAAGTCATGGATATTAAATAGATAAACATAAACACACAAATGTGCAGACACATTAAAATCTGTGCTTAGTTCAAGCAACTTTATCGCCAAAAGATTAGATGTCATTCTTATCAGTTTATATCTCCTGTATTTTTTTTTCTGTGCAAAGTTACAGAAAGTTGAGAGAGTCAAGAAAAAGTACAAGTCAACAGAAAACCTCATAAAGTTGTGCTCAGTCCACCTAAAGGTCACAATCAGTGCAGGAGTGACAGAGCACAGAAACCTCAGAACAGCATCCATTCACTAAATTCATTCATGAGCCACGGGAGCGGCTGTGAATTCTCTCAATGATAACACAAACATTCTCGGCCGCCTCCAAACTTTACTCCTTCTCCTCTTTTGTAGCCCGTCCAGAATTCCCTGAGGAGCATTTACTGACCAGATGTGCTCACTTTCCTTGGAGATGTTCTAATCCACATTGCTTTAACGTCAATACACCATAAACAGTGAAAAAAGGTTACACATTATTATCTGGAAATGGTGTTAACATAAGCCTGTTAAGTGTAATATTGGCAGACGTAGATGATCACAAAGACAAATTTGTGGACACAGAATTTGGCTGATGTCAATGAGCATTTTAACCCTTGGTTTGACTTGCAAATGATAAGTTTTTATCACTCAAAATTGGTTGAGTTTGGCATTGACTTTGAATTATTAGCTCACTTACTGTACCTGGACATTGTGTAGAAACTTTTTTAATTGTGACATGTTATAATATGTTTTTATGTTGTCTGTATTTCTAACGAGAAGACCCTGATTATCCACTAGGTGGCACAAGATACAAACTTTAGACCAGCCTACCTGTTGCTGTCGAGGTCCATCTGTGTAATCAGGCAGAAATATTGATCCTATTGATAATAAAGACTTCATTTTATTAATAATAAAAGTGCCACCTGCACACATAGTCAGTACCACAAAACTTTATTGAAATTAATGACCATATTCATCAGGTTAGATTGCATATTTTTACAATTATGCAAAATGAAAATGATTAAAATCCAAAAAGAGTGTGTATTTCCCCACGCTGTGATTTGGTTAAGTCACAATTGGTTAAAACCCATTTTCTGTATTAGTTTTTTGGATCCTTTCTTCTTTCTCTCCTCGCTTTGTACAATGTATATTTTTCTACATAGGGGATGAGGACTTTAATATGACAGATAGTATTCAGAATTCTGGATATTTTAAATGTGGTTTTGGCATTGCACTTTTTTTCTGTGTCCTCTTGTGTGTTTGTACTGTTTTAATTATTAACTGTGTTCTGGATATTAATCAATTAGTCTGATTAACCATCATAGAACTTGTTAGCCTCTTGATCATGGAATTATAAAATAACTGTGGGTGTGTTTACTACTCTGTGGGCAAACTGACCTGTCAAAAGTCCAAGTTGTATCGAACATGCTGACATTTATCATAATAAAGTTTTGTGGTATGGAGTAAACGTGCAAGCGGTACTTTTTATAGATGCTGTTATCTGGCTGCACCCACGTGATGTGCCTATGACCTCTCTCTTTCAACTTTTATCATGCAATAATCATATAGTTATTACTTGCCGTTAGTCCTCTATTATTTAAGTGCTGATATTGACTTTAAAGAAGTTAATTTGATGTAATTTGGACCGTCCCACTTTGAAAGGAAGGAACAAAGTCCTTCATTCAAATTGTTGCAGGAAGGCACAACATTTGCATCTATCCATAAATTCATCTCTAACCCATTTAAACTTTTATCAGATCTGTCCTCATTACTTCATTTGCAGATAATGATATCTTTGGGACGTTCAAGAAATGATGAAATCCTCTTTGAGATGGTGACAAAAAACCTGCCAGCTTTATAGACTCTCAAGGGTGAATATTGCTAATTCTTGGCAAAAAATAGATTGTTTACTTGACTCTGCTGAATTGCTTAAAAATGAAAAGTGTCTAAAATAGTTGGACTTGTACAGCTTTATTACTTTTACAAAGCTATGACGTATACTTGCACTACTTGATCGGAGCCAGGCTTAGCTCCCACTTCCCGTTGCACAGTACCTAATATCTTAATCCTAACTTTTTTCAAACACAGTGAAAAAAATGGAAAAAATGGAAAAAAAAAATGCATGTATGTACCAGGTTTCTTTGAACATATGGTACAGCACTAAAATTCAGACTCTGAGGAGCAACAAGTTTTAAAAAACACGTACTTAATGTGTAACAAACAGAGGATAGTATGTATGAGACAGGCTGTTACAGTAGGCCACAGCACGCGTGCTTCCTCAGCCAAAGAAGAAAGGTTTGACTGTTATTGCAGAATATGTTCTGTATAAATAGGTTCTCAACTGCCTTAAATTTTATACAGTATGACACACTGTTATTGTGATTAATTTTATTGTGATCGAAATGAGGACATAAGCTGACACCCTGAAAGTAAGATGTAAAACAGTACTGCCTAAGATAAGAAACAAAATATATAAAGTTAAACCTGATATTATCAATATTATTAACGTCATCAAATAGTGTGATATAAGTGGTTGGTCTCTTGGACACCTACCTTGCTCATAATAAGATTTTGGTCTGTGGCAGGTCTATGCATAGGTATATACATTTAGAACCTAGTAGGAGGAATGTTATTGTGGACATGTTTAAAAACCCTTCTGGCTAAAAACACAATTTTGACAAGGAGAAGTGCTTTTAAGGCTGTTAAAATGCAAGATAGGAATCTAAAAAAATGCTTTTTTACAGTTATATTTTGTAGCAACCGGAAGTCGTATTTATTTCTAGGTTAATTTGGTAACTTTGTTTTATTTTGAAAGGTGAGAGCGGAAAACAGTTTGCTTGCTGGACAATTGTCTGCGGAGGAAGGGTCTTATAACAATTTGTAGTCTGCCGCTGACTGGATTGTTTGTATATATCGGGGTTATAGCACTGAGCTAGCAGAAGAGGTAGCTAAAGACTTAAAGCAAACATTGCAGATACACGCATATTTGCCGTTAACACGCAAACCTACCTGGACACAGTATATGTACCTCGTCCTCACAGTAACGTTAGATAGCTATCCTGCTAGCTAGCTTAGCTGACAACTTTTCATTCATTACTGCCTGTGCACTTTTCTTTGTTGCTAGCTAACGCTTAGCACTGTCCACAACCTTAGCTGTGCATTAGTGACTGTGTTGTTTTATTGTTGTTTCTTGTCGCTCATTACAACGAAAGTCTTGACATAACAAGCCACTCCATGCATTTAAGGCTGAATTAGTTTGCGAATGAATAGTTTACATCCTTGTAGGGATGGCGAGATTAGCTAGCATCATTTCCCTAAACAAGCTTATCAGTTGCGTTACTATGCGACATAACATTGGGATGAGTAGCGTTAATGCAGTAAATGTAATGTTAATGCCAATAAAGCTTACGTTTTGTATAAAACTTCAACGAGTTGTACACTCCGCTTTTACATAAAGCTGCATCTTATGTCGTTTAGCCTTTTATAGGTTATTTTGCGTCCTCTTGCTTGGTAGTTTGGTAGCAGTAACAGAGGAACGTTAGCTAACGTTTCAGACAGTTTCAGATAACGTCAATGCATGACTACAATTGCACAGAGGCAAATATTTGAAAATATTTTTTTTTCGACATGCTTTAACTCCAATTCCTCTTTGCAATTCCTCCAATGTCTTGCAGATGCTCGTGTGAGCCGAGTTTCGATTACATTCCAATATCTCAAGCAGAAAGGAAGCTGGAGAATCAGATGAATTGGTGCTGCAACTAAGGTGAAAGTTATATCCTCATCCTATAATTTTAACGTTTTTATATGTGTATAAGAACAGCATTTACACATATGGTCTGTCTCTGTGACAGCTAATTGTACTGTCTGTGCAAGCTAGAAGTTGTGCTAAGGCAAGTCTTGTAATCAATTAAAACAAAGGGCTTTGGATATTACATAAGTTAAAGTGATTTATATATATATAAAAATAGAATAACTGACATGTATTTATTCTGACTGTCAAAACAGTGACAAACAAACAAACCCTGGGCTTTTTTCCCTTGCAGCTCTCTTGTCTCCTTGTCCGTCCATGAAATGGTTGTGATGGTGGCATTTATGAAAAGTGTGTGAGAATAAAGCTCCTGTGCTCCTCCAACTGCACTGCACACTTCCTCATGGATTCCAGCAATGATGAGGCACTTGATATTATTGTCACCAATGTGGTGGCAACCTTCAGGACCAGGTGCCACCTAAACCTGCGCACCATTGCCTTAGAGGGAAGCAATGTCATCTATAAGCCGGAAGTAGGGGTAAGGAAGAGTTTCTCTATGTAGTGATAAAAAAGTACATATCCATATGTACATTTAATACATAATCAAAGGTTCATGGTATGGGTCATGTTGTCAGCATTTAATCCCCTTTCCTTTTATTCATTTTTAGAAAGTCTTGATGAAGCTTCGTAAACCCAAGATAACGGCCTCAATTTGGTCCTCAGGGAAAATTATTTGCACTGGAGCAACAAGGTAGACACCCTACACAGAGAACACTCACACTAACCATTTGTGAACTGGAGGATTTGACAAAACAAAACTTCACTCAACTGCACTTAACAAATGAAGTCACTGGTTGCCAAAGAGCCATTATATCTGATGAGAGAGATGTTGGTTATGATGGATGCTTTATTGTTGGTGTGGTAATGTTGGATTCACCACATTGCAGAGGCATTGCATTTGGCCTCACATTTCATGGATTGCCAATCAGACAGCACAGTGATAACCTTGATTGTTGGGCCTTGTGCCTGCTGCTGGTTGACTTCTTAAGGTTGCCTATGGCTAGTTGCATGTGTTACGTCTCTTTTGCATGTCAGATCCTATACAGCATGCTATGTATCACTGTCATGCTGCTCACTCCTGCTCTCCTCCTTTATTTAGTGAGGATGAGGCGAAGCTGGGTGCTCGCAGGTTAGCACGCTGTCTGCAGAAACTGGGCTTCAAGGTGAGAATAATCACATAGCTGCTGGTTAAGAAACATTAGGAGATATAGAGTTTATAAGGTTTCTTAATCTCTTAATCTTTGTGTAATATCTGTTGAGCTAATATATATAACATACATGTAGCTAATGTTATGCCATGCATGCAAATACAAAGTCAGATTAAAATTGTCATTTACAGTTTATTTTTTCAAGTGTTTAAAAAACAACTTAGTGCAGAAATCTGAAAGAGTTATTGCACTATAATATAAATTTAAAGAATCAAATATCTTTTCACTATATTTCAAACCTATGTAAAAATGGAACGTAACAATCCATAAATATTGACTCAATTAATATGCCAATAACAAGCATGTGATATGTCTACAGATTTTGAGTGAGTGACTTTTTATGTAATGTGCCTAACAGGGTGACATTTAAGGTTCCATTCGGGTTAAAGAAGCAGAAGTCCTAAGCAGTTCTTTAATAAACAAGTAATGAGTTTGTGCTTCGTTAGGTTGTATACATGACCACGTCTGTTATCTGATTTGCTGTTGCTAGGTCATGTCTTATGACTCATTAACAAAACAGCAACATGCAAACAGGTCAGCCTGCTTGTTTATCTTGATGTACGATAGATCAGCAGTCTAAGTAACTGCTATTTTAAGTTTGTAATTGCTGGGATTAGTACAAAAGATGCTAACCTAAAGGTGAGCTTGCTGAAAAATGCATAAATCCAAATAGAAGGAGGGGTCTCCTGTTATAAAATGGAATGCAGTTAAGATGACATTGAATATATGTGTCTGTGCATGTTTCTGTTATCTGTTCAGGTGAGGTTTTCAGCCTTCAGAGTTGTGAATGTGCTTGCAGTGTGCTCCATGCCATTTGCAGTCCACCTTATAGACTTCACCAAGAACAACCGCCCTATTGCAAGGTAATACAGCACTGTGCAGCGCAGCCACTATCATCACACTAAACAAAATTGTCACTGTCCTCATCAGTCAGACCTGTCTAGCTTGGACTGTATCTATAAAAATATCTAAAGAAAAAAATAAAGATAACAGCCACGGTTACTTCTTACTGTTAGTTCCAATTGTCTTAATTTGTCTGTGACACCTTAATACGTATATTTTGAAGCAAATATCCATTTCATATATAATGTCTTTTTTATTGTACAATGTTCAATATTTGCAGGGACAGGATGACCTCTAGTGGTGGGAGAACTGCACTTAGGCAGCATACAGAAAGAGGGTGGTGGTGTAGCCAGATTCCTGTTCACTTGTTTTGTATGACAACAAATGGAGCACTGGCATATGGCATCCTGTAAAACACTCTTAAAGCTGTACATGTACTTGTTTTCAGATTAGGGCTCAAATATAAATCAAATTATTTTAAAAACACAATATGGTCAAGTACAGTATTCAAATACTAAGAGTATCAGTTTTTGGATGAAGGTAAAATGTGTCAAAACATGCTGTTACAAATGGAGTATTGTGGTCCAACAGACGCCCTAGTCTACAAGTCATTGGCCATACATAAGGGAAATTGTTTGTCTAGCATAAAATTCACATCATTATAATTTTTATGTCTCTGCACCAATGACAGGAACAACCAGAGATGTTATATGTTTTTAGGTTGTACTTCCATCTTTACCATTCTTGTGAATGTAATATTAGATGACTTAATGACTTAAGGGAATTACATCAAATTTGGCACAAACATCCACTTGTGTTCAAGGATAAACAGATTAGATTTTGTTGGTCACAGGTCACTGTGACCTCACAAAACATGCTCTCTGCCATAACTCATGAATTTATACATGACTTGTGACAAAATTCACACATATGACCTTTAGAAAAAAATGATTAAGCGATTTGATCTTTCAGTAAAATCCAAAAATCAAAGGTAATTATCTCTTGTACATAGTGTTCTGCAAAAACACAGGAACAGAAGGGAAATATAATATGAAATACAATATTATTTTTCTGCTTTGACTGTCCAGTCCAGTTCAAAGGCCTTTAGTGTGATCGTGTGTCACTGTGTGTTTGTCAGCTATGAACCAGAGCTCCATCCTGCTGCCACATACAGGATCAAACAACTCAAGGCCACTATACAGGTGTTCTCTACAGGCAGCATCACAGTTACAGGTATTTCCCACTTGCATGCCTAGACACACATAAACAGTCTCTAACCTCCTTTACATACAGCTAGAGGGCACACCAGCTTAAGGGATTGAGGTCACATTGTTTTGCGCTTTTATAGTCTATTACAACCAGAAAAGCGGTTTGTAAATAATCCAATTCCTCAAGGAATTTTACTCGAGTGAAATAGTTTATGCCCTCTTTATACGTAATGCCCTCTTTATACGTAATGCCCTGCGTTAGGCTCAACTTGACCCAAACAAGGAAGAAAATATTTTTTCTATTTATGTTTTGACCATTTTCTGGTATCTGAGATCTTCTCTTTGTATGTGGGGTTAATGCTATTTCTGTTTTGTTGTACTAAAAACTTGTTTTTAACGCTCTCACCCCTCACTCTACCCCTTCTATCCCACCAAACAGGACCAAACGTGCAGAATGTGGCCACAGCCGTTGAGCAGGTCTACCCACTTCTGTTTGAGTGTCAAAAACCCCTCTGCAAAAGTTGAAGACACAAGAGAGGCAGAGAAAGAGGAGTCACGTCTTTTATTTGTTTGTTACAAATGAGGAAGCACCTTATTCTTGGCTTAATTTGCTTGAATTTTTTCATTACATGGCAACCGCCACAAAACTTCTAACAAGATCAGTGGACTGGATTTCACCTCGACTTTTATACAATACTCAACAATCCCTAGTTGGAGTCTTAAAACGTTCTTCTCACTAAGTTCAATTGTTGTTGTGCATTGTGTGACTTGTGTGATTTTAACAGCCTAAACTTGCAAGTAAGGCTTTTAAAGTTCAGCAGAAACTGCTCCTCTAAACCGGACTGCCACTGAACGGGGTGGGAGTTACCTGCTTTTTTTGTTTTGTTTTGGGGTTTTTTTGCCCTGGGTGTTTTCACATGGACACAGAAAAAAACTTCAGCCATCCTGACCACTTTAATGCTTAGCAATGGCGACCATTGACAGACCCAGTGTGTTAACACTGAGAGGACTCACCTTTTTTACACCAAGTATAACAAGTTGTCCTGTTGGCCATTTTCTCTTTCCTCCGTCCATGACTCATTTGTGCATGCGCTGATGCAAGGACAAGTTGTCCACTGTTGTATACATGTACATGATGTAAGAGCAGGTCCCAGTGCAGATACACAGATCCACTCACGATATGCATTAACATCTGATTTAATTGTTGGTTTCTCACATTTTCTTACTTTGTTTGGTTGTTCACAATAAATTTGTTCTTAACTGTGGCATTGGATTGAAATGCAGACACATTAAGTGATTCCCGTTCTTGTAATTTTTCTTAATAGTTTTAAACACAAGGCACAAGTCACATTTTATTTAATTGTTTTTCTAGGCTTGGGTAATGTACAGAGCAAGACTAATGTCCTAAATGTTTAGGAATGTATGAAAACTTTTAAAGGGTTTGGGTATGTTTAATGTTTTTGGGGTGTGGTTGAGCCACAGACCCCTTTTCGCTCTCATGTAACACAACTGCTGTTGTGTTAAGGCTTTGGTGGCACTGAGGCAAGGTGAGATGTTTAATATTAGCTTTTTAGCAGGCAGAGAAGTTAAAAGTTCTTAAAACACTGTTCATAAATAGTTTTGAATTGCTGTAAGGGGACAGGACAGAAACAGGAAAAAATGGAATAAGAACTCATAATCAATGCAGCCACTCAAAAAATGTAAGGCAGTTAGGTGAGCACTGTCACCGTCAAGAAGTTTGTGGATTCATTTGTGAGTTTTTGAAGCCACAGAAGACCATTAGCCGTGTTCAAAGAGGCAATGCTTGAAGCATCAGCAAGTACCTGAACTGTCTAAAAAAATACCCTTTGAAAAAACACAATTCTCTTAATAAACAGTGATGTAAGACCTATTGAGAGAAAGTATATGTATTTACATATAACACACATTTGATGGAAAATATGTTGGAAACATGTTGTGTAAGTATGTAGGATGGACTTTTGGAACCAGTGTCAACTGAAGATTTGTGACAGAATTTTTTGTATTTTGTATAAAAATAAAAGTTAATGATAAAAGAGGACCACTGTGTTTTAGTAGTTTCATCAATTCCTGTCTTCAAATGCATTTTTCCAACATGAAAAAAATAAGGATGTGTATCAAAATACAGATTTAAAAATGGACAGTTTTAATTGTGAACAGATCCAAACATCATTCTTGCAATAAAACATTTTAAGACACAGTAATTATTCAACCAAGTCTGATTTTGGCATCACTGACTAAAGTAGAAAAAGAATGAAACTCATCACCGTGTAGATACACTGTGGCCTCTGGCATGACTGGAATGAAAGGTCCGAGCATTGTAAGTGTTAGTATGTTGCCTATGACAGGGAGCACCTTTACTTGCAGTCCAGCAAAGACCCAAACAATATTATTTCCAAAGTCATTTGAAGTTATCAGACTGATTAATATTGGATTTCCTCATGACTATCTTAAGCCAGTCTTTTGTAAAAATTCATCACAGTAGCAGGTCAAAATGGAGAAGAACTCAATGAATACAGGCTGGTGGGGGATTAATTTTATCCTGAAGTTTATAGAAAATGTCCCTTTCTGCATAATTAGAGCTATACTCTTTATTGGGGGAGGAGGTAAGGAAATAAAGGAATTAGATAAATATTACATCATCACATTCACTCTCCATTGCTGACCTTTCTCTATGGCTCTTTGACAAGCTAGAGGGAACCCTGAGCAATCCTCATCCAAGCAAAATTCACAGGTCCACAATTTAATTTCTGTATGTGTGGTTGCCACCCTCCCTACTTTTGGCATCCTTCACGTACAGTATTTAGCTAAAAGGAACTGATCGATGTGGGTGACATGTACAAGTTCTACCCCAAATTCTTATCAGTGCTAACAAATCTCCCTTGGATTCTTGCTCTTCGCTCTCAACCCTGTGAGATGTACATCCGCGGTCTGTTAACAGAGTCAGACATCTGCTGGAATCTCTGTGGACGGGCAGCTGCTGATCAGGCTGTCCTGAGGCTGAACCTGCCTGCAGAGCCTCCTCTCAAAATGCTTCCTGATAAAGCAGAGAAAGGAGAGATAGGGATTTGAGAATCATTTTCACAATCTACAACTTACTGGATAAAGTGATTGAATTAAGGTGATGTGTACTTTGCCACTCACTTTTTAGCCAGTTCTTTTGATATCTCCTCCAGCGTGCGACCT
Organism: Acanthurus lineatus; assembly: GCA_029814665.1. NCBI lineage: Eukaryota > Metazoa > Chordata > Actinopteri > Acanthuriformes > Acanthuridae > Acanthurus > Acanthurus lineatus. Next base: position 9,606,286 of record JAPZDV010000010.1, read on the forward strand.
TTGGTCTCAGGTATACAGATGATGACAAACACCAGGAGAACAAAGCTCATTGCAGCATAGAGGAACATCATGTTAGGAACACCAATCTTTTCTAGAGAAAGAAAAACAGCAGATAAAGTATTATTACACCAAACAGTCTGACAGTCTGACTGATCAGCAGGATGAACAAGGTGACGTAAGAGAGTTGCTGCTTTTCCTTTTTCTTTCAGGAAGAAAACACGGGAAGTGTTTTTACTATTATGAAACCTCTGGATGTAAACAGCATAGAGTTTGATGACTGTTGTCACAAACATGACAAACATTACTATTCAAATTATTATTCAAATAATGCCAATAATGCACAAAAACAAACCTGTAACTGTGAGGAAGGTCATGGAGATGAGCAGGTTAGTGGCCCAGTTTACAGCCGACACCACAGACACAGCTTTGCCTCTGACCCCCATCGGAAAAATCTCACTCAGAACCACATATGCCACTGGAAAGGAAACAAAAAAAGACAGGTAAACAAGAACGTAAGTGGCCACAGTTGATAAATATTAGCACTGCATACAAACAGTATGAGGCAGATTAGCTTGGCACAAGTTTGACATTTTACAGTTACATGTGGAGAGTTGCAAGCCATAAGTCAGGGTCCACACTGCTTTATCTGGGGAACTAGAGTGTGTAAATCTTTACCTTACCTATAACATAAGCTAGCCTAGTTACTGTATGATAACAAGTGTTGTACTTTGTGCTATTCATTACAACCTGTTTCAAGCTGCAACCAAAAGAACAAAATTAACTGCAAAAACTGTCTTAACATACTTGAAATTACTGAAATGTGATTCTTCTTTTAAAGATAAATGGCCTGTGAGTGTCCTGAGGGGTAAATACTTTAAAAATCACCAGTAACCTGTTCTTAATTTGTGTGCAGGTGTGTGCAGGTAGATAAAACTGAATGAATGGGTGCTTACTTGGCCCCAGGCTAATGGAGAAGGCTGCAACATACACCAGCAAGCTGATCAATGACGCCATCTTCAGTGTGGAAGACACTCCAATCCCATCATCTTTTAAACCAGTCCCCAGTGCTTCCTCACCATTCCATTGGCTGGAGAGGTGAGTGGAAATAATGTCCCTGTTATCAAAGTCTAAAGTGGTTCTGTTTAAATCCCACTGTGTATGTGTGTAGTTTAGTGCAGTGGGACTTTTACACAGGCTGGTGAGGTGAGTCTGGCTTTGCAGCGTCAGTGCACCAAGTGAGACTAGTGATATCCCCATTGCAATGGCACCAACACATAAAAAACTCTTGGGTCCTATGCGGTCAACCAGCAACACAGCTGGGATGGTGCCGACTACTTTGACTACTCCAAAGCCTGTGGAGGCCAAGGTCGCTGCGGCGTCACTGTCGAAGCCTACGCTGCGGAGAAGTGGTGAAGCATAGGAGAGGAGGTTGGGCTGACCAGTAGCCTGCTGAAGGAAGACTAAAGCCACACCTGTTAGCAGCCGTGAACGCAAGTTGGCTTTGGAACTGAACAACTCCCAGAAACTATGCTCGGATTCCTCTTTAAGTCCTGCCTGGATGTCCCTGAGCTCTGATTCCACATGCTCCTGACCCTTACCTCTCATTTTGGCCAGCACTATCCTGGCCTTCTCCACTTTACCCTGAGCGACAAGGAAGCGTGGACTGGGTGGAAGGAACACAAGAATACTGATCTGCAGCAGTGCTGGGGGGATTACTAGTCCAAATGTATACGTCCAGCCATGGGGCACATTAGCAAAGGCGTAGCTGCAGCTAAATCCCAGCATTACACCCACAACCAACATCAGCTCGTACAGCGTCACCAGCAGACCCCTCCTCTCCCTCGGTGAGATCTCCGCAATATAAAGACATGCTCCCGTCCCTGACAGCGACGTTCCCATGCCAACTATAACGCGGCCCACTGTGAGGGAAACAAGTGAGGTTATGGTGATGAGCAAAACGCTCCCTCCAATCACCAGGGCGGCGCTTAGGAACAAAGAGCAGCGGCGGCCGTAGCGGTCCAGGATGGGACCTCCAGCCAGGCAGATGAGGAGAGCGCCGAGCAGATGGGAGCTGACCAGCAGTTCCTGTTCCCGGCAGGAGAGAGAGAGGAGGTCCCGCAGCTGCAGCAGGACTCCAGAGGTCAAGCCCATCTCATAGCCCAGCATCAGGCCGCTCAGAGAGGCCGCCATAGCCGCTACCAACACCAGCCAGCCGCAGCCTGGAGAGAGGGACAGAAACACAAAGAATTTATCAAGAGCTGCTAACCACTACAGGCTTGGTCCTATAGTCCATTCTCAAGGACTAAGATTTAATCTGTAAGAATATATTAAAGGCAAAATAGTGTTGTATATGAGCTTTTGAAATTACCAATGATATACAGGGTATTATTATATTCAAAACTTACACAAATTTTGGATTCAGGATTCTGGATTTTAAAACAACTACAGACAAAACAGACACGTGATATAAAAATAGAGTGGTTAAGCCAAGAACTTACGATGTGTAAATATTAAACATAGGAGTTAAAAATACACTAAATTGGCAAAACAACATGATTTGATAAACAGCATTTTGAGCCTTTGAACCTGCTCATACTCAGGCTCATGTGGACCATGTAGGTGATGACAGTTAAAGATTATTAATATCTGGCTCAGTTTGGACATAGAAGATTACTGTATTTTTACTTGACACATCAAAAAATTGATTTTGCCTTGTCTGTTATGTTCAGAGATTACTCATTAGCTTCAGATGATCTGGTTAAAGGTGTTTATAAAGGTGGAATTTTTCCATTCAAACACAATGTGTTGTGGCTCATCTGGCTTTACAGCATGGTGAGTTTTTAGGTGTATTTTCTTCCTACTTCTGTAGAAACCCGTATTGTTTTCATAGGCAAGTCTTTGCATGCAAAATTGAGAGTTAGTGATTGAGGTGTTTTTATATTTGTTTTGTTTTGTCGTTTGCAACTATAACTACCAACGTCTAAGAAAAACTGCATGTAGGAACTAAATCTGACCTTCTTGCTAAACTGAGTAAAATGTAAAAAGTACAGGGTTAATGTCATGCTTAAACAGAGCTTTTGTCATGAGGAAGTCATGAGGAGGATGATCAGGTTGAAGCATTATGTCAGCAAGCGTCTGCAGTAGTGAAGTGTTAAAGAGCAACCCATGAGGGGTTATCATGTTATGTAACTGACCCTACATTCTGACCTCCCCTGAGTGGGTCCATCAAGACAACTATTTGTTACTTCTAGTCACCAGGCATGTGCTGTGTTCATGTTTTCATTTTTAAAGCAACAGAGGGTAACACGTGCAGTTGCTGTAATAAAAAGTATGATAATCTCACTAAAATCACTGTTGTCAAAATGCAAAATATGTTACATATTATTGCATCCATCCCATGTCACAACACACAAACCTTCAACAAACAAACCTTCAGTCAAAGAAATGAGTAACAAAGAATGAGAACTGGTATCATCCATTATATGTGCAAGAATAACATCGGATAAGATACAAAAAATACTTCACGAGATGCTTAGGAGGGGGACGCCAAGGTGAAGTAAAAATATTAAGTAATTTATTGTTAGCAGAACTTGGGAAAACACACAGTGAGAGTAAAGCTTGACAGTGACAACATGATTTCAAAAACTGTGTCCAATAACTATTGGCAGTCTTTCTCCTCGTAGGTTTCCCCCAATCACGAAATCGCTTTAACAGTGCTGACTGTGTAAAGTTAGGGGTTGGAGGTTCACTAGAAAAATGCTGAAATGCTGAAAAAGTGCTGAAAAAATGCTGTGTGTGTGCGTGCGTGTGTTAAGCCTTCATTCATTGTCATGCATATCGCTGTGAGCTAACAGACATGTTATCATCACAACAGAATAGATAGGAGAGAAGCAAATGAAAAACTGATGAGCTTAGCATGAAGAAATTGATGCTTTTTTTACGTATATATATTTATACAAGAATTGAATTGAAAGTGATATTCATATGAGAAGACATAAACTTTGTACTTATAGATTAATTTCATTGCTTCACTATCCTGCTTTGATATACAGATTTGAATGAAGGACACCGTACTTGAATTGTTATAATTTAAATCTGCTGCTTCCATCGTCCTGACAATCATGCTAGTGACAATTTCTCCTTTTTGTTCTAATCTGATTATTATGGCGCAACATGCAAGATAAACAGAGATGCAGCTGCAAACGGCAGGGTCCTATGAGTCCTATAGGGTCTTTAAAGATTATTGCACTGCATCCCCTCTCTTTATTGTTTTTTTATAAGTGGCATTATATAATAGGATTATTTAATATGTTAAACTGTAATCCCTGTTTGTAAGCCTTTCCTGTACAGCGCATTTGGCTTGAAGTTGCTATCTTCCTAAAACATTCACATATGTATAAAGATTTTTATCAGCATAATACTAATATAGTGCTATATGAGTAATGTAAGCATAATACTCTAGTAATAAACTTTTTTTACTGCCTATATTCTAAATGGCATTGAATAGTTTTGATACTTAAACTCAGAGCTGGTTTCAGGATAGATGCTACCTTCATACTTTACTTTGTTGGAATGATTAGAATCACAATTTCACTATCTAATGATTATAGGAACATAACATTTCTTTTAATTATAAGTTGGGAGATTTATTTACTAACAACTTTAACACAATCTATGGCTGATCTCAGTGCTGTTTTAGTCCATAAGTTGTTCATTTCCAACCATAAGTAGAACTTTGAGTAGAACTCTTTACATCAGTCCAAGTTCTGGATTTGAAGAACTCTTTTACATTTAAAGTTATCTGGATAACTCAATACTACTGCCACTTGGAAAAGGTGAGCATTTAGTAGTATACTGGTTTTAGTGTAGTCAACTTAAATGTTTATTGGGGCATAATGGTGTCAGCACTGAGAAGGTATGTAGTTAGGATTTGCCCATTTGTACATGAATTAAGCAAATGCACCTTATCCAAACATCCAGATAAAGAAACCTTTACACAAAACACTGACACATCACATCTGTGGCTATGACTTGTCTTCACATGAAAAAAAAATTCCAATATCAGACAGAATTATCAATTAGTTACACTTCATTTCCATCACCTTTAGATGGGAGGGATTAAAAAGTCTAGGACCAAGCAAGAGAAAATGTGTTATTTTATGTGTTTAAAAATTATAACTGGTGACTGTGTGTACCTGGGACTCTGAGGGACGTCAGTTTCTTCGACTCACAGGAGGGGCTGACAGGGAGGTAAGAGGCCATCTTCTTGATCTCATTATTGGTGTCCATTCTCAAAAACCTCTGACAGCAGGCCTAGGTAAAATACATTTAAAAAAATGAGCAAACAACCAAACATTTAATATATCCCTCTCATTTTACACAAAGACAGATATGATGCTGAATTATTTCTTAACCCTGGAGGACTTTGCAGAGTTACGCTGATGCAAGACAGTCCTGAGCTGTGCATCCACAGGTTTGTTCAAATCCCCAGTTCTTTGGTAACAAATCAGATGTAACATATTTATCTCATCTGACTGGAGTGTTATTTGAAAGTTTTCATTACTAGTGATGTCATGGTTTTTGTGGTTTAGGAACTAATAAACAAATGGTAATCATATGAGTATGGCAAAGTATATCTTTATTTTATAACAATAAAAATGTTTTTTTCTATGAACCTTTCGCTTATTAAAAGGATCCAGTGTTCTTAAATGCTAACTGTTGTATTAACACAAGCACATAAAAAGGGTGTGCAGTGTGCAGCATTTTGGGTTAAATCAGAACTATCTGATTTATTTAAGTTGATAAGACAACAAATCTGACCAGACATTAGATGCCTACTCTCAGAAGACAGCAACCGAAAAAGTACTGCAGTTTTATACAAAGCCCTAATCAGTAAAAGTTTAAATTATTATTATTATTTTTTCCTGCATGTCCTAAGACACTGAATAACCGTTTATGCTAAGGAAACAGACAGTGTGCAACTCACCTTTTACACCAAAAATTAGGCCCTAATTATTAAAGTAATACGGCATCATAAACTATATCATAAACTTTATGCAATAAATTAAGACCAGCTAACATATCCAACAGTTGAGGCAGATTTTACTTCCTCTATAACAGTAATAAAAGTTTTTTTTTTTAAGATGATAGCACCAGTTCTCCTTTTTCCTTTTGACCTGCAGTCCTGGGCTAACCTTAAGCCAAATGATGCCTTTTGGTGTCCATAGTTACAAACGGGCTTCCAAATAAAAGCCCTGTCATAAATACCAATTGCGTTAAGCCTTCAATGGACAATGGCAGCTGTTTCTGTAACATAGAGATCTTAAGTGAATTTGCAGAGGTTTAGGCTTTTTATTTTGATGACTGTCTATGGCTAATGGAAATATTTCCCACACATCTTTTCCTGGTTGCAACCTTGAAAGTGCACTATGCAAAAATTGCGATATCATTTTATGATGATTGGAAAAATGTAATGATTAATGATTGTTGAACGAAACTTCTTTTCCTGTGTGTTTTTTTTTTTCTGGCACCTCAAATGAACCAAACGAATTTGCCTACAAGGTTGTAAGTAATTTTGAGGAGGCTAGAATCCAAAGACCACCACGAAAAACACCGTGCCCATCCAGCTACAGCTAAGTTAGCAAGTTTCTTTAACCCAATGTCTTGACTTGCCACACTATTTTCATGCAAATTGAGGTGGTTTCACTATCAAGGTTCTACCAAATATTAGCAAATGTTTCAGCAGTATTAAAAGATTTATGCAGTGATATTGCCCTACCTGATACTCCACAAACGTTTCTGTTGTTGACTTAGAGTCGGTACCGACGGTCCATTCGCTTTCTTGAGATTTTCTCCAAACTCCTCTCGCGTCAGTGCACGCACGCAACTTGTTTTGGTAAAACACTTGCGTAGCCCCGCCCATGCCCTCCCGTAACCAACAGAAAACGTGGGTTCAGCCGGAGAACGCCCAACGTGAAATACGATTGGCTCAAACTCCTCTACTAGAGGGCCTAATTATTTAGAATGAAACAAATTCCTGTTGGCTAATATTTACCTATTGTTGCAGGTTGTAAAGAGTTAATAAAGCTTGCAACTCTCTGAATCTATCTGCGCTTTTTTATGACTTCCAGTAGCAGCCTAGGTTATTATGAAGTTTTTTGTCACTATTAAATAACTAGCAATAAATTGCACCTGAATCAATAATGGTCTTTCTCTCATATTGCATAAAAAATCAAAGGGGGGCAAGCATCTGCTGCTTTGCTCGATTCTCATGTCCTATTTCTACGACTGAGCTGTCACACCTGCCCTGCTGCATCACAGCTGACAAAATGTAGCTAGCCTTATGTGCCTGCAGTCAGTACTTGGCCTACTTTTCAAGACATGCATTTAGATGTCCAGTCTGCCTATAGAATCCAAAGTTTGAACTGTTTTTAACCAATGTCATTTGAGCCTCACAGTGTGTGTGTGTGTGTGTGTGTGTGTGTGTGTGTGTGCGCGCGTGCATGTGCGTGGGTGTATGGGTGCACCATCACATGTGTTATGTAATGACTCAGTTACCAAGATAATTATGGGTGGCCTAAATGTTGGAGGCTAGCCTACGCTAGGGCATGTCAGGTGACAAGGTAACGTGATTTTTATTATTGGATCCTATTATATAATTTATTGAGTTGTTAACAAATTAACATTTATCAAGTCACAGATTTCTTATCTAGTTTGGGATTTAATACCACAACGTCACTGATCTGTAGTTTCATAATTTTTACAGAAGCTCATTCACATGGCACATCAAACTAATCTCAGTTCAACATTGCTTTAACACTTTGTTTACAAGGCATTTCTTTTCTAGATTCAAGGCAGTCGTCTCTCTGATGGTATAGCCTATTCTGATAAACTATGTGAAATTGCATTGTCTTATTAAAAAAGAGGAGGTTTAGTCTGATAGCAGGAAAAATATCAGAACCAGCAGACACACCTATTGATAGTCAAAAGTGAAATTGCATCATGTTGGTTTTGCAAATAAAAAAGAAGTTAGTCAACAGGTTTTCCTATTATTAAAAGTGTACTCAGTTAATTATATTAAAAAATCAAATGTAAGGCACTCATTATGCAACAGAATGACAGTGACAGATACACTTTATTATATAATGAGAGGCTGATTAATACCTAATTCAAATCTTTTACTGTGTAGCAGCTGGAGCTGAAGCTAAATCTGATACTTTATACACTATTGAATCATTAAATCTGAAAAAATGCATCCGATTTTATTAACTCATCCAATGTTTTGTATCTAGAAATGATTGCTCTGCAAGCTTACAAGTAACTATGGAGGCATGATAAATGTAGTGGATTAAAAAGTACCATATTTCCCTGTAATAGTCTGTTGGAGTGTAAGTATAAAGCATCAGAAAATGTAAGTATGCAAGTAATTCACTAGCGTGTGGAATAGTGTTGGGTAAATGTGCTAACTGAGAGTGTACACTCAGTTTTTCCAGAATGTCAAAAAATTTACAAACCAACAGCATTAAACCACACATGCATTACTATCATATGCACTAACTGACAAACACAGATGCATACACCAAACTACTCTCCTCTTTCTTTCTCTCTCTCACCATCTCACACACAAACACATACCAAGTATCAAGTAAAGTTTATTGATAAATCAACTCGTCATAACTACAGTTTTTAAATGTGTGGGAGATATTAAATCCTCAAGACAATTTATGGGTCCAAATCTCGTAAGCCTGAATATGGTTCTTTTCCACAATTCCATTAAATTCTTTTCCATTAAATATTCTGAAGAAGAATTAAGCATGATTGCACATTTGCACTAAAAAGTGGACACATATTTTAACAAGATGACAAGTTAAGACATCAGCTGACTAAATAATGTGTCTGCTCAGGAAATTAATTGAAGCCACTGTCCTCATAGTTATTTACAGTGGAAGACAAGGATAATCCAGGCACTTCCAGACCAGTGTCATTAGCAAGCTTTTCCTGCCTCATAGAGACAGGACAGCAGATGATCATCCATGTATATTGAAAAATAATAAACGTCGCTTTCAGCACACTATTTGGACTTTATGAGTGTTGAACATCTGTGTGTAACTATCTTGGGAAGAAAGGGATCGTATTGTTCCAAATGATAATGCTGTGGTTACAAGGTTATTTTGTTTATATGCAGGTTTTTCTGATGAAAGGAAGGAAAACGGCACCCCCGTGTGGAACTCCTGTTATACTACATCAAGTGTTGTAACTGTATTTAACCAAGGAACCTGCTAGAAGATATTAAGAAAATATTTTATATAATTTTACCAAAATCAGAATCTGTTTAGTTAGAATCTGTCAATGGCTACATGTTTAGCTATGAATTGTGAAGTTTCTGCAGTGGAAAAAAATGCTGATACTGTACTTTCTTTTGATTCAAACACAACTGCACTTAATAACAGGTGGGTGAATCCTACATTTTCCTGAGCCTAAGTAAGCTTTTCAAGTAGTTGCTTTTTTGCAAATATAAACTATGTGATTGTATGTCTAACAGCACCAAAGCACTGAATCAGAAGTAAAATTATAATGCTTTTGCTGCCTGCTCTAATGGTTCTTTCAGAAAATGTCAGAGTGCTGGAGCGACAGACTCCAGTCATCATAAAAGTAAATGTCACAGTGTAATGATAGCAACCAATGCTCCCTTCATTAGGCTCTGCTGCTAGAGAGGGCAGAAGCATCATACCCAGACTGAAGGTTGGTCTCAGTACTCTAGAAGAATGAGTTTAGAAAAAGGTCAGTTCTATCTATAATACACAGCACCATAAAGATTATTTCAGGATTAAAATAAGTAAAAATATCATCTAAGAATCTAAAACTTAACACAAGTTTAAAGAAGCAATGACAGCAAATAGAACACTTGCCTGATGTCAGATCACATAATGATCAGCGACAGTAAACATCATTATTATCCCAGACTGTATAAAAGTGCCGTATAAACTTCAGCTTTTTTCTTGCATGCCTTTGAGGACTAATGTATTTGTTTTGATTCTAAGTTTTAGTGTCTTGTGTCATGGAGACTTGTCGGTTTTTGTGCATGGATGTGATCCTATTCGATATCCTTTAGACTGAGTACCTTACAGTTTTACCATTACCTGAACTTGATTCATGGTTCTTTTTGTAGAAAGTGTATTTTAAAGAGTGTGTAAGCATTTTTTTTTTCATTTCACTAACACGTCACTGTTTGAATCCTGTTCTCCCATCGTCGTCACCCTCATCAGCAAACAGTCACGGAGTTGTCTTAAGAGTCACTGGCAGAAAACACATCCCACCACCAGAAACTTTTGCTGCTGTGACTCACCTCATCTTCATGCTGGTTTCCGTCCAAGACAACCTCGACACTTGTACCAGCATCTTCAGCTTGATAATTGTTATTGCCATTATCATCATTGTTGTCAGCATTATTAATGTTGACTAAATTGCCAAGATAAAAAAATGATAGTGTTGTCATCATTGTCATCATCATCATCAGAGTCATCCTGGTCCTCTTCATCTGAAAATTGCCTTTGAACGGACACGATTATCTCTAGTCCAAAAATATTTATGAGGAATAAATATAAAAGTTTGAGGTTTGCCATCACCTTTAAAAGTTTTTCTTGATGTTTCACTACTTTTTCAGTATGACACATCACATTGTGCCTCAGCCTAATATCAAATATCAAGTTAAACATACACTGACGTCAAGTTGAAGTTTTCCAATCACAGCAGCAGGTGGCAGTCTCTGTCTATAGCTGAGCAGATGCAGAAATACTGTTGCAGCTTCTTTGCCCTGTCCAATTTCACAAAAGACAGAGACTATAGAATAAAAGAAAAGGTAATCATGATTGCACAGTGGTCTGATAATAACAAGATACAGAAGCTTATAGATTTTATTGATTTTTGCTGCCTCTGTTATTGGGGTTGATAGGCAATTTGATGTAGCTCTCTTTTCCCATTTCAAGAGCCAAGACAAACAGACAATAATTGAGATAATGACCGTAAACGTTAGTGTTTATGTAGTAACTAGGCATTGACAGAGTCCAGTGGAAAGTAGAGATTTATACACATGTAAGCAATGTGTTAGTAGTCTTTTTATATTACATTAATATTCATAGCATATTTATATTAATAGCAGCAAAAGATGTTATCTCTGTAACTCTTGACATTTGCCATTGCTGGCTGGACAAGTTCAGACAGTTCAAAAACTTTATTGCTTTCCACATAGACACTTTCCCTGCAGTCCTCTGATAATGTAAATCCTTCTTTTATCACTTTACCCCCTTTCTGGGAAATAAGAGGTCTAAGGTTGACCCCACAATAACCCCCTGGATCTGACATCCTGTGTCCTCTTTTAAGACTCTCCAGCGCTCTAAGTTGATGCACACCCTGACCTCCAGTAGAAGGACACCCTCCCTCATCAAGGCACTGCCCTGCTGTAATCACAGCTGAATTATCATTCATACACTTTTAGCTTTTGCAACAGAAATCAATGCTCCTCTATGTGACGCTGCTCTGCTGAACTTGGGTCATTAATATCTTTCGACCTAGAGTGGCCTTATCGGTCAATAATTTGCCCGCTAACAGATCCGTCCTCACACGCGCGCACACACACACACACTTGCACACGCACACACACACACACACACACACGCACGCACACACACACACACACACACAAACACACACACACACACACATTGGGACGTCACCATCATCGTTGTGTAAGGTTGCTGACGCATGTAAGGGACCAAAGTCCATTCTGCTGTAATCTGGGACGTCTGGCGGTGGTCACTGGCTCAAATCTTTTTTTTTAACAATCACTGGTGAATGTTTGCCATTTGACTTTCATTTTCTGCATTTTTTTATGTTTATTCTATTATTTAATTTTTTATTTACTGTGGACACTGTTGGTTATTTACTGGCAATGTCAGGGCAAGATTACGTAAAAATTCTCTGCAGACCCAATAATCAATAATTTGAAGCAATTCCACGTACATGTAGTCAATTTACCAATAATAAATATATGAACTTGTAAGGTGTAATAAAGTTAAACTTTTATTGCAAACCAAACATGGTCACATAAATCTTAAACAATTTTACAATTTACAGTACATTTAACATGAATCGTTACATATACATATTTAAGCATACCTTTAGTCATTTTTCAATATACATTAAAACTAGCACGCATGACTCCAAATATACAAACAAACTTAAATACCGTCAAACTGCATTACAGCAATATTAAAATGGAATGTTCAGTTTCGATGTCGTCAGCTCGGCTGAAGGCCGCCGTTACATTATTGTGAGGCGAATGGAAGACTAATATGAGGGGGACACAGTTGGCAAGCAGAACTACACAAACACTTCTCAAAGCATCACTCTCTTTCTCACCTAGCAGCAGTGCTCTCTCCTTCTCTCTCTCTCTATCAGCATTACCATTACTGTTTTATGTGCAAATGATGAAATGAAACATCGTTTGAGTTCCTACGTCTCACGTGTTAAAGACGAAACAGGAGTTTCTACTCAGAGCTACATCTTTCCTCTCTGGTGACTTAAAAAAATAAAACAGCTCCTCTCGCCTGTAGTCAGGCGTGAGACACGGTGACATTAAGGTCGACAAAGACGAACCCAAAAAAGATGTGAGTTCTGATGGAGAGAAAAAAAAATTAAAGGCACATTTGAGAGAAAAAAAAAAATAAAACATCCCCCTCTGTAACATTCAGCTTCAAATGACTCCCTTTTCAAACACACATCGAGCAAATGAGAAGAAACCTAAAGCACCAAAATGAATGCCATTTCCAAGCTACTTCAACACAACAGGCAGGTCCCTTTGGGTGGTCAGACAGAATCTCAAAAGAGGGAAGATGTTTCGCTACATAGATGGAGATGGAAAATCCTTTTCAGGGGTTGCAGAGTATGATCCAGCCTTCTTCTTTTGAGAAAAGGTGGAAGTTGTTGTGTGTGCTTGTCGGTTGTGGCTTCAGGGTCTTCGGAGGCGGGCTTAAGCTGCCTGAGTTATGTGCAAAGGACCACCACTATCTGGTAAGAGACTGGGAAAGGCTGCAGTGTGTGTCTGTCGTGGAAGGTTGAAGAATTTGTGCGTTGGTAAATCAGGGTAAGATGGAGGTTTTACAACCCCGGTGAGTCATTTAACTATGGCAGACGTCCTCTTGTGGCGAGTCTTTTAAAATGCATTCAAGAGTTGGAGAAATTATGGCAAGTACACGTGTGTGAACTCTGTGCGAACGCAGAGTTGTCGCAGGGGTCAGTACCCATCACCCTGATGGGAAATGTAAGGTGGGATCAAGATGCAAGTTCATGGATGTGGCACAGTTCAAGTCTGAGTTGGTGTCCATGTTGAGTGCCTGTGTTTAATCCTATAGGTAGGAGTCCATAGATGGGGCGTAGGAGAAGCCCACAAAGGCTTCAGCAGCCTCTTTGATGCTGGCTGTGACGAGTGCACTGTCTGGGGAACAACCGATGGAGCTGGGCACCGGCTCATCTGTGAACTCCGGATCAAAGTGCCGCAGGTCGTTAGGTCCCGTCTGAGAGGGGGAAGAGAGGAAGGGAAGGAGAGGGGAGACAGAGGATTAGTCAGGCTGTAATAGTCAGAATACCTTGCCTTAATTGGAAATGTTTTAATTCACAGAGAGGATGTTCCGTTCCCTTGATCTCATTATGTAAATGTAAATACTGAGTCTGTGTGGAACTTGGCTGCAGGTTCATGACTGTAGAAAGTCATGAACCTGCCATCATCAGCACTTGTTTAAGTAACAAAAAGGAAACGTACCACGTTGGGGTTGAATGGAGGGGTGATCTTCTTGGCATTGAGGTCGTCCCAGTTGATGGGGGAAAAGAATATGTGGTTCTTGATTTCAATCTGTGAAAAGACACAAATGAAGAATGATTAAAATATGTTCTAAAATGCAGGTATTCATTGTCAATGCATGCTTGTGACTCATAAGCGGACACTTACAAAGTCCTCTGAGCAGCCCAGCCTCTTGGTCCGGTCTTTCTGCAGCAAACCCTCCAGCAGGTGTCTGGCTGCGTTGGAAATGTTGGGTTTCAGCTGCAGCGGCTTGTTCAAGATGTTGTCGTACATCTCCGCTGTGTTACGGCTGTAGAACGGAGGCTGGAGAGGGACAAAAAGAACTGATTAGCATCACGGTAACAACAAGGACAGCAGAATTCACATGGCAAGCACTGATTGCATCAGTTTGAATTATCAGGCATCAGGTACAACATGTAGAAAATGAGATAAGAACTTTGTTTTTATTGTTCATAGTACATATAGTACACACTGTACATCGTATATATTGTTTGTCATAAAATATAACCTCATTATAAACATATGTAAAGTGATATAACTCACCAGGCCATAGAGCATCTCATATAGAACAGCTCCTAAACACCACCAGTCTACCGTCCTGTCATATGGCTGCTTGTGTAGAACCTCAGTAGCTAAATACTGAAGAGAGGGAAACACAGAGAGAAGTGGTGAGTTTATGAATATCACAGAGTGCTGTAAAACGGAGCACTGAATCACACGGGTATTTTGTGCTTACCTCTGGTGTACCGCAGAAAGTCGACGTGGTCCCGAAGGGCTCGATGTTCTCCTTGCACAGGCCGAAATCTGTGAGAATGATGTGTCCCTGTGAGTCCAGCAGGATGTTCTCTGGCTTCAGGTCTCTGTAGACGATGTTGAGGGAGTGGAGGTAGCCGAGTGCGCTGGCGATCTCTGCTGCGTAGAACCTGGCTCTGGGCTCCAGGAAGCAGCGCTCTCTCTGTAGGTGGTAGAACAACTGGAAGAAAAAAGGGAAAAAAAGGGGAGAAAGGTTATTGCAACAAGTGTTTATAGCAACAAAACCAACAACATCTTTATCATGTTATAAATCATCAGCAGAAACAGCAAGAAGAAGAAGAAGAAACACCAGCAGTAAAAAAAAGAAGACACAGAAAGGAAATCAGATGGGAGGAAAGAGAGTTTCAGGAAGGTAAAGGCTTTCAAAGTTTGACAAAGGAAGATAAAAGACCAAAGGTGGAGTGAGAGAACAGCAGGATAGAAAGAAAAAAAGAGAGGAAGAAAAGAGAAAGAGGGAAAGGAGAGTAAATGCATCCTGTTTCCTGACGGGGCCCATATTTAATCAGCACTGTCTTTGCTCGTCCAACAATCACAGGAAATTAGCTCGATTAGACACACACTGAGTCTGAATGGCACTGCTAATTTTGGCCCGAGTGTCTCCCGCTGTCCTAACCCACCCTGTGATTTCCTGAGCAGTGTTTCCTTCACAGAATGAAAGACAGAGAAAAGACAGAGCAGCTTCTATTCTGTTTCTCATGACAGGATATCCCCTCTGTCTATCTGTCTGTGTTTCTGCCTCATCTTTATCTCTGATTCTGCTGCTATATTAACTCCACTAAAAACATGCATCCATACCCTTTTTTCCTCCAGCTATATGACCCTTTAAAATCCCCTCCCACCCTCCTCATTCACCCTTAGCTCCTTCTTTAAATAGCCCAGCTTCCCCTTTCACTGCTATCATCTGTGTTTTACATCCATATCTTTTCTTGGCAGCAGCAGTTCAGCCAGTAGCTCACCTCTCCTCCGTTGATGTAGTCCAAGATGAAATAGAGTTTGTCTGCTGTTTGGAAAGAGTAGTGCAGGCCCACCAAGAACGGGTGCTTGACATTCTTTAGCAGTACATTCCTCTCTGACATGATGTGTTTCTCCTGGAAAATACAAAAAAGCAGAAGATTAGGGAGGTCACCAAGGACATTTTTGTTGTTTGTATACTTTTTGTGTTTATTTGCTTCAAATTGAAGGTGTGTCTTCTTGTGCATTTACCTCCTTCTTCTTGAGAATGGCCTTTTTCTGTAGGACTTTGACTGCATAGAACTCATCATCTGCACGGTGGCGTGCAAGCAGGACCTTGCCGAAGCTGCCCTTGCCAATCACCTTGAGGAAGTGGAAGTCACTTGGTTTGGCCGAGGGGTTTGAGGATGGACCGAGGTTGATCTGTTGGGATGGACTGGGCTGTGAGAGGAGGGGGGGGGAGCAAGAAAGCAAAGGATGAGGACACAGGAGCTATTGTATAGACCACAAAGTGCACAATAAACAGAGGATATGTGCATGAATCTCTGCATAATGGTACAATGTAAACAGAGGAAGTTTAATGCAGTTGTACTTACAGGAGGAGAGGGGTTTGTGTTCATGAGCTCAGCATCCTGAGGAGGACTCAAGTTCAGAATAGACTGAACTTCAGGGCTGTAAAAACAAAGAGTTCAAACTTAGTTCATCTAAATAACAAAGCATCAAATACATGACCTTGAAAATTTTTAAATAGGAATCAGCTGATCTGAAAGTCACAAAGTTTCCTCAGAGGGCTGATGACTGACATTTCTGGTTGCGTCTTTCAAAATGTTTTTTCGTCTTCCAGTGAATGCAGAACAATAACATGAGTCAGATGGTACTCACTGCTTGCAGGCGTAGGAATTTGTGGCAAGCCTCTGAATGAAGTCGTTCAGCCCCATCCTCCTCTGTTTCATGAAAGCTGCAACACAAGTGGAAAAAAAGAGAAAAAAAGTTTAGAATTTGAAATAAAAAAGAAGTTGTCCATCCATATCACGAAGAATCAGCTTTAAATATCCAGGTTTAGTTCCATACCGGTGACTAATGTGACCAGTCCTTTAGATTTTGAGTAAGTCAGTGCAGGTTTTTCTGTTTCTGTTTTGATCGTCATGATGGGATGACTTTGACTGCTGCTATGCACTCGTCAGTGGCCCAAAGGCAAAATATAATCACCCTGCTTTTGACTCTGGTTTTATAACAAGCCGGGGAGGAGGAGGGAGGAGCTGCCCCGCACACACCCACACCCCCGCGGTGGGCGTCAGCCTCCGCAAACATTTCTATCTGCTGAATGGGCCGAGAGACGATAATCGATCCCGTTCTCGACCAATCAGAGGCCGTTGCGCTCCTAGCGCGTCATCGCCGCACCTCAAGATGTGCTTGCGTCAAAAACATAGGAAAAGGGAAGAAAAAAAAGTTTTCACCACTACTAACTGAAAGGCCGGTCTGTACTATTTGCACATATGTTTGTGCAATAGGAAAACAACTTTGCCTAACAACCCACGCATCTCACAGTCTGAAGCTGTCACCCGTAAGACGATATTTCAGTCTGCACAAAGCTGCAAAAAAACACATCCTATAGGATAACGACATCCAGATGTGCCCATTTAGCAGCATAAGGTGCCCATTAATGTTCCTGGGGTACTGACTGAACTGCAGACTGTACAAATTAGAGACCATGAAGTGAAGCTGCTCAATAGAGCTCGTGAGAGTCGGAATTATTCTCCAAGCTCCTGATTATTTTTGTAACCCTGTATCCAAGCCTCCATCTCGCCACCCTTGAGTTTGCAACTCGGCCCTGTATAAATAATGTGATAGCCTTCAAACTGAGCCTATCAGCTTCACCGTTTGGCCGCTTTTCAATTAAAACGACCGGGAGTGACGCAGGTTCCCTCGGTATACAAAAGACGAGGGGGAGAGCCTGAACCGGGGGGGAGGCCCCGTGCCAAGAAAAAGCCGCTGGTAGTGGAAAAGTACAGACTGAGAAACTCCTGAATACATCCAACTCAAACAAGGAGAGGGAGAGAGAAGAAGAAGAAATGAGACCCAGAGTGTCTTAAAGTAAGTCTCTTAGAAGCAGCAAAAACACTGAAATATATGATGATAAAATTGAAATAATGTGGAAAAAAAGCCACTTTGCGCCGCGTTCAGTGCACTGGCACACTGGTAGGCTACGGGTTCACCCAGGCACGGTTATGTAAGGCACCTAGTTCAAGTCATCTACACCCCTCACAGGAATGGGATATGATAAGACTGTATCACATATGGAGTGCAAACCCATTTAAAAATGGATACATCAAAAAATCTTAACTTAACCAACTGATGCTGCATAAACTTAGAAAAAAAAGTTTATATAAAAGAACATCGTGCAACAATGTGAGTGATCAACTGTCGTTTTGCTGCACAATACAGATAATTATAAGTTGTTTACAGTGTCTTGCGTATAAAAACACACTCTAAAATGCTAAAGTCTAAAGTTTCAGGGGTATCCTCTGTGTTTTAATTGTCCGATCTCATCCTCTAACCTCACCAGATTCAGTTTCCATAGAAAACAAACAAACCTTTCAGTTCTGAAGGAGTCCTCATTTTGGATTGCTGCCGCGCCACGGTTCGACAAGTTGCAAAAGAGGGTTGCCAGGGCTTCTCTGGCATTTTTTAACAGACCCCCTATCAGCGAGGCATTTACATAGGCCTAGATAACAGCATCATAAATCCAGGTCACTGGATTATGGGGTGAATGGAGCGCCCACCGAGTATGTCTGCCAGCGCTCCTCCAACCACACAGACACTCCGCACACACAGAGGGGGGAGCTTTAGCTTTCCCCCTGACAAAAAGGGGAACTATAAATATCACAAAAAGGCTGGTAAACGCGGAGATGCTATTAAGTCCCACAATTACATTATTATCGATCCAAGATTTCCTACAAGAGCATTCTAGAGGTGTTCTGGACTGAAAAAAAAAAACCCATCGCCGGTGCGTTACAATGAATATGCAGTCTACTCACATGTCAGAGCGGTCGTTTTGTCTTTCATAAGGATGCTTTAATTTCCGAATCAAGAGGAGAAGAAGAAGAAGAAGAAGAAGTAGAAGAAGAAGAAGGAGAAGGAGAGAGGCTTCAAGCTCCTCGACATCAAACTAAACCTTATTCCTTCTCTTGGAGACTTTCATCCACAAGATTTTTTTTCTCCTTTCCTTTCAGGGCGGAGACGTCCCGCCTCTGTTTCCTTCCACTCTACAGTTTTGTGTTTCATGCATGGTTGCATGAGTTTTCCTCAGGGCGGGGGAATGCTGCCTTCAAAGGCTCCTCACAAGCTCCTACGTTTGAGTTCACGGAAAATGTGAACCTAATTTGTATTAAATTACAAAATAAACAAAAGGAACACACTTATTTGTTGATGTGTTTATGCCTGCAGTCAATTTTCCTTGCAAAGAATTGGCAGGGAATATTTAAACAAATAATAACTGATGGAATCTTGGGTCAAGTTTTATGTGCATGTAAGCTGTAATGAAGCACAGAAAGACCGGTCTGTTTATTTTACACACATCTGGGCTATGAACCCTGCACGATCAGCACATCACTCTCACTGTATTTGTGATCCTCAACATCATCTAAAGGCAGAAAAATAGGCTTTTGATAAAGGCTTAATCCAAGCTTTTATTTTACTTGAATTTCCCATCAGTTTCATCTTCACCATGGGGTTTTTTTGTCACTACATTATTCTATCTGAGGGCACTGACCCACTGAACTTGGTATTAAAAAGCAACCAAGAAATTCACAAAGCTAAAATGAATTCAAAGCTGGACGTTGCCAAGAAATTGGGGTCACATTAATCAACCATGTCTCTTGATGAATTGCTCTCCCAACTATTTTATGCTTGTGTGCACTGTTAGTATTCTGCTGATTTTTGTCTTTTGGGAGGAGTGTGTGAGAGAGTGGAGAACGAAGAGAATAAAAGACAGGAAACATGGATGTGAGAAACAAAATGGACAGGTGAAATGTAAACCCATGAGCCCAGTTTGAGAAAATTACAGCATGAAGACATGGATCAGTCTAAGAAAAAAGTGTAGACGAGGCAAACCTACATACATCAAACCAACAAACTTCCACTCACACATTCAGTGGAGTGTAAGTCAGTGTGTGTTGAAAGCTACTTTTGTGCTACAGCTACCCTAAGTCTAAATGTTATTAAACTGTAAAAACAAAGAGCCAAAGACAAGTAGCAATTAAGACTCATCCACAAATGACTAAGAAGCAGGATTATGGCTGTGTATGGGTGTGTGTATATGTGAGGGAGACGGTGAAAGTGTGTATTCTTCTGCTGCTGACACCTCCCTTAGAGAAAGTCTTTATGTGACTCTGCAGTTTTTAAATATAGCCTCACCTTTTTTTTTCCACCAGCCTTCTGTCTCCCCCTTAACTCAGGTCAAATCTATTATTAATCTGTCCCCCATAGCCACCTGATGCACACATGCACACACGCACACACACACACACACATATACACATGAGCACATGCTGAAGGGCAAAACAAACCTGCAGGGAGTCTGACAACACGCACACACACACACACACACATACACTTAAGCTGGAAGGCAAAACCAACTTGCACAGAGAGACACAAAAACACACACACACTCACAAACTTTCTAAAAAACAGAGAGGGAGAAAGAGAGAAAGGGCACATCAGGTATATCCGAAATTCCCACAAGGTACCGAACACTCCTCTCCCTCACTGCACTGCCGAGGACTTATCGCACTTTGTTAGAAAAAGATATTTCTCTTTGAGACTTCACAGGCTGCGCTGCCATCATGTTTCAAAATGCATTTAATCTACAAGATGCCATCATGGACACTACAGCATCAGTCCACATGGGACACAGTCTGACATCTCTTAGCAGCACTTGAAAGCGTCACACCCCAAACAAAGTGAAGTTTCATGTATTACTTTCTCAGATATGACCACAGGGAGAGTAAAAAAAAAAACTAAAAATACTGTCCTTGAAAACTGTACCATCTTTGCACAGATGTACTCAAGAAACTGATTTGAAATGCTGAAGAAGGAGCAGCCACACTGCATTTTCATCCAAAAGGATACAAAAGAAAAGACGTAACTGAAGAGGATTAAAAGTGACCGCGAAGAAGACGTTACCTCTGCTGGGATGTGAGAACAGATCTCGCTTCTGCATCTGCGGTCATAGCCCAGAGTTGAATGAAACGAGAGGAGAGAGAAGTTGAGAGATCAGGAGAGAGGAGGGAAAGAGAGAGGGAGCGAATCTAACAATAGGTCCACCCAGTGTTTTTCCTATCTGGCCCTCTTTCCCCACTGCTTTTACAGGCTGCTTGCGTTTGGGCCCCAAACAAGAGGAGGCTCCACGATATTCAAGCTGTGTGTTTATTGCCATTCTATGTGTGTGTGTGTGTGTAAGAGAGAGACAGTATTAAGTTATGTAACCCACAAGTGGCACTGTCATTGGTGCCAAAGCCAGCATTGACTCATACACACACACACACACACACACACACACACATATTCAGAGGGCCATTTTGTGAAAGGACAGGAAGGGGTTCACTGCACTGCCAGAGGGGATTAAGGTGCAGGATATAAGAGTTGCAGTATAAACACGTAGAAACACACACACACACACGCACACACACTCACACACACACACACATACACACCCTCAGCCCACCCACCTGCACAGTGTACCCACACATACACAAAGACCAGCATATGCCCATGTTCCCGCTGTCTCCGGCAGACGACATCCATCCATTAAATCCATTCATCTCTCTCATTCTCCCATGCCTCCGTCTCGTAGTGTCCGTGCTCCGTTCCCGGGATGATGAGGGTGTTTACAGCCACAGTTGATCTGGCGATGAATGTGAATGAGCCTCGGTGGTGAGGAACCAAATGACACTGTTACATAAAGGCTTCAGCTATTCAGAGAAGACAGCCAGGCTTTTATTTTGCCACGGTGGACTGTCAGTGTGTGTGTAGAGAGATTTTTGGCTAGCTAAGCTATCAAACGTAGCCCACTTATACCCTCAGCTACTTCCGCAGGGAGTCATGTGACCATTATTGTTGCAGACAAATGAGACCATCCTGTTTTTAAGCTTTTATTTTTGTGTATTTTCCATTTGCAGGATTCTGCCCACTGGTCTGTGTGTGTTCATGAGTGTGTTTGGCAACTCTTTATTGTGGGGTCCCACAGTTTCTTAGAAATAAAGTTATACATATCTGTCAGTTCATTGAAACATTCCAAGAAATGATCATATTATCTGATTCCAATAAATTGCTGGCATTGACCATGGCTGGTGAAAAGCAGGTCAGCCAAAATGTATTGTAGCCAACAATATAATCCCCATGTTTGGGGATTAAAGATTTCAAAAATAAACCTGGGTAACAATGAAACAGCTCTTCAGGAAATCCTTCTAGAAATCAACAACTGCTTAAAAACTCATTACAACCAAACCCCACTATAGAACTGTGGGGTACTTACATGACATTTTAAAGCAAAGACACGCAAATTCTACCATAAGTGTTTTGTAGGTACTGGGTACTTATTTGGTATTTTAGAGGAAAGGAGACAACTTATACTGTAAAAATGTGTAAGTACTGGGTACTTACAAGGAGTTTTAAAGGAAAACTGACGTAACTTATGTGCAGTAAAAAAAAGTTTTGACTCATTTTATTTCCTAAAACCATTCTTATTACATAACTGCAGTAAAAAACTTTAAGACATTTAAGAGGCAAGACATCACTGTTGTAACCTGTGCAAGGCTCTGTTTACCTGCACAGTACTACTATAGGCACCCAGTACTTAAAAAATACGTACAGTAAAATTTATTTCCTCTTCCCTCCTGATTTCTTCCTTCCTTCCTACTGATTCAGGCGGGGTAATTACATCTTAAGTTCCAAGGAATTACATAGTATGTGTCAAGAAATTACACTGTGCATTGCAGTCTGTATTATCAAGTGTTATCCATTTTGGGCAAGAAGAGGACATTAAGGTTGATCCCCAGTTTTTTTGGTGGACCACACAAGGGCTCAGATTTGGCTTTTGGATTAAGATTAGAATGAAGTTGAGGTTGTGATGGTCAAACCTGGCTGGCAGGAGGGCGTGCATTGGCAGTCCAGCCTTTGAATTCACATCACACACCCAAATCTGTCTAAATTATAGCATTTATTGTAAATCCTCAGGATATAATGGCAGCAAACGTGTTCAGACATTTAACTCAAAACTGTCAAATGTCTGTGATTTGGGAGTGTCTTAATGGATTATGTAGTATATGTGTTTGTGTTGTATTTGTGAGCATGTGCGCGCCTGTGTGTAGGTGTGTATGTTTGCCTGTTCAGCTGTGAAGGGCAGGTTGACACAGGTTAACAATGTGCTATGAATGGTGGGAGAAAAGGGCAAATGATTACCTCAGAAAATGGAGCAGCAATGTGGATATTTTTATGCGTCACTGAGAACAAAAGAGTTAAGTTTGAGAACAAACTCTCACACACACACACACACATATATTCAGGCTTTGAAATAACACGTTACATAAACCTGTTGGCATCTCACGAGGAAAAGCACTATAAGTCTGTGTGTAAATGCTGATTTTAGTGCTCTGCAGCAAGCTGAAGAACACACTAATGTGTTTTAATAAGGGTAATCTCAGCAGATGCTCTTTGTTATATAAGACTACTTTTTGTGAGCGGAGTAAAATAACACAGACATGGTTTGCTGTTCATCCCTCTGTAAAAATACATGGCCAGAGCTCCCTATAATTATTAGTACTAGATTTATTCCTCACTCTCTATCTTTGCTCGCCGCTGTTTCCTTTGTAACACACACATCACTGCGTCAAATGACACATATGTGACAAACTTAAACTTTTAAGTGCTCCCGAAACCACTAATTGCTGAACTTGGAACAACAGGGTGTAGCAGCATCACGGCCGAGGCCACAGGAACAGCTTGTCACCAGCTTGGCTAATTACTCAGATTTCTCTCCATACGCCAAAAGCTCCCGTAATTAACAGGCACAATTCTCCTGGAGAATAACATTTTCATCAGAATATGTTTTTCTTTTTAATCTATCCTTCTTGGAGATGTTCCATCCGACAGCAGGTGCCTGCAGATCTGACACACAAAGTGGTGTCAATGCAGTACCATAGACTGACGAGCTGCGATGGGAAGTAACTATGAGAATTTATGTACATTTACTCCAGCTTGTTATTGGAGAACAAGTTTAAGGCACTTGCAGTTGCATAACTCTACATGTATAAAAAAGTGACTGTGTTTTACAGACTTCACATAAAAAATCCTGACGAGCTCATGAAAAAGCTGCAGTATCATTAAATATGATTACTTTACTACCCAATATAGCTAAAAATAGCTATACCTTGACCAACTACAGCGGTATAATTGTACTTTCATATCTTTCACCAGTCATAATAATCCAGTAATATAGTATGTAATAGTATAACATGCTTTTTTTATGGACAATGAATTTTACTTCTGATATTTACTCAATTTTCTGAAAATCATATGCTGTTATCTAAGTGCAGTAAATGACTTGAGCAAGGCAAGACTACTATATTGCAAAAATGTTATTTTTCTTAAGTAAAGAATCTGAATGCTACATCCACTGCCTGTGACAAGGATGTGCCTACTATTCAAGGGTTGAAATAAATGGTTTCTTTGTGCAAATGCAAAAATGTGGTAGCTGTTACTGGAATACATGAGAAAATAAATATATGTTACATGTTGTAGTTTAGTAGTTTTTGCAGATTTCAAATGCACAGAATTCAGTGGTGTTTTTTGGGTAGGTAAAAGGAAAGTTCAAGTTTATTGCAAAAAGGTTGTAATGTGAATTCAAACACGCACTGAACACACTCTTAAAGAGATGCTAACACATTCAAGATACAAAGGAAATGCAATAAAAAAAGAAACAGATAGGCTTTATGCCAAAATATAACCCATACACACACTGTGTACTTTGTATTGGACTATGACTTATGGAAGGGACAAGTGGCATGATGGAAAATTAACACAGAGTTCCTCGTGTTCCCCGTATAACCCTATAAACTGATACTGAACTCTCACCCAGTGGTTTAATGTACAGTTAGCAACAAGCATGCACAACAAATATACACCCCTACCCCTGCTGCAGCAAGTGGCAAAAGTTGTACACAGATGCAGAAAAGGTCACTGTGTCATGCGTATGATGATGAGCACTCAGTATTGTCTTTGTAACTACTGTTTTTCCTCCCAAGTCGGTTTCCACAAACAACAAATAGTAATCTTGGTATATGAACAACAGTTATTATCTTGGGAGCTCAGAGGTTGGATTAGAGAGCCAGGTGGTAGGTTAAGGTAAAGTTACAAAGCGCCACTGTGTGTATGTGTGTGTCCCATTGTCATCAGATTTTGGGTGGAAAAAATACAACAAAAAAGAGAAAAAACAGACAGCGGATGAATGGTAGAAGATCATTTTGGATCGATTGCTGTAAAAATAAACAAAAGTGCAGATAAAAAAGAGAAATGACCTGGAATCGACAGCGAGGGATGATGGAGTAAGATAACAGAGGAATGTGAGTTTGTGCTCTGGTTCCACAGTATGAAAGACGGAGGGGAAAGAAGGGGAGGCGGGAGGAAGTGGAAGAATACAAAATAACAGGCTTAGTTGCCGGTGACTTACTGTTGTCGCCAGGGCAACAGTAGCTGTCTGGGTCTGACTCATTGTGGTAGTACAGGTCCATCGCCTGCGGGGAGAAATATGGCATCACTTAGTGAAAACAGTGTTACGCTCACACACCAAATACATTAAAATGAAAAGTGAAAAGAGTATGAAAGTTTAAAAGTGTAAAATTTTTTTGCAATGCAGAATTTCAAGTCAGTGTAAAAATGAGATGTACAAATAAAGCCTCATGAAAATGTATTCTAGCATTTATAGTACATAAATAACTCAACAGCCATCTAATAGCCTAACTGTACTTTAGTTAAAGTATTACATGTTATATAAAGTCAACATAGAGGCCTAGTTCAACCTATTAGGCAACACACTGGCATTGTTGTGCACAATCCTGCATATCCAGTTCTTGTTTGAATACAGTTGAATGATAATAGGTGTTTGACATCTTGTGGAAACTGTACAGCCCTTTGGCTTATGACTTTCACGAAAGCTTTTGGATAAATTTCAAAATAAAGGCTGGAAGTCCAAATCTAGTTCAGTGGTTCCCAACTGAGGGTCAGGAAACAAATGTGAGGGGTAGGAAGGAAAGGAAATACACATTTTTGTTTCACTAAATTACATTGAATTTTTAATTTAAACTAACTTTGTCATTGTTTTTTTTCTGTGAAACACTTACTTCAACAGTAATTGGAGTAAAAGAGGGGAGACATGGTCCTGACTGATAAACAAATGTAACCCCGGGAGTCAAAAACAAACATTGCTTTGTTTTTAAGTGGTCACAAGACAAAAAGTTTGGAAACTACTGATCCAAGCAGCTTTCTTTAGCTCTTAAAGAGTGCACAATAACTTTAAGACGTGAGGTCTTAAAGCAGAAGCACTTTAAATCAGCATTTCTAAAACCACTGTTTGTGACCCAGACTTGTCCATGCCCTAGTTTCAGTTGGTCCCCCACATGATGTGTTTTAATGAGGCCGGGTTTCCAGGGTGAGACAGCATTGAATCACTTGAGTCCAGTGCTAAAGGTGGTGAGAAACTTCTGCTCTAAGAACAACATGACGACAACAGTTTTATTGTGCTTAAATGAAACTGAATGCCAGGATGAAACTGATCTCGTCAACTTGGGCCAAGAGATGAATAGAAAACCTGTTCTGCTGACATTACACTGTGTTGTTCCACACTTTCTCTTTGCTAAGAAAGTGTTTCTTAATGTATAGCAGTGGCTGGGCTAAGTTCACTGTGCAACATGGGATTAAAATACAAAGAGAATCAGGTACAGCACTCGAGTACATAATTGTAGTTACTTTCAACCACAGCATACGAAGTAGGTTTTATGTGTTTGTGTGGGACTATTAAACTTTGACTTGCCACATGTGCTTACTAACTCCAAGTGTTGCTGGAAAGGGTAAGGAAGTGCAAGGTAACACACATAAATGTGCACAAACATACACGTGCACAAATGTCTTAATAGTAACAACTTGAGCCTGTCCCATTTTTTTGTCTCACAAATCTCACTGTGTGACTGGCAGCTGTCAAAGGACCAGCAGCATCTGCATCCCAGGACGTTCCCATGAAACCGCACTGTCACGTCAGATGTTAGTTTCTTTTTTTTGTGATTGTTCCTGTCAGTCATTCACTTTTCAAAGCATCTCTGTTAAATGCAGTCCCGTTTGCTATTCCACGCTGCAGCTCTTAAAACTTATCGTAGCTCTCAGTATTCTCCCATGGGTGCTTTCTGAGAACAAGACAAGATGCAGAGTGTGTGTATCTGTGTGCGTTTGCTTCTGTACGTGCAGTCACGTCAATCTCATCAGCTTGTTTATTTATTCAGTAGCGAAGCTTTTAATAATGCTGGTCATTTTATCTCCATGTAAGTCTTAATATAGCTGACAGCAGTCTATCCATCTCCTCCTCTTTTTTTCTCTCTCTCTCTCACACTCACACACTCTGTTCATAACCTCTCATACTGTCAACATCTCTCTGCAGTCAAAATTCACTTTAACATTCATGCGTCTTTGTCCTTTCTCCCCATGCTCTTTCTCTCTCTTTCTTTAGGTTGTTTATCGATACAGAATAGAGATCTGATGGTGAATCTAGGCTGTCGCTTCATTAATATTTCATTGCAGATTTAAGTTCCCAAAAGAAGGCAGAAAGTTTGGGTTGTTCAAGCAGAGGCAAAGAAAAAGAGTGGGGGAGGAATAGTTTCATCTGTGTAAAGGTCAAGGAGAGGTAGAGGTTTCTATAACTTGATTGTGAGTCATAAGATGAGACACATTTGACGGTAAAAGGGCTCAAAATATTTCGCTTTTTTTATCATCAAAGAAATGACCAAGTTTGCTTTAGTGTTTGGTTTCCATGCACCAAAACACCATAGAAATAACTGAGAGATGCAAATATAAATAGAAACCTAGCACCACATTTAATAACGCTGTGTTAAATATCCTTCTTTACTGCTTTATTGCTTCCCATATTGACAACAAACATAGAATCATTGTGGTTTCTTTGCATTACTGTGAGAATCCATTTGTGTTAAGCCACCCAACTGTCAATGATTTCTTCTGTTATGACATAAAAACCTACTCTCTCAGACGGATTTTTGTGCTTCTTTTTTTTTAGGAGTCAAGAAATTGTGCACATCAACTCTGGTTGAGCAAAAAGAACACTGACATATTATATATTACCTTGTGTAACTGTTGGCTTGTTACACATTGGCCTCGATATTACTCAAAAATGTGTGTGTTGCAATGATGTCACAGGATTTTTGATATTTTGCAAAGTAAAAAAGTCGTAAACTATCGAGTAAGTGCTTGGTTATAACAAGCATTGCTGTAAAGGTGGGTCTTGTTTTGTTGAATACCAATTAGAAGCATCGGTCAGCAATAAAAATGCTGCAGCAGTCAGCACTTCGTACTGCAGTGAGCAAAGCAAATCTGTTGCCAAACCATGGCTTCCTTGGAAAAAGAAATGTGTATGAGGTAGCATCCTCTAAAATCATAACAACTTTTGCTGCACACATTGGAAATTCTGAAGGAAAATCATAAACTGACAATGATAGTAAGAACTGGACTGATTTTCAGGGCTTTATTAATGTCATACCACCTTTTATGTGCCCGTTTTTTCAGCGTGATCCACTGGGTGTTATTATATAATGAACTATCTGAGAGAACAAAATGAAAACAGTGTTGGAATGCACTTGCCTGTGTGCGTTGACGTGGCTGCCAGGTCTCCTCCAGGGCGTAGCTGATGTAGGGCCCACTGCAGATGGAGCACTCCAGCATGACAGGACTAGCCAGGAGGGGTGAAGAGTTGATCCCCCAGGACTGACAGCCGCTCAGGTGGACGTCTGACTCTGCTTCCTTCTGCTTGCCTGCACCGTCACCGTGATGGCGCGACAGCATCTTCCACTTCCTGACCTGTAAGTGAGGATAACTCATGTTTTTAATTCAACCAGAAAACCAAATACTAAGCATGAAATAAATTCCCTTAGCCTCTTTAAGAAAGTGTTTACAGCTTACCTGCAGCTTTTAAAACCTTATCATACCCTTCAGCACATAACTAAGGCCTGGACCAAGCCTTAATTGCAACCCAAACCATGAGTGACTGATAAAGTTTTAATGAAATCTAGTGGCATAGTGTTTCATACAAGCAAACATTGATTAAGTAATAAACCATTAAGTTAAAAACCATGTATTGCATCTCAAACTTTGGCCATTTCAGATAAACTTTCTCCTGTTCTTGTCACAACATGTCAAAAAGCTGATAACAGGTCTGTTTTGAGTCCTCTGGAGATTATCTCAGAAAGGCTGACACAGAGTCCTAACCTTAACTCCAAACTTGTTTTCTTTCCTAATCTTAGCCTTTTCAAGTTATTCCTTTAGCAGTTAATATTTAAACAGCAAACTGGAACCCCTTAAGGGACCTTAACATGTTAAGGTACCATCTAATCCAGCTGTGGATTCATATATCCAACACAAATTGCATCTAACTGGAGGCTGTTAAACCTTCTTAGTCCGTATTATGTCCTCTAGTTTTAAACATGAACGCAAGCTTTAAGTGGTGTGATTAAAAGACATGTTTTGCAGGGTTTAGCCATCATTTATTTAAGACTGAAATTGAGTCATACTTAGAACAATAAAGCTATTTTTTAATCATTATCACTGGTTTACAAAACTAATGGAAAAATTCAGTGCTGCAAGTTTTCAAGTACACTTATGTAAGGGTCATTAAAATTCTTCAAAATGTTGAATGTCGCATAAAGTGGCAATTAAGATTAATAAATAAGCCTCCACTGCTAGAGTCAACATCATCACATTATGAGTAAACTATTCTGGGGTTAGATTTGCATCCAATAGGAGGTAGTCAGAGAGTTGGTCTCAGTTTTAGAAGAAATCTCTTCTCATGTGACAGCTGTGACACCCACTTCTGAGGACATTTCACCACAAACACCCCTATTTGATCATCGTTTAACACTAACTGAATACGTACAATGGGCATAAAACATAAAATACCCTTCAGCACACACACTCAAATCCACACAGGAGAGGCATTGTGGAAGAGAAATGGGACAACTGAAGCTCAGGTCAATGTGCACCTCATTCTTGAGGGAGCTGAATTGCTTGGATGGATTTATCGGTGACCGAGAATCGCTGTTATGTAAGTTCCATGTTGTCCTTGGCACACTGAGAGACAGGTTCAGTGACTGCTGCCATTTCAAATGGGTCTTATCAAGGCCTATCAGCAGCTGCTGCTGCACTTGCTACAACTTGGCAGAGTGAAATGTGTGTGAGCAAGTGTGTGTGTGTTAGAGTCCAACTTGCACCTCTGCAAAAAAAAAAAAAAAAAAAGAAAATAGGCCTGTGTGGGAATGGTTGGTCCCTTGACTATAATTATAGTGCTGGAAGGACAGAATGCATCCTGACAATGACTGAGGGTATCAAACACAATATGATACCGTTCTGCCATGACAGTGTGCATGCTTGTGTGTTTAAGACTAATTCATATCTGCTGTGGAAATCTAATCGTCACCTGTTATTACAGTATTTAGCCAAGGTTTATAAAACTTGCTTTTGCTTATACATAATGATGATGTCTACAGCAAGTTTACAAATTGTAAACATGAAATAGCTGGAGGGCAGAGTGGAGGTATCTGAGTGTGGGTCATAACCACTGTTACTTTAGACCTAATTTCATCATGGTTATGTATAGGCCCCTAAACTGCTCTTTACTGGGCTGAACTCCACATGGCCTCTTAATGAGCTTTTCTCCGGAGAAGGTACTATGCATTCTTTGTGCACAGTAACCACAATAGACGGGCAAACTCTCACACATATGCATGCCATTTCTAGACTCCCTTTCCTCGTAACCCCTGTTCTTGCCCTTGAACCTGGTTTTGTGCTGTGGCCCTTTAAGTATTTGTCAGGTTACGTAATGCCTCTCCTATACGATCTGCCCTTTCACCTCACTTAAGATATAATGTAGTTGACGGAAAACCTCATTCTATAGCCAGGATGTACACATAAGCCACACAGCCCTATAAATCAAGAAATAAAAACATCACATGCACCATATTCAGACTTATTCAGACTTCTTTCTTCTTCCTCCTCCACACTGACCTCTTTAAATGCCCTTCACATGTTTTAACATGTTATCTTTGATCAACAAGCTGTTTTCAGTTTCTAATAAAGTTATGTAAAACCTTTATCTCAAAATGTGACCCTTAACTATTAGCAGACTTATCAGGAAATAAATTACTGTGCGATAACATGAAGGCAGTGTAATCATGAACTTCTCGCTGTAGGGAAACACCAAATGACTCAAGCTACTATTCACCACAACACTGAGTATACTGCCAACACCTAAGGACAAACATATGCATAATACATCAGCATGAAGTCAAGTCATAAAGAGCGAGACAAAATAACAATAACAAATCAGAGTGCAGTACAATGGCTCTGCAGTAAGTACTGATTTTACAAAGCTCATAATATTCAGTTTTCGTTGGGACTGTCAGAGGTGTTGATGTCTTTCTATGGTCATAGGTCAGTGATGTGTGTTCAGAGCAGGCAGGTCAGGCAGTACCTGAGTACAGTATCGAGTTATGTGATGGTTGTATGTTATGATTGTTTTTCCATATTCCTCATTTTATTAATTTTATTCTTTTTTTTTATTTTATTTTTTAGGCTTTTTAAAAAATTTTTTTTTTAGAAATTTTAGCTCTCATAATTTTTTTAAGGATTACACGTACCACAGTAAAACTAGTCTAAATAGTTGTTTTAAGGTCCTTATGCCACTTTTGCTTAAAACTAGCTTTTTTGAGTGTTGAGGCATATAAGTCGACGGTGCTTCAGTATGAACAAAGGCAAATGTTTTTTGTGCACACAGAATCTGCATAGCCTCATATGCCTCAGCATTCAGGAAAGGTGTCTTGGCTTTGTGCCTTGGTAAATTTGTGCATGCATAGTCAGTTCTCATAGTGTATTGCATGAACCACCTTGAGACACAGTCTAATCCTGCCTTGGCGCTTAAGTCTGCTGGGCCTTTCACACAGAGCGCCACCATTACACTCTGAAACAGCAGCAGTCAGCATCAGTCATTGTCACTTGAAATGTTTTTTTATAACCACTTGACAAAAAAAGCAGAGGTTACTAAAGGAGAATCAACATGTCAGCAGGATCTTGCACACAGAGGAGGCAAAAGATTGTGCGAACTTTTATCCAGAAGGACACCAGAAGAAGAACTGGCCATGTGGCTACAACCAGACCTGCAAGCTTTTTGCTTTCCATATGTTAAGTAACTATGACTGGAGTACCCCTTTTAATGTTGAGGTATAAACTCATCCATATTGTGAGTAAGTTTCATAGTGAGGGCAGCCGTAACACCAAAGTTAGTATCAGTTACAGAGTTCCTTTTGCATTTAAAGCTTGATTGGTTTGTTGGATGAAGTTATAGTTTACAAGAACTGTCTGATACCCATTATGGTTGGTGATATGCCAGTAGTTGAGAAGTGGCCACAATGTGCTGTGTGGTAATAATTATTGGACATATCAATAACAGACTGATTTAAGCTTAAGGTCTAATCAAGTCTAATTAAGGTAGAACCAAATATAGAGTTGGTTGAATTTTAGAGTTTGATAGTTGAAATATATTTCAAAATATGACTCACCTAACTTTAGAATTGTGATTTACTGTTAGGAAAATCATGATGACCATTGCAGAAACGGGAAGACAGCAGTGACAAAGTGACTGTGGTGACAAACAAACCAGCAGTCACTGTAAAACATGATATTTGCTGAACCAACTAATCTGAAAAGGAAAAGAAACAAAATGGTGAGCTCCTCTTAATGAGTATTTACAGCTGTATTGCAGCCTGTAAAATCCTGTAAAAAGATGCACCTCAGCAAGCTAACATATTCAGTCTGATCTTCTCTAGTATAGATAATGGTAAGATTTATTCTATCAACAAATTAATGATTTGAATTAGTGTTTTGAAAAGGGTCAATAAATAAAATGTATTATCTTTGTTTCTGTTATTCTGCCCATCAGGATACAGAGATATCTTCCACTACCTCCCCCTGTATAATACACAGTATAGACCGTGTTTATAGTGATGTTAGCCTATGACACCATTTTCTGGTAACCCCATTATGGCTTTGTCCTCTCCTCTATCAGCTCCCATTGGTGTTACTGTACCTCTGACAGCCTGTGTGATGTCCCACACATCCGAGCATCAAAAAGTAATGAAATGAGGGGAGTCAGGAGAGCACCAGAGGTGGTAATCTCGAAGTAGAAGAAGAAAGTGAGGTGCAAGCAGAGATTTTGAGACAAAAAAAAATATGTTTGAAAGACAAAAAGATAAACAGAGAAAATGAGAGTGTGAAATCGTCTTACATAAGCCGTCCTGTTCTCTGTGAGAGATAAGATTTGCTCATTAACACCAAGGTCACCGCTCTTTTTTTCTCCCTCTCTTGCCCCACTCATTTCTGTTCCTAGATCGCAAACATGGATCTTAAAATGAATGAGAGGGGGAGAGTCAGATCCAAACGGGTACGGAGGCAAAACGCTATGATTCAAGTGGTCCAAACGGAATTCAAATGCAAACTACACTGTGTCTCATGGGAGATTAAGCCTGAGAATTATCGCTGAGCGCCAGGGAATGAGGGGAAGAGTCAAACTGAAAAATAAAAGCAAGTATATAAAAAAACAAGACAACATAGAGAATTTTTGTGCTGATGTTAAACAGAGAAAAGCCACTAGGGGCAAGCGTTTGGGATTTTAAGATTGGGATATTGACCCTAAGCTGCTTTAATGTTAACAGCCATTCTCATCCTCTGGGGTTATAGTCTGTCTCTTTTCATCTTTAAATCCTGGAAAGTGCTGACTTCTCTGAACCCTGACTTCCTGGCAAAATATTAATATTCATGGTCATCCACTGTGCCTCAACCCCTTCTGCCTGTCTTGGAAATTAAAAAGCTACTCTCCCTGGACTTTCTTAGCATCTTCTCCCATATTTTAATTTCTCTTTTCCTCATTTCTATAAACAGTAAGGCAAGAATATACCTAGGTGGCATGGGGCCCTTTTTACTCACTTCAGGTGATTTGCTTCACTCTCCTTTGTTTTTACACTAAGCCTCACCTCATGTTTCACTAAGATAGTCAAAACAACATTAAAAATTTCACATTGCATGAGCAAGGTTCGACTAAATTAGCCAAAGGTGACAACTGACTGACTTTAAATAACACTACAAATTATATTCACAGACACGGCTCATCTTAGTTTAGATGTTTGAGCTGAAAATGATTTGACTACCAAATCTGACAAAAGTTAATAGATGCCAACCTCCTCTTTCATTGTAAAAATGGACATGAATTTCACAGATGTTTGTGAACAACTATACACATGAATAAGTCTATAGCCATGATAACAGGGCTGTGAGGCTGTATTTAGCCATAGTGGTGCTTTGAGATGAATGCTTACATCAGCGAGCTAACATGCTCACAATGACAATGCTAACATGCTGATGTAAAGCAAAAGGTAAATGTAGAGGTAAAAGCATGGTGTATTTAACAGTTAAGTCTGTACTTATGCTAACTTGAGCTAGTTAGCATAGCTGAGGCTGATTCCATTAACATTCAAGCATTTAGACATTAACAGACTTGGTGTTTGAGCTTAAGATCTACTAAATTTCCTAAAATTTCAATAATTATT
Source organism: Acanthurus lineatus (assembly GCA_029814665.1). Classification (NCBI taxonomy): domain Eukaryota; kingdom Metazoa; phylum Chordata; class Actinopteri; order Acanthuriformes; family Acanthuridae; genus Acanthurus; species Acanthurus lineatus. The sequence continues at coordinate 9,640,828 of JAPZDV010000010.1, forward strand.
GAGATATTCCAATCTGGATCAAAGTGGAGGAGCAACTGCTTGAACAAAAAAAAACAGATGTTTCTCCTACAACTGGATATTAGTGGTAACTCTCCACTCATAACATTGCTTTCATAACGTGCCAAAAGATTAATTTTACATCTTTACTATAGAGGTAATATCATTTCCCTTTTTGCATAGTTGTTGATGGATCTCAATTTTGGACCACAAAACCAAAATTACATCTTTAGGCTCAACTGCACTGGAAAGGAATAACAGAAAGACCAACAGGTCCAAGCCTATTACAGTACAACAGCCGCAGTATGTAGTAACAAAGCACATCTAAGGAGCTTGTTGTGCATGAGAATTACCATGAGTAAATGTATTATCCATGTGGAAGCAGATCAGGTCAACGCTAAGCTTAGTTGTTAAGTGTGAGCTGTAAACCCCCAAAATCCCAGTGCACAACAGAGCTGAGTATGTGAATGGAAGAAAAAAAAAAGAAACGTTAGACTGCATAGTCAGGGTGCTGCTGAGCCGCTGTGGCGCAGCAGTTTTGGCATTAGCACTGGAACATCAAGATGGAAGAAGGGATTAGCCCGGTTCTCAGGGTAGATTAGAACAACAATAATTCCCAAATTCCCTAACAATGAGACTCAGAAGGAAGGATGCTCCCTTGTTTTTCTAGTGGGCCAAGGTCAGTGGGGAGAAAGAGAGAGGGTTGGAGGTAAGGGGAGATTCTGGGAGAGATACAGATGCTGGTGGATCTCCCTGATACACAGGGATTTAATACACAAAAGGTATAGAAACTGGTTCAAAAGTTTTTACAATTTTTTGTTTCTTGTGAACATTCAACTTACTGATTTTATATTGAATATGCCCCACATCACAATCCATTTTATATCAGTTGATATAGTTACCCTCATAAATTATTTAGAAAAACAAAAACATCGTGACTCTTGTATTGAAACTCTGAAAGTATTCGCAAAAAAAGCTGTGTCACTTCTCACAATCATCATTTTCTTCATTGTTCACCACATGACATGCAGTCACACAGATGTGTATCTCTCTCCACATGTGTTGAATGCTTTTGTTATCAGTACCTAAGGAGACACAGATTAGTCAGGATGAGAAACAACCTTTCATAGACTGCATTTCCTTCTTCAGCTCCTGTAGCTGGGATTTGGTGAAACACTACAAAGCAAATTCACACGTCCCCCCTGCATCACGACAAACCCAGGAAACTGCAGCCAAAGTATAAAGTCCCTTCTCTATGCTTGTTTATCTCCTTTTTGTGTTTTGGCAGAGAAAGGCTGGATAACGCTGCAAGTAGCAGAGTAACAAATACACTGTGCCATTTTAGGACATATGTATACATCTACTGTGAGCAAAGAGGAAAGCTTATGCACAAAAAAAGCTTTTCCAAGTTTATTACTCCAGCCACATTCTTCCACTGCCAAAGGACTTAGTGTTGGAACAAAAGAATAGCAAAGGATTAGCAGTTTTCCATTGCTAAGTGTATGCTAAACAGGGGTAGCTTAGAACTGCTTTCCAGACCCTGTGAGTTCCCTTATATAAATGCTTCTTAAACGTTTAAATCATAGGAGGGAAACTTATAATTCAAAACAAAAGGGAGGCAGTGGGATGATGGCAAGAAAAATCAATGTTGCAGAGGCTATAGGGCATTGTTTTGATACAGGAACATCAATGCAGGGGTGAAGTGAAAGTCAAGGTTTTTAACAACCAACCAGCTGAGCGTAATCAGGTACTGTCGGGAGGAAGTAGCTGAAAGTTGGACATAGTGATAGAAACTGGCTTTACACCAACACTAAACGGGCACTTCCCCAGTTACATTACTAAGCACAGAATCTGAAAGACTCGGGGGGCTCTGACTTGTGGCATTATATTGGACTGAAGGAAAATATTCTGCGGTCTTTAACGAGGAGAGAAGAAAGTCTTGAGGCAATTAGCCGAACTGTTCAAAAGAGCACAAACAGAAGTTTGGAATGAGAGGCATTTTGCCTTGCTATTGATACAGTATGCATGACAAGCCAACATCTTGGAAAGGGATTTTGGCTCCCAGTGCTCTCTGTGTAACTCTCTGTATCAAATATAATTGGACCTCGTGGGCTATTCCTCTTAATACCTTGTTATTCCTAATACAGAAAAATGCTTTGGCAGTCATGCAGTGCATGGCAAATTCAACTAAAGCTGGAATTCAAATGAAGTTTTTGAAAGGTTGTGCAACCTGTTTGGTAATTGAGGAAAGAACCAAGTGTTGGTCAGGAGAGACATGAACAACAAAGTTCACTAGTTCATTAGGTGCAACCTAGTTACTCAATACAATACTCCTGCAATAAATCATACATGTTTGCTGAAACTTTGTCTATAGTCATTTCACAATTGCAGTTTAAGGTGTGGTATTTTATTGCATCATGATGAAATAGATCGACCTAAATATTTGCGGAAAACCCTCACTTTGCAGATTTAGATGAATCAACTGGAATAAAATTTTCCATCCACTTGCCACAGTTTAAATTTAAACAGCTGTGTGGGAGATGGCTGGAGTCCAGAGTTCATGTTCTTGTCGCTGAAACGTCAGCGTGTGGAGTGCAAGGAAAAGGTCACCAGTAAGGTGCTGCAGTCTTTGAACGAGACACACAAGTCATTAACCATTAGCTACATTAAGAAGTGAGGTGCCAGGAGATCTGCTGCATCTTAAAATGCACCGCTGAGGCACTTCACAGATATGACAACGTCAGGAAGCAAAGTCTAGAGTCCAGCAGAAACGTCACCTCACATTAGAGAGGCAACATAATGTACCATAAAGGTGGTAAATCTTTTTCTATGAAGGTGAAGTAAACAGACAATATGTAAGCCAGCGATGTGAGCCAATGATTCTCAGTTCTGCTTTGCCTTGATTGACTGATGAAACACCTGGAATGTGTTTCTACATGTCTTTGACTCCCAGTGTCATGTGACTGAATGAAATCAGCCCACCATCACTGTGTTCTCATGGTTTGGTTCACAGATTCGGATCAGATGCGTTTGCATTCATGGAAGGCGACTTGGCCTGCAGCGCCTTGTCACTGCTGAGGGAGAACAGAAGAGGTGGATTTCACAGGTCGTCTCCTCTGTTTCTTCACAGTGGAGAACATATTGCTGAGGCCAACTTACACATGAGAAACATGTTTCGACCCACTGATCATCTTTGTCAGCTGTTTTTTGGCCAAGAGGACAGTGGCACAGTGTGATCACACTTTTGCCCTGAAAAAGCAGTGGGGTGAGCTTATCCCATTGACAAATGAGGGTCAACATTTTTCTGCATCCAAGCAAATTTCTAAAAATTCATATGCAGTTTTTTTTTTTTTGCCCTCTGCTTTGTACCACTACTGTCAGCTGAGATCTAATCAATAGTCAACGACATCTTCCAAGCTGCATGGGAGTAGATAAAAATCACTGTTCTTCTTGGACACGCTTGGTTTCTCTCATCTCCTTGAATTTCTTCACTGCCCAGTCTTCTCTGCTTCACTTCCTGCCTTCCTTCCTGCCTGCCTCCCCCTCTCCTACACTCTTTCTCTCTCTCTCTTCTTCTCCTGCATGACTGAGTTTTGGACAGAAAAGACAAATGGGACCAGAGCAGGTCAGGCCTTTCTGAGTAAAGTTGGTGTTTAAACCACACTGAATACACCGACTGATTAACAACTCTATCATCTGAACCAGGACAGGTAATAAGGAAGGGGAGATGGCAACTAAGGTAAAAGCTATGGGCTATGTAATACATGATATAAAATTAGGATCTAATAGAGTAATTTTGCTATTATTTATCTCTAAGACTTTTACAAGTGTGATTTTAAGGAGATCTAGAAGGAAAATGCATATACTTAGTATTTAAAAAGTTAGCTATTTTTGGAAGCTAATAGTAAAAAAACATAACAGGCAGTTAGTTATCGGAGTTTGACACAGTTACCAAACCGGTCAGCAGGCTGAGCAGCAATTAAAATACTTTAAAGCCCTCACTGCCTAATTGCTGCAATTTGGGTCACATTTCATCCTCCTTGTCAGTCAGTGTCAAAGGTCGAATCTCAACACACAGACATGACACACAAATTCATTGTGAACTACCCTTTCTGATGATATCAACATATCAAATTCTAACTAACAGCCATGAATCCGCCTCGAAACCAGTTTTAAATGACGCTCCAGAACTTGCCCGAGAGTTCTGGAGCGTCACAATTATAACTATTAACTATTACTATTAACTTATCACAATTATAAGTTATCTTCAGTATTGTAGAAAACCAGTGACAGCTGTCTGTTGATCCTTGGGTATGTTAAGGTCAACAGTGTCAGCCTTTGAACCCCCCTGGATTGTGAAGGATTTTTTCTAAAATACTAGTGAACAGTTCTTCACTTTTTGTAATGCCATCAAAACAAAGCCCTAAAAAATGCAGAAGAAACCACTGACTTCGAGTGTAACTTGGCAAACGTAAGCTCACCCTTCTACCTTGTTTTAGTTTTCAGTCAGTAATTATCTGGCACCCTGTGTGTACAAAAATATTTACATTGTAATTTGAGGGCTATGATCTAAAGCGCTGCATGCTGACACTCCAGTAAGATTCCAGAAAAGAACTAAAAAAGCATGACGAGAGAGTTATCACACCAGGACAACGAGCACTCAGCAGAAGTTCGTGTTCTTTTCATTTCTGATTAAGTATTCATCAAGAACAGCACAGGCTTGATGATGATGAAGAGATTAGTGGAAAGGCTGCGTTTGCATTAGCTTTGTGTGTGTGTGTGTGTGTGTGTATGCGAGTATCTGACAGTCAGTCGGCCTGCACATGGCCAGTACAGGACGTCCTTATCAGGAGGATTTATATGCGTTTGATTTCTGGTCATGCTCAGCGGTGGTGGGGCAGATGCTCTGACCTCATCCTCTATCTTGTAATAAAATTGCCCTCTCAGCTCCTCTCACCCCCCCCCCCCCCATCACTGCTGTTCACCCTGTTTATGTCTCTCCCTTGAGCTTCTCCAATCCCTTAACTGCTCTTATTTGTCCTCTCCAGATGCTCTCGTGTGCCCTTTTTTCCATTTTTAATTCTAATTTCCCCATCATCCATAAAGTAAATCTCTGCTTCTCTCCTCCCTTGTTTCTTCTACAAATGTTATCCCACGAAAAAAAAATGCAGGTGTCATAAATTTAGTACACTGGTTTCATAATATAACAGCAGAGCCATAAAGTGGGTCTATATTTAGCTTTGGCTGTCATAGACTCAATGAAAAGAGCAGCAGGTTGAGGGCTATGCAAAGCACTGGGTCAAGGACACCTGCTTTTTAAACGGTGCTGATGCTTTGTAATTAGAAAGAAAAGGGTGGTGGGATGGATTTTTAATGAGGAGGGGGTGGAAATTGGCAATCTGCCTGGGTAACCTTTGGAAAGAAAAACAATGGATAAACGTCCTTATGTTTTATCAAATACTAAACAGTTTATTCATTTTTTTCTCTATCGTGCCAGTGAGAACTTTTATTTTCGTTTAGATGCAGCTCTTCTGGCAGTAAGTACAGATTAACAATTTCAAAAGCCTTTGCTCATGATGACTGTATTGCATAAAAGCTGCTGTGAGCAGACAGTATGCAACAATACAGGCCTCTTAAGGCAAAATAGCACTGTTCTAAAATTATAACAGCATCCAAAGTAAAGAATAAAGAGCGTCGTATTAGACCCTGACTAATGTCCCTGGAGCTTTTTTCCTCTGTAGGAGAGCATACTTGAGACTAAGCTGACACTGTCTGTCAGTGTCTCTTGCCTCATTCATCTCCTCCTCTTCTGGAATGTGACAGCAGCCTCTCGGCGTCATCACCCCACTTTCTCAAGCCCCAAGTCTGAGACACTTGTTAGACAGCGGCAGACGCGGTTCGCTTTGATGGGCTGACAAATTTGCTCATTTGCATCAGGGTCGTACCGTGTGCGGCCTGCTCATGAGCAGGGCGGTGTGTTCTGCATGCGAGGGAAATGTTTCCACTGCTGATACATTTGTCGAACAAGTGTCAGGCTCTTGGGAGTGTTTGCCGAGCCAACGTTGAGGACCCTAGTTGTTAAGTGTTTGGACAAAGTGTGCCGAGATATGGTACAGTATGTAAGAGGACTTGACGTCTGTGTAGCAGAGTGTTTGGCAATTTAACTCAAAGTCAAATACAGAAAGCGTGCCCTCAGAATATTCACCCGGCTGTTACTGTATGTTGTAAGTTTCCAGTTTAAATACAGTCAATCATTTATAGAACCTTAGATCAGAAAACCCACATGCGAGATACCAGCAGTCACAGTAGGTCAGTCCTTTTTAACTCTGCACTGGCTTCTCATTGACTCCACACACACTCAGCCACACACACTGCAGTGAAAAGAAGCTATGACTCACCACAGTGCCCCCTTTCACTTTAACCCCCCTCCTCCCCATTCAAAGCTTGCTCTCACCTCACCGCAACACCCATTAATTCTATACACGCACACACTGGTTATCTCCAGTGGGACATTGGTGACAGATCTATTGGTTGTGGGGGCAAAAGGTGGAATTGATGGAGAGATAGAGCAAGACACAACAGCGAATGTAACAAAAATGGAAAAAAAAAAACTAAAAGACTGTCGGGAAGAGAGTGGAGCGACGGACAACAACACGGTCCTGTTTTATGCGATCACACATTGTAGCTCACTCCAAAGCAAACACACACACACACACACACAAAACTGTGGGGCTTTGTCTCACTGGGACAGTGATGACTCATTCTCTCCTGGTGCCCATGGGACTGGAGAAACACACACTAACACACACGCACACACACGCTAGCATGGAACCAATTGATGGGTATGATGATTGATAGCAGTGGGATAGCTATTATGATTGCAGTTGCATAACCAAGGACAACCTGCAGCAGCAGTAGTGTGAACAGATTGGTGTGTGTTTGGGGAAGGTGTTTGTTGACAGCACAGCTCCACGCACTGGTGTTCATTTTTATTTTAAATTTTTTTTCTTGTTTTTTTTGATTTTAATTACACTGCTCATGCTCTCTTGCTTATTTGTTCCTCCAGCTCTATTTTCAGAAACACTAGCCCATGCTGAGCAACAACAGCAAAGTGGTATTTGGGGGGAAAAAAAACACATCCCAGTCTTTAGCCGCCGGAGTGTTTCAGTTATGTAACAACGCTCGTGGTCGAGCTTAAACGGAGAATAAAGACAACGTCTAGGGTCCTGTTAGTACCTCATTTGCTTTCCTCAATGAGTGCTAATGGGCAAACAGAGGGAGGTCTGTAAAATGAATCAAGTGTTGCTACGGAGAGTTTTGGTGGATGTAGTTGCCTCTGCAGGCCAGAGGGGGAGATTTGAGGTGAAAGGAAGACATGATGCATAACACATGTTTGGAAAAACAGTTAATCTCCTACATTAAGTCTTCATTTTTTACTTAGATTTCACAGTGAATATAGAAAAGTTTCTTTGAGATGGTATAACAACATCATATATACACATAACCAGTATATTATAAACTTAGTTGTTATTACACTTAGGTTTCAGGACAGAAAACTGAGGGGAAACCAAGACCTCTGTGCCAGAGGAGAGAAAACCACATACAGCTCACAATGGCATTTGTAATAATGACGGAAGATCATGGCCTTGGTAGACAGCATTTTAAGGATTATGTAATCTGAATGCAATTCATTTAGGTAATTCAATTGTACAATTACATAATATGGTATTATTCTAAATGTCTTTCACATTATTTCATACATATTTCCTCAACCTGACATATTTTGTATCTTTGCAAAGTTTAAGATTTTGAACTAGAAATATTGTGTCAGGCAAAGTTTAAAGATATAAAAGATATTTTCCATTTTTTTCTACTTGGGTTTTACTTTCATAGTCTTGACCATCATTCCTATTGGTCATCGTTATGCTGTAATAGCAAGGTAATTGCTTAGTTTTGGGAATGTGGTTAGTCAAAATGGAAAAGAAATCAAGGACGAAATCAAGGACAGACAAGTTTGCAGGCAGAGCTTCAACTTTCAGATTTTCATATTTTCCTCAGGGCAGTTATAGATTATTAACACACTCAATGGTGGATTAGTTTTACCTTCAAAATGAAATGGTTTAGATAACCTTGCCATACTATTGCTTTTATTTAGGCTAATATATTTTAATGTCTGACCAAACTGTTACCAACCTGGGTCTGTGGTCCTTTTAATAAGATAAATCTGAGGGGCATGAAAAGATAAATAGTGATGACTTTGGTGAGAATAGTGTTCTTCTGTTACAGGTGTGTGTGAAATGGAGGTGATAAATGATGCTCAGAGATGCAGGCAAGTTGATTGAGTCGACTGTTACTCGATGAACAAGTAGGGACACAAATTAATTCATCACACACACGCACAAACACACTCTCTCTCTCGCTCTCTTGCTACATGTTTTTCCTTTTACCTTGCAGCCTTTGCTCTTGTCATGGCCGCCGGTGGTTCCACCTGCAGGGCATGGCGAGCACGGCTCCTGATGGTAGTACTGGCCGCCATGCAGGCCGCTGTAGTGGCAACAGCCGTAAGGTGAGTGGAAGTGTGTGTACCACAGGTCCTCAGCCAGCGGACACTTTGGACAGGGGTAAAGGAGGCCTTTCCCTTGGGCCTTTTCCACGCTCACCTTTGGGTTCCTCATCCATCTTCGTACCTGCGTGGGGGAAGAAGTGTTCATGTCAAAAGCAGTTTGAGTCGTCTGATCTTTCATTTACATTTTCCTTATTATTATTCATATGTTTCAAAGGACATGCTAAGGTGCTACACTCACACACCACACACATACAGACACCACACACACTGTCAACCCTGCCAGCTGCTCCTTAGATCAGAGAAAGAGGAGTTTCTCATGTTATCCCTGATTACATGTCAGTTCAAGTGGGACACACATACACATACACACACACTAAGACACGATGCCTCTCTATGAGGACCCTCCCTGACATGAAGCATCCCCCTGCCCCTTACCCCTAACCTTAACCATCAAGACTAAATGCCCAGCTGTAACCTTTACCCTTAGCCCAACACAATCTAATTCTTACATAACCCCTGAAACCAAGTCTTAACCTTCAAACCGCCTTTTGAAGATGTGAGAACTGGCCACACTGACACACACACACACACACACACATGCACAAACACACACACAGAGCTGCACTTCAAAGAGGCACAGATTGCCTCTCTGCTCTGCCACACTTTGAACACATAAATCAGAGAGGGAGCACATACATGCACAAACACCTGTCGCATGTTTGAGATGATAGAGATGATCATGGCACCCTCAAATATGATGCTTGAACATCATCAACACACAGGAAAAAGCTTGAAGGGTGCTCTCTCTGCAGAAAAAGACTTCAATCCATACCTGACTGCTATGATAAATCATCACAAATTAAAATCTTTCTACATCCTTGTCACTAACAGATGTTCACATTATGCAGCTGTACTGTATCCATCAAGAGGTGTTTTAATGGTGTTATGGCGTTTAATAGCAGGAAATCACCGACACAAAAATAGGTGCATGCAAGCAGTTGGTGCATGCAAGAACATTGCATACTCTCATTACTCCTGCAGTGACTAAGACTTCCCAGAAAAGCAACGTCACTTACTGTAATACCCACTGTGTGTGTGCATGTGTGTGTCTGTGTCGAGTGATGATGACAGTGGAGAAGAAACAGACAAAAGGACACGTGGGAGACCGTGAGAGAGAAAGTCAGCATTTTCATGAGTGCCATCATGAAATCTCACCCTGCTGTGGGGGTCCTACATTAGCAAACACACACACAGTGAAGCAGTGTGTGTGTGTGTGTGTTTGCGGCATAGAATCCAGACAGCTGTGACACACACACACACACACTCAGTAAGACTGAATGTGGAAGGGTAGCCAGACAGCGTGTCAAGGCATGTCGCGTCTAAAGGAAAACAGACCTGGAAAAACACTCCAGGAGGTCAAAGCAATAACAAACCAGTCACTGTAGGACTAGCACAGAGGTCGGATGACACACACACACCGAAAAGAAGAACACCACCACGCAAGTTTCTTCTCATAGAACATGAACCAAGTGTACAAATGATTGACGGCACATCCAATTATAATTTTTCCTTTGTTATTTGCCAGCACGTTCAAAACAGAGTGAGAAATGTTTTGGCGTTACACCACAAATCAAACAGTGCGATGTCATACCTCTTGTTTGACGTGTCACGCTGACATGAAAGGAATGAAAGGTGTCATCCGAAGCTTAGCGCTTATTCACCTCAGGAACATAAAAAAACACAGTGCTCACAGCAGCTGTAATATGTTTTTCTTTCAGCAGCTCCATTAAAAACTCAGTGAAGAGCTGCATGTTACATGATGGTTTTTGAAGGGTTTGTTTGCCCATCTGGAACATGTCGAATCTCAGAAGCAGCTGATTGTATTTGACATATCTTTGTAGACATGTTGCATTTGGAATTGCGACTCAAAATTCCCCTGATTTACTTAAAGGCATTTCTAATCACCTTGGATATGAGGAAGAGTGCATGTTGCGACCATATCCGTGTATCCTCTCATTAGACGTCATTTAAAACGTATGACCCAAACATTCGCACAGAGCCATTGATTTTTATATTTCCTTTTATCATTTCCTTTACTCATTTGTATGACACAGCGCACTGTCTGGATCCTTCCCATTATGTGATTAGGCTTATTTAGACACAAATGGAGAGACAAATAAAGCCTTAAACACCAGCAGCAGGCATTACTTCTGTTTGGGGGCTGTGTGCTGATGCATATCTGGAAGCTTCTACTTATTCCGCTAAAAGGAGAGACAGTTTTATGCAGAAAAAAACATAAGAAGGCCAAATCAGCTAAAGATTTAACATGGAAGGATAGATGAACAGATAAATAGATAGATAGATACTCAGGTTCTTAATTAATGATTAATATTTATAACATTTTTTGTGTCCCATGGGAGACTCAGAGCAGCAGAATGTGCCTGTGGGAGTGCATGTGTGTTTGTGCGTGGGTGTTAGCACGACACAATCTGCCCATATGAACCAGCCGAGTCGTTAGCGATCCACACCATACTGTACGCCATCTGAGACCGACACACAAGAACACACACTTTGCAAAACCCCACTGCGAGCAAGAACACACACTGATGACACAACCAAACTAGAAGAGAGCCTAAATCCTCCCAAGACCTGAAGCTAAGGATTATTCATGAAGTGCTTAGATGCTTGCTGACTGTTGCCGTTGTTATACTTAAACATATTCACTCCCTTAAGTCTGACAATGTGTAACATGAACTTAATGACCTGAGCAATAAACCCTTACATTGTTATGTGATTTATTGTATTACACAATGTGGGTAATAGAAAAATAAGGTTGTGTCATATTCCCAAAGTAATACAATGATTATTGAGTGAATGCTTCAACCCACTTCTCCTCCACAAGTTGGAAGTAATGTCAGCGATTTCCTTCCTGTCATACCCCGCAGTTATATTGCTTAACGTTTTCTTTTGATCTTATGCTAATCAGCTGTGAATTATTCAAATTTGAGGAAGCAGAAGTTGAACTGTTTGTCAGGTTTGGCATATTTTGAGTGAGAATAACAAACGCTAATGGAGGTTTAGACATACGACACATTACAGCATATAATGAAGCCTACAAGTGCAATAAATCCCTGGCTGTGTAATTCACAATTGACTTTATTAACACTATGGCATTACTCACATCAACAACTCACTATGTACCAATGAGTGTCCTTGTGCATCAGCTCTCTCATGAAACACTGTTCCCTGCTTATCTTCTGTTATTTATGTGATTAACAGTATTTAACTTATAAGAGATATTGAGAACAAGGATGACTGGTGTGTCAATTACATGAACATTTTTAATAGCTTTGTAGCAATCTAAACATGTTTTTGTGCATAGCTCGAACAAACCATTTCATGTATTATTAATTAATCTGCTTGTAATATTCCTGAATTTTGTCCATCATATGCCAGAAAAGAGTGAAAAGTACAAGTTGACATATCACAGTCCAAAATCCAGAGATGTTCAAATCACAATCGTGGAGATGGAGGAAAGTCAGAATCACTGACTTTTTCAGCTCTACATCTGTTTACAACTGTTGTTCCTAATGGATATAAATACTTAAAGCACAGAAAATATAACAACTTGTTGGCTTTATTACTGTGAATAAACTGTAAATTAATATCTTTAGTGCCTCACAGCAACTTTTAGGTTACCTGACTATCTCCTGTGCATATTATTCTCCAGCAAACTTTTCTCTTTTTTTAGCTAACTATCTCTCTCATGTTGATGCCTTTGTTTATTGGTAAGCAATGATGTAGCTCGTATTAATGGCTGACCAACATTTATAATTACAGCCTTGATAGCTTATTAAGAAGTTGCAAATCATTAAGAGAAGCAAATAAGTTTTTTTTTCTTAAAAAAAAGCAATCATGACTGCAGTTGCAAATGTTAACTAGTGGATTCGAAAGCTGGTATTTTGGCCATAAAACTCTTAAATCACATTTACATTAATAACTATGCTGACTCTCATATCAAACCTAAGTGTAAGTCTGAATTTAATAAAGTCAAGTGAGTGGAGGGTTAGGGTTAAAGGGTTAAAATAAATTTGAACACATTTCAACTTCACAACAAATGGATTTATCACCATAACTAAAGTCATTAGTTATAACTGTATCCCTAATTACAAAGCTGCACCACTTGTCCTCTCAGTGCAGTTTTGTATTCATTTAATCATTAAGATTGTACTTTTGTTCTTGGAAAAGTCTGCACACACACACACACTCTTACACAAACACAATGACCAAGTCATTTAGCCATTTAATGCAAACCATTAACGTTACACAGGAAATAAGCTCTGTGACAGCACTGCAGCAGAATGCAGGAGATGCTGAGTAGATTCCAAACTATAGGACCCTGCCAGCTTAGTGATGTCATTATTTCTACACAACAGACGCTTGGGAGTTCTGTAATGCAACAGTGTTTTGGAGTATACACAAACACACTCACGCACACCCACACACACACACACAGTAAACAAACACGCAGGGAGTCAAGTCTTGCACTTTAACAGCACGGCTTCACGCTCAGCACAATGACATCATCTTTTGCCACACACAGAAACACAAAGAGGGAACAGTCCGGCTGTGACACCTCCTCTCTCAGCCAATATCCCCCTCACTCCGCCTGTGTAGGTGCATGTGTGTCCATCCCATAGCGTGTGTGTGTGTGTTTGTGTGTGTGTGTGTGTGTGTGATCCAAACTCACCTTCCTCTTCACAAACTGGAAAGCTGAGCACTTCTTAAAAGAAAAGGCAGTCTTCTCTCCCCCTCCTCCCACTCCTGCACCTCCTCCACCTCCACCTCCCCCGCCTCCTCCTCCTCCTCCACCACCACCACCACCACCACCACCTCCTCCACCTCCTCCTCCTCCTCCCCCGTTCACCAGCTTCATGGCCGACACCGGCACTCCACCTGCCTCTGTAGATCCCAGGATGACGGAGAGACTGACGGAGCAAAAGAGAGAAAGAGGAGTGTGAGCTAAGGCATGAGGAGAAAGCCGTGGCTTCTGCCGAGGAGCCGAGTGCAGGACAGCAAATGAGAGAGATGCCTCTGTGTCGAGGGGGAGAGGTGGCAAAAAGGATGCGAGGATGTGGGGAGGAGAGTGAGAGCAGTTATGAGGAGGTGGAGGTGGAGGAGGCAGATGGACCAAAATGTAGGGGGAGAGAGAGGCAGGGCGCTGCAATGAGAATGAGATCACCGAAACAAACTAGATGTCAGGATGGAGATAAAGACAGGGTGAAAGTAAGACAGGATATGAACATGAGATGCACACAAACAAATGGAAGGAGGAAGAGGAGGAGGAGGAGGAGGAGAAGGAGGGTACCAGCTCCTGTTGCTGTGAGGAGGAAACAGCTGTGTTTACAGCCTGCAGCCTCACAGAAAGCAGCTCAGTGAACCGTCTGATGTGTGTGTGCAAACTTTATCCATGCATGTCTGAGTGTGTTCACATGCTGAGTGTGTTTACATATCCATGTACAGTGTATGTGTGTGTGTTTGTATATAAATGTATGCATTGTGTGCATGCATGCCTTCATCATCTCCATACCTTTATGCCTTTGTGTTGGCTGGTTCCACTGCAGCTCTAAAAGCCCGTTTTTACTCAAAGACTCCTCGGAAAACTGATCACGGATGAGATGCACCAACTCCTGCTCCTCAGTTACAGGTGTCTGTCTCTAACTGTGCCCAAAAAAACCCAGAGGAGGGTGGAGAGAAGAGGATGGGAAGTCTGCGATGATGCTGCTGTCCATTTCAGTGAGAGCATGTCGCTGTGTGATTTATGTGTGTGTGTGTTTGTGAGTGTCCTCAGTGGTGCAGTTGTGTGATGAAGACTGCGAGTGATGCCACTGTGGTGTCAGCCTGTAAACAAACAGCCAGGAAGTGTGTGTATGAGAGTATGATGTGGTGTGTGTGTATGAGTGGTGTGTGTGATGGGTCCAGCTGCAGTCTTCTGGCTCACACCAGCGCTACTTTATCAATGAAAGACTCTGCAGTGAGCCGATGACGCCTCCCCTCCTCTTCTCTCTCTCTCTCTCTCTCTCTCTCTCTCTCTCTCTCTCTCTCTCTTTCTGCAGCCACCACCGTGTCTGGA
>JAPZDV010000010.1:9655623-9687929 GCA_029814665.1 Acanthurus lineatus
TCCCGCACAGTAAAAAAAAAAAAAAAGCCCGCAACAGCGTTTATTTCAACACTTCAAAGGCTGCCTCTCTCACTCTCACTCTCTCTCTCTCTCTCTCTCTCTCTCTCTCTCTCTCTCTCTCTTTCTCTCTCCAGCTCCCTCACTGTCACTCATCATCACTCTTCCCTCCCCCCTTTTACTTCACTCGCTCATTCTTCTGCTGCAATCGATGGAGGTGCCTCCTTCTCTCTCTCTCTCTCCTCTCTTCTTCGATCTACCTATCACCTCACAGCTCATCCCATCCAAGATTTCGTCCTCTTTTCTAGTTTCCGAAATCGTACCCACAAGGTCCAAAGAGCACGGGGACACCAACAATATGTCTCCACCTCAATGAATGTTTAAGGGTTACAGTCTGTCCTGACAGCTTTGGTCCAGCTGGATTCGATACACACAAATAAACACACACACATCATCTCTGTATGCGTGCCCTTGCCTCTGCACTCATAACACAGGGTTAGTTTAATTTCCTGACATGACACCTGTGAAGGATGAAGCTGAATCATGTTTCTTTCATGAACCTACACAATTCATGTGTTCAGAAAGTCTGGCAACAAAATTAAAATCAATTTTTTCTAGCAGAGAGTCGACTCTATTGCTTTAAAAATAAATAGTTACACACAAAATATGAATCCAGATATAAGGACAGTTAATGTCTTGCACAACCAAAATGTTCAAGATATTGCTGGACTATAAGAAGTGCTGAATTATATTTTGCTTACATTCTTCATGTATCTTTTAATAATTAGTTTTGCTTTAAATAAACTCAAGCATTTCTAGCAGCTACTGTGTAAGATTGACTTGAAATACAATTCTGGCTAAATCAAAGAAACTGTGGGCTTTTGGTTTTGTTTTGTTTGTTCTCTTTAACTGAGAACAAATTGCTCATATTAGTCAGTTCTTGTTTCGTGTGAGTCAGTGAAGTTTGATCATTACTGGCTGGAGTGAAAACCTGTAGACTCAATTGTTGCCAAGGGCGCAATAATCACAGCGAAGGAGGAGGTCGAAGGGGAAATTGAACATCTACTTATTGTCATGTCCGAGTCAAGGATCACTGCATCCCTGCCGCAATCATTCCTGTCCATTTTAAGACATTAAATACATTTAAGTAGGCAAATATAAAATGAGGAAATATTTAAATTGTAGTCCAAACACAGAGGATTGTCACATCACTCAAAGCATTAAGTGTACATTGCCAAAAATACATGAGGTGCCATCAAAAATGTGTGGGACTGCAATAATTAATGTGCATGTGGTTTTTTTCCAAGTTTCATCACTTGACCATCATTAGCACTGATGAAGGCCTATGGAAGTCTACATTTGCATGTGAAACAGTGTGCTCCAGC
The DNA here is from genome assembly GCA_029814665.1 of Acanthurus lineatus. Classification (NCBI taxonomy): domain Eukaryota; kingdom Metazoa; phylum Chordata; class Actinopteri; order Acanthuriformes; family Acanthuridae; genus Acanthurus; species Acanthurus lineatus. The sequence continues at coordinate 9,657,006 of JAPZDV010000010.1, forward strand.
AGACAGCACACTTTCTATACAACATCTAATTTATAACAGTAACTAGAAGTAGCTGTAAAAGCACAGTTGGTCTCTACTGCATTAAAGGTATTGAAATAAATCAGTTTGATGGATTTTATTTAGTGCAATACAACTGTGCTGTCTTCCTGTATTGATCAAGACTATTAAGACAAGACAATTAGGGTGAAAATGAAGGGCTGAGAACCTGATGATTCAACGGGCACAAACAACAGCACTCGCTGTGAAAATTAAAGGGTATTTCTTAATAACACTTGGCGGCATATGAGGTAAGCATTCAGCAGAAATTAAACTCTTATCGGGCAGAAAGCCAGCCAGTTTGCATCAGTTTCCTGTTGAGACAGATGTAGTTCTCCTTGGAGGGGAAACAATGACTCTGCTGTATTCACTGTAATCAGGATCAGTCGGAGGCCCAATCAATAGCAACTCAGCAGTAATGACATAGAACAATGATTGGTGAAATCAGCTTTGCACGCAGCTGCATGCAAAACTGAGGGTGGGATGCCATTTTAGCAACAGAAGCAAACAATGCATTTTCTCCTCCAGAAAACCTCTCTTTGCATTTTTGTTTATGAGGAGCAGCTCTTAGGGCCCTGACACACAGTCAACGGTCAGCTAATGGCCGGTGAGTCAGGACACCATTGGATCTAATCAGTTCTTGTTGGCAGTTTTTTGACCCACTCAGCATTTTGAATTGGCAGGACCACTGGTGAGAGATAACACTCTGATTGGCTGTTTTCCTACAGAAATATAACCCTGGTAGGTAGTGCTGAGCCTCTGGATGACTGGGATGATCAGTTTCTCAACATGTGGAACTGAAAAGGAAAGAGTCAAGCAATGTTTTTTAAAATTGGTTTCCTTTAACTCAAGCTCTTCAAAGAGGTGCTCTTTCTTTTACTTTCTTTACCATTTCTTCTTTTTTCCCCTCCGAGACAAGGGACCAAGGGCTGACAACGCTAGTGTCATCTGGAACTATTTATGTGACGTATCCCTAATTGACAACAGTTAATGTTATGTTGCAAAACCATCTTAATAATGGGTGAGAAACCGCAAGAGCTGTTTTTATCATAACAATGGTTTGTATATCCGTATTCCTAGTTCTCTGGTTTCATTTTTCAATAATGAACATAGACTAACCTAACCTGCTGGTCTGAAGAGTTGTTTCCCACACAGGTACTAAAAAAAAAAAAAAGCTAGTTGGCCATTGTCTGTAGCCATTGTGGTGTGTTGAAGTGCAACTTCTTGGCTAAGACCCAGGCAACATGAACAGTCCGCCTTTGTCTCAACTATTTCTTTGTTGTTGGTTTGGTTTGTCATACCCCGCAAGGAATATTTCAGCCAATAATGAATGTTGAGTCATTATCTCCATACCTTTTGCTTTTAGCTAAGCTTCTATAGGGAAGATTTCAGCCTAAAAAGGGGTGCAAATAACTCTATTTAAATCAATTTGGACTAGCTGAACAGAGTCATTTTATGTGTTTTCTGATGCTTTTTCCTACATTTTCAAACAGGTCTCAGACTTATTCGGTTGTTTAGAAAAATAATGTTATGCTGTTTTTTCCTGTTGAGCACCAGAAATGATGTGTGGACTAAGAAACTTCATCCAACTTTCCACTGACATGGGGTTTAATGGATTATGACTGAATGTTTATTTTTGGGTTCTTCTTTCTTAAATTTAAATGACTTGAGTTTATATGCAGCACTTGGTTTTAATCAAGGATGTTGACTAAGACAGCATCTTTAATATGGTCCTTTGGGCAGTTTGTGATTTTAGCCCTTGAATGGTTTTAATTGTATGGGCTACATAAAAATAGCACAAAAACTATAAAAAGATTGTTGGGTTCATTTTAATACTTGCCTCATTGCATCTGGTCAACATTATAAAGGAAGAAAAAGGCTGTTTTGGCTTGTAGCATTTAAGCTCCAACGGTTTGCTTTGTTGAATCCAACCGTAAGACTTCAGGGGGACAAAGATCTAGTTTTCCAAAATATCTCCTCGTAGAGCTGTAGAGAGCCCAGGGTGCTATTAGAGAGTCTGACAGCAGCATCTCCCTTACATAACTGCAACAATTTCACACTCAAATATATAGCCCTATGGCACGTAAATTATTCTGTGATCTCCCAGAAGATTTAAAGATTCTCTGCTCTTGTGGATCCAAATGCAACTTTAAATAATTAATACCAAGGTTTCTTAAATGGTTCAGAGAAATACCGAAATGATCGCAAACTGAATAAATTATGGATTTTCCCTTAAAGTGAACTCGATGCAGTAAAGTATAGTATATAACCACCACCTCCTCAAAAAAAAAAAAGCCTCCATCTATGACCTCTACATGACATGTGGAGGTTGGTGTTTACATGCATTTCCATGCTTATTCTCTCCCCAGAATAATCAGACGGTACATTTCAGACTGAGTACTTTTAATAGAAAGCTAAATGAGGCTGTTTTAAGCCCATGTGATTGTCAGAGGTAATATACACTTCGTATCTCAGACTGCTAATGAGGTTCGCTGGGCATGTTTTGATCACATACCCAACAAGACTTGATAAAAAAAAGGAAAAGAAAAATTCTGCAAATCCTTTTCAGCTCTTTTAGAAAAAAACAACTCGTCTGTGCCGGACTCTGTGAAATCAGTGCATTGGACAGATAGCACAGACAGCACAAACAAAACTTATTCATTAAGACACTGTTGTTCCAACGCTACTGTTGTTGCTTATTTTAATCTTTAACTTTCAAAGAACTAAACAGCCGCCGGCTACTAAAAAAAGTCTGTCTTTCTTAAATGTTTAATAACTTTTGCTTTGCGATCCACAGGCTTCAAAAAGTCATGTAAACCTAAGTTTCTCAGCTTTTCGGTGGTATCTCAAATTCTTGTTTTGCCTGGGATAATGCTGGTATAAATGACTCTAACTTGTTTAGAGTTAGGCTTAAATTCAATCATTCTCAGACAAAGCAAATGTAAAACTAAGTCTTTAAAATTAATAAGGCCAAAACTTATATTTCTCCTGAATTAAATGATATAAAACACTTGATTCTGACTCACAGATTAGGTTAGAAATTAATTCAGGCAGTTAAATTGTTCTGATGGGGTTAAACACTGGGAAAAAACGTGGATCATCCTATGTGGCCAAAAAATGAATCATGGTGTAAAGGGCAGCAAAAGATCATCAATGGGAATCAATAATGCTTCTGTTTATCCTACAAGCTGAACACACTGCAAAGAGATCTCCACCTCTACAATCAGCTCTGCAGTGTTCAGATTTACAGCAAGTTCAATTTGCAAGAAAAGAGCAAATCAACATTGCAGATGAGAAGATGATGAAAAGATTTATGAAGATGTATCTTTGCCAGCCTTTCCTCCCCTTGCTCTCTATTTTTGTCTTGGCCCTCTGACCTGTCTCCGCTGCATCAAATGCAATTGATTTCCTCTGTCCTCCTCAGCTCTGCCTGTTTGCTCAGAGAGGTAGAGTCACGGTCTGCCGTCTCGCCAAGGTTGAGTGTTTTCTGGGCAGGGACAGGCTGGCCACTGACATCCGGAGGTGAGCTCATCATTAGGAACGCTGCCCCGATTTCCCTCCATTATATACACCTGACTGCATGCATTTCTGTGTTGCGCAAAGGTGTTTACTGAGACACGTTCACTGTCTTCTGTCACTGTCTTCCACTTTAGAAAAGCTGCTCTTGGCTCCCTTTCATAAATTAACCATATTCCTGCTCTGCTTCTTCCACAGGCTGCAGCAAAGAGCATCTGTTAGGAGAAGTGCTTCTCTTCTCAGTCCCAAGTTCGCTCCCATGCTGAAAATAGTAACCCTGCCATGCACACGTGTTGCCAAAGCCCCCCCAAAAAAAAATTCCTTCAAATGTGATTCAGTTGGTGAAAAGTGTGCATATCTGTCTCTTCATAGGTGTGTGTGTGCATTGTGTTGGCACACGCATGCGTGTGTGATTTTAAGCATTTATGCAAACTGACAGGATTTATTTAGTGTGAATAATCTCAGGAAGGAATAGCTTTGGAACGAGTGAGGATCAAGGTGTGTGTGTGTGTGTGTGTGTGTGTGATGATATAAGGGTGAGTGAGAATTAAATATAGGGCTGCCACCTGCAAGTAAATGCGGACATCAGACAGGATTAGTAAACAACATTAATTCCCACCTGACACAGACGTTCGACTAATGAATAGAGTGATAAGCACCATTTTGGGAGTGTGAATGTACTTGTGTGTGTGTGTGTACATGCTTAAGTCGTACTTTCTTATTAGGTATACTTTACCTCAAGGATCTCCCAGAGCCTAAATTCAAGCCTAATGAGCAGCACACACACAGTCACGTGCCCGCTGTTGCTGCCAGTGTGTGCGTTTGTGTAATGCGTGGGTGTAAGTTGTGATGCTACTTGGAAAAAAGGGGAGCGAGCTATAAGAGTCTGTTGGGGTGCACACACTCACATACACACACACACACCCTCACGTGCCAGTGGAGGATTTGTGTGTTTTTTGGTTTGCCTGGGCGCAGTACTGTGTGTGTCTGTGTCTGTGTGTGTGTGTGTGTGTGTGTGTGTGCGTGCGTGGGAGGGAGTGTAGCCACGAAACAACTCCCAGTGGGACTGACAACACTGCAGTGCTGAGTTAAGGAGACACAGGGAGAGAACGGGAAAGGAGAGAGCCAATTACAAAGGCTCAGTGGCCGAGTCTCATCACTGTGCTCAGTCAGCTAAAACAGGAGCAGTAAGTGAGACTCCTTCACTCAGATTTCACTTTACATAATCTGCCTTTCACTGTGCCACTTCAGAATAATTGTTTCAGTTTTTTGTACTTTGAGGTGTGGAGTCAACTCATGTGACAAGTCAGACTCAAGTCACAGTTTTTAATGGCACCAGACTTGACTGGATTAAGGGAGACCCAATCTTATTATAAAGGACAAGGCTGATATTCTGTAACCTGACATGCCACATGGTTTGTAACACAGAGCTGCCTGGAAAATGTTTGTGAAAAGGGGAAAGCACTTTCAAAAAATCTTGAGAGGTGACTGAACAAACCATTTTCCTATCACTGTCTATCTAATCTTAATCATACGATGGAAAGTAAACACTTGCCAAAGCCACTTGATGGAATTTCTTTTTCATCAAGGGAACCATATACTACCAATTTTGCTTCATCCCATGCAAACTCATAAGGCACCTCTTAGCATCCCTACTACATGAACTGGGCTTGAAATAAATTTAATGTAAGCATATCCAACATGTTCGTAATTGTATACATTAGGGAAAAAACTATCTGTAAAGCAACACTGTCTGCTTCTGAACATGTTGTTTTTATACGGTCACGTCAGAATGAGACACAACTGCTCTCTGTTCCTGTGCACAGAGCGGATAACTGCTTTTAAAGACACGATGCTCATCAAACTGAATTTCAGACTCTCACCATCAAAGTCAAATGTCACTGGGTTTAATCAACAACCAACAACCAACAAAGGTTACTGGGGCACAAAACATTCAGACGTTATGTCACTCTGATAGCAAAGTTAGAGAAAAATGTCAAAGTAAGCCATTTTCACACCTCAGTAATCAGCAGAAGTTTACTCTTTGACTAAATGTTAACTGCATAAATTCAATTTGAGCATGTAGATGAAGGATGACTTATCCAAATTTATCAACTGGGAGTTTTACAAAATAAATGGTATTATATAAAAAGGTCTGAGGGGTTTTGTTGTTGTTGTTATTTTATCCTAAAATAGTTTGAGAAAGTCAAGAAAATTATTTTGTAGAAATATATTATATAGAATTAGTATTTTTTACATTATTTTCACAGTATATTACATGGTCCTAATCATAAATCTCCATTGTAAAGGTTAAAAATGTGTTCATTCTGAGCAGCTTATTCATCCATATTGACTTAACAAGTGATCTTAACGATTCTTTCTAGGCCTTCAATGCAGACAAAAAAGTCACAACTCACAATTATCTCCTGATGAGAAACCATTTGGTCTAAACTTGAGATCATTCAGGCACTTTCAAATGTGACGTTTTATGATATGTTTGTAGACATTTGTATGCAGATGACTGATTGCAGCAGCACAAAGAGTTCACATCGTATTGAGTGACATTCACAAGACTGGATCACCTGATTTGACACACAGTGTAATGATAAGAAAACATTTGTTGAATGCATTTGTTTACAACATTTAGTCCACTCACACTTGTGACATCCTCCTGCCTGCCTGACTGTTTTTCACTCCTACATGAGGGTGTTTTCGGATTCCAATCTCACCACAGACAAACAGAATGTAAAAAAACCACACACAGAGGTGTCAAGACTGAGTCACCTGACACACACTCACCTGACAGTCACCATCTGATGACAGAATGTTATGTGTGATTTGGTATGTGACCAACTATGTGATATTTGTATGGTGTGTGTGCGAAGAATCTGTGGGTTTATGCTGAAAGTGAATGTTCCCTCAGTGGACAGTAATACATAGTATTAGATAGTATCAAGACTATTATTTAGTGATAAAGATACACACACAAAGAGTGTTATGTACTAATGTGTGTGCTCAGAATGTAGGCATGAACACGTGTGTTTTGTTTTTGCACTTACACAAACACAAGTGATGTCTAAAGTCATTTTGTCTTTTAGTTATGTAACTCTACATACAAGTTGAAGTTGTAGTCAGGAGTTTAAGTATCATCAGGGTGTGTGTGTGTCTGTGTATGTCTTTGTGTGTGACTCAGTGTGAGTGTTTGTGGGTGCTCATGCATGTGCACCCAGTGTTTAGTGGCACATGTTTCTGTAGTACATACTGTACCTGTGGAGGGAGCATCAAAGAATGTAAAGGAGTTAGCGTCACAGGATTTTTTGGTCACAAGGTTTTGAAAGTAACAGTAGTGAAGGAATGTGGAGCACGAGGCTGTGATTTTGAAGTGTGATTATCTTTTTGTTTTTCATTTTCATTTACTCTCAGCCAATCACCTGAAAGCTGGATGGAGAGGCAGAACAGGAATTTTGAGAACTCAGCTATCATGTGATAGTTTGGAACAAACATATGTAATTAAATATGTTATTGTTATTCCTTCACACAGAGAGTTGTGGGGTACATGAGAACATAATGTAAATCACATCTCGACCACCATATAGGTTTCATTGTGGAAGCCACCAGGAGCAATATGTGCTTGATTCCTATATACATATGTCACTTTTCAAGGAATGGAATTCATAATCACTATTTGGGACAGACTGGATGGCAAATGGGGGAGTTACAACAAGTTCCTCTCTCTTGACGAAACATGAAGCATCTCCACACTGCCACGGTTATGCTATTTTATATTTAGGGACAGGAGTCACAACATATGATGATTAAGGTGCTTTGGCTAATTTGACCAAAATTAAGGGAGGTTTGATCAACCTGTTACAACTACATTTAAGTCTACAACATGTAATTTCCTCATGCCTATAGGGGACGATCTAACTGTGGCATAAATTTGACATTTGCATGCCAAAGTTGGTGAATTTTCGTGCATGTTAAAGTCACCAAAAAAGTAATTCATTTGGCAGAGAAATAAATAAATATATAAATGGAGTAATTTCAAGAGGTCCTCACACCCTCGGTGCTCAGGGCCTAAAAAAAAGATTACTAAAAATAAAAAGTGCATGTTGATCAGGAGGACAGTTCAATGTGTAAGGTGTTTAGTCTCACTGTGATATCAAATTTATGATAAATATTGTACTGCTGTTATAACGGAAAAGCTTACAGGATTTTCAATGAGAGATGCTTTTCTTATTTGTTAGAGAGTATTTATAGAAACTAATTCATGTGAAACTTCTTCTCCAGTTTAGATGAGTAACTTTCACATGAGTTAGTTTCTTTAAACTGTGTACAGTATGTGAAGTACGCATTGTATGTATGACATGAGACATAAAGTGCTTTTGTAATTGCAGTGCCTGCTGTCAGAAGCCCGTCACACTGTATATAATCGTATATCATCAATCTAGTTGACCTAAAATGTTCAGACTGTGATTATTTTAACTTGACTTGCACCAAAAATAAAAAGATAAATCAATAATCAGAAAGCCATTCTGAAGAACAGCATGATGAAAACACAGTGCGGCACTTCAGTCCCATATTTAACTCTGTGTTTTGTTCCTTCTACCTTGTGACTTGTAACTTGTGACTCGGCCCCACCTGTTTACCTTGTTTGCTGTGATTGAACAGCTCAAACTTTTAAACAGATCTCAGGAAGTGACAAATGACGTCCTGCCCTCTGCTGTGCCTGTTAGGTGCAACCTATTTAGAGACTGATTCATTTGGTCTACATACTGAGCAGAGCAGGTTTTGTAGGAAACCGAAAGAAACATTTTGTTCTATTGAGACTTGGACAAACCAAGAATGTAGAACGAAACTTGTCTAGCGTCTTTCAAATAAAGTGCTGATCTGCAAGACATGTAATCATGCAAACTCTGGGAAGGAAGGAAGGAAGGGGCAGGAATTTTTTTTTAGAAAACGAAAAAGAAATAGAATTCAGATGGACGATAAACTTCTTCAGCTTTCTGTGACAGACTTTTTTGCAAACCTGTTCTGTCAATTGACATCCAGTAATTATAAAAATATTCAGCTTTCTGTCTCTCTGTTCAGCAGAAGCCTTCTGACCTTTTCAGTAATTCAGTCTTCAATGGATGATTGACAGGGGCACATATAACCTGCTCCCATACACACATGCATGTACACACACACACCTGAACTAAGTCATGTCTCTACGGATCCAAAGAGAAGGGCATTTTATCATTTCTTTTCATATATGACTTGATACTGATCGTATTTTGCAGAGAACACACAAAAGCAGGGATAAAGAGATACACACACACTTGTTGCAAGCACTCTGCAACTCTGACTTCAGATGATTTGCATTTTTTAACTTAGCTTAAAGACAGGTCCTATGGATGAAAATTCAATAATAATCAATTTTTGCAGTTTAAGTGAGAAAAGGCACTTTATTTAGAAATAAGGCCAAAGCAGGAAAGATGCTCTGTTATTGAGGGGAAATGAATCAACAGATGGATGAGTCTTCATCATTAATGGCACACATCAGCTTCCCATCAGCAGATCTTTCCTAAGAGTAAAGCAGAGAGTCCAAAGTGACTTATCTTAAGCTGAAAGTGTTCTCATTTTAAAGGTGCGGATGTATATATTTATACTGAGGTCGCAGGAAGTGAGGTTTCAGTTTGGGGGACAAAAAAATGCAGAAAAGGTGACAAAGTGTTCCCTAGAGTGTCCTTTAAGTGGAAAAATATGATAAAGTGTTCTCTAGAATTTCTTGGAGTGGAGAAAACATGATAAAGGGTTTTCTAAGGTGCCCTTGAAGTGGAGAAAATGTGATGAAGAACCTTTCCAGAGGTGAACATATGTTTAAGTGCCATATAGAGTGCCTTCCAGTGAAGCTAATATGATGGAGAGTGTGTCTCTTTTTTTTACTTTTATTTTTTCACTCCTGCCCCTCAGACAGCATGAGTCCTCCACTGCATATAGAACCTATTCTGTTGTTATCTCTCCAAATGCAGAGTCTTCTAAATGCATTAATGTATAATTTGATTTTCAGAAGAGACTTCAAACCTTGACAAGGTGCTTTCTGTGCATAACAATGTGTACTTCACTTTTGCCAGACTAAAATCACTATATACTATTCAATCTCAGCTGAAGCACAACATCCACCATAGCACAGTCTTAGTTTTACTCAAAATAGAAACAATTTCACCTTTCATAAAAACAGAGTGTCCAGCTTCTGTGTGAAACCCAGAATTACAACATCTCAACTGCACTCAATTGCTAAAAAAGTTCTAGGAGTGAAAAGTTGAACGAACTGTAAAGTTTCACACCAGAGATGAAAAGTGCTCTGTTCTTTTGGGATATGGTGTTTTTCACACTTGAAATTTTTATTCTCCCATAGTCTGCTAATGCAGAATTTCAAGGAAAAGCCAGTGGATTGGCAGAGGAGTAGATATATTTAGCCTGTGGCGTCTTTTTTTCTTAAAAATAGAGTGAATCATAAATCTTATTTTCTTTTGTAGGCTTTTGGTTCAAGCAGTGCTGTTTGGAATTATCTTGTTACCATCAATTCAATAGTCTTATTATGGGCTATCTAGATTGTACTAAAATAGATTTATATTTAAAAGGATACTTTATTAAGTTTTCTCAAAAAGACCCATGGGAAGTCTTATCTTCAGTTTTGAAAATTATGTAATTCTTGTACAAAAAAGCAAAAAAAAAAAAGATAAAAAAAACAATATTACTGGATGCTAAATGCTTTTCCTTTTGTCTGTTCTCCATCTAAGTATCGTCAGCATCAAACCTTTACGTCATCCTGTCCACCTTTCTCCGTCAATCCCATTGAATCAGCTGAGAAATTCCTCTCTTTCCAGGAACAATGGGAAGCTTTGGCTTCAGAGGGGCGATCCGAGCGATGCCTCTCAGATAAGGAAGTCTGCAGGAGCCGTAGAGAGCACACAGACAGCGGCTCTATTTACAGACATGCTTTGTTTCTGTCCTTTGTCTCTCAGGTGGCTCGTGGCATGCCAATCGTTTCCCCTTTGCCTGATCTGGGCTTCGATATGGACGCACAGTTTAGATTTACTCTATACCTTATAAGGTAGTCTTGTTTAATAGTGCAAATGCAATGATAATATATAAACCACATTCAGATTTTCAAATTATACAGTATTCATTAAGACTTTTCAATGTTGTATTGGTCATCAGGTAATTATTTGTTGTTGATACTTTGATTTCAGCTTTTTGATACAATAAGAAAAAATAAGGAGTTACATCTATTTATAAAATTATGTTTACAATGCTATATTATGTTGTTAAAGTTTCCATAAACTTATCTTTTAGTTTATTATTGTCAATACATGTGTGATAAAGTTTTTTTAGACAGAAAATCAGGACACTGAGAGTGATAAACTGAATTTAGCTCTTTACTCCACACTGCACCATTGGAAACAATGGTCTGCATACATAATAATACTGACAAACATGATATATATACTTGCACACACACAAACACACATACACACACATACACAAGCATAGTTTTCTTTTCTTGTCTGAGGTTCAGTGTGTCCTTTTTTGTCCACTTCCTGCACAGTGGTCAGCTGCTTCCTATCTGGCGCCACACCAACAAGCAGCCACTGACCCCCCATCGCCACAGTAACAGTCTGAGGGGAGGGGGTCAAGAGTGGAGGGAAAAAAAAAGAGATGAAACTTTGATAGGATGAAAAGGGACATTCCCGTGTCCATAGTTGCATAAGTCTCGGAAATTACAGAGTGATTTTGCAATTCAGCAAGCAGTTCTGCCCTAAAAAGTGGAAGATCATGTCGCAGCCGGAAATTGGATCCTGAAGATCAAGGGGAAAATTTTTTGACTTTTGTTATGAAAGCTGTCCTGTGTTTATAGACATTAAAAAGCAGTGTCATAAAAAAATTACCATTAGATTTGCCTTTTATAAAAGCACACATGACACTAACTGATCTAATTAACTTATCTTGTAATCATCCAAAATTTGCAAGATAAGTTCCGTGACTTTCTGGAGTCTTTTAATTCATCGTGAGACCTGAATCATGAGCCGAGGCGCCTGTTTTAGCCGTAAGGCAAGAATTTCAATATCATCTCGAATGCTGTGGACATGTTCAGAGAGAGAGGGAGAGAGGGGGAACCAGTTCAAAGTGAAATCCTGTTAGATTCCGAGAAAAGATACGGAGAGCCAGATGAATGAAATACAGGGGAGTGTGCTGGAGGGGTGAGTAGATGTGAGAGAGAAGAAAAAGGATGAATATAAAGGAGGAGAGAGAGAGAGAGAGAGATGAAGGGAGAGGCGAGATAGAGGGATCTGACGGGGGGGACAGCTCTCTTTCATAAAGAGCATTGGATATGAGCCTCAGTCTGTCTCCCCAGGGGATGTGGCCTGGTTTCTCTTCTCCAAGCACATACACACACGCATATACACACACTTACTCTCATATACAGTGAGCTGTCAGTAAAAGCCAACACTACATTAACCAAGAGCACACAAACATTATATACGCTGCCGAGCAGTGTGATGATACATGAAAGCCAAAGCAGGGAAAATATGTGGTTAATTCAAACAACAAAGCCCAAAGCCAAAGTTGTTTCTCTTGAAGTTTTTTTTTTCTATGTCTTTACATGTGAATTGATTAAGACTTGACTTGAGAGAGATGAAGACTTTCAGCCAATGTCAGCCTGGTCTGGTTTCTCAGAAATAAGAGGGTTTTTTTTTCATAATTTAATAGCGTACCGTGAGTTTGTTAATGATATGATGCTGCCTGACCATAAGAGACATTATAATTAAGGAGCAGGATTTTTATTTTTCTCATTATTATTATTTATTTATATTTTTTTATTTGAGAATTTACAGGGAGCCAGTCTGTAGAAGATAATAAGACAGAAATATGAACCACTTTCCCAGTTTTTCTTTTTTGTATATGCCAGGATATGTAGTTTGAAAAAAGGCAGTCCTTCAAGCTAAAGAACTTAAAGCTTATAGAACAAAGAGAAATGTAAAAATTATGTCAAACAGTTCAAGGGAGATGGCTAAAAAGATTGGAAAATGAGGGATTACTAAAAAATACCTTCACTGCCTTTGAAGGAATGATGGAATGGTGATATAAAACAGTTTTGGCAACACTGGTGGTAGAATTTCCTCCAGCACACCAAAAGCTTATCAAGAAGTTACCATTAACATGCCAGTGTTAGATTATATTGTCTTGAAATAGGTGGCCCATTTATCCCGGATGCTGACTGAGATATGTTATCAGCTGAGCTCTCTGTTGTCTGGATAGATGACCCTAGAAGTCTGGTATTTCCTGTCCTGTTAATTCCTCTCAGGTTATAAGTTACTGCTGAGAAGGATATCCAATGCCAGTGCTCCAGATCAGGCTGATTCATTATCACCAATGAGGTACATCCTGTGTTTGCCAGGCTTTTCTTTCCTAATAAAACATTAACTGAAATAATTTCATATAAAAATAAGAGAGACCGATATAGAATAACAATTGACGCAGCAGGAAATTACATTTTCTTCTGCACAAACTTGCTACTGTTGAAGACTATATGTAAAATAAGCTAAAAAGATAAACATAACTTATTGTGCAGGAAAAATGCAGAAAAAGAGCTGCAGCCCCCAGTGAGAAAACACTCCATCTTTCACTCTTTCAATATTCTCTTTCATCTTTCTGCTTACTGTTTTTACTCCCTTTGTTTTACATTCAGTCGTTATCCATGCACTTGGTTTTTTTTTTGTTTTTGGCCCGTTATATTAAACCCACTCCTGCCTCCACCACACAGCTCCACATTGCTTATTCTGCAGCAGATCACACACACACGCTCACGCATTTATTTTGTAAACACCATCATTATTCATGCATGTTTATTTCCACATCTCAGCTGAGGGAGAAGGATGACAGGAAAAGACAAACCACACTTAGAGAAATGCAGGACTCGGCCGCAGATTTATTACATGGTTTTATTAGTTTATTTTATTTTGACATGGACATAATAAAAGCACTGAAGCCGCATCGTAAAATCATGCACAAGAACCAGATGAGCTGCATTTAGTGTTTTTAGAGAAATGCTTATTTGCAACATCTGTCAAAAGGAGGCTTTTTAGAAGAGGTTAGAATGAATAGAATGGATAGAAGAAATGAAATTAATGAAAGGAAAAGAGAGCAAGTAAAGCCAAAAAAGAAAGAAAACAAAGTGCAGCGGAGAGAGAGAAAAACAAAACATAGACAGTGTAGAAGTACAAATACAGTGCTGATGAAAAATACAGAACCTTAAAATGTAGGTGGGCATTTAGAGGGATAATAGGTGAGAAAAGAGTGTTGTTTCACTTTCAGCCATGATTTAACACATCTATTTAAAACAGTAAATATGTGTTATATACAGAACAAAGTGATTACTGTGTATCAGATTTATTACAAGTGAAAACCTTTTCTTGCAAAATATTCAGTTCCGAATGCACCAAATTGCAAAGAGTAGCACTTACATGAGTAGGAGACATGCAAACATCTTAAATTATATGTTCTGTGCACGAGAGAGTCTCTGACTCCAAAAGATTACACAAATCTCTGAGCCTTGCTGCGTGTTCAGAGAGTAATGTGGATGTAAACAAAGATGTGGGCAAAAAAATTGGTTTATTTTGTTCTGTGTTTGACATACAAGACTGATCCAAAAAAAAGAAAAGAAAGAAGAACTTCAGACAAAACAGACAGAAGTCTGCTTCACGTGTACTTCAGCGTGGTCGAATGAAAAAACGAAGGCAAAAGGCAAACCATTTCTTTACATTAACGATTCATAAATCAAGTATCCTGTCCATGATGGTAGATTAACTGTATGAAGAAAAGTCATTGCTGAACTTATTGCAGGAACAATTACCGTCATTGGTCCGCAATAATTTAAAACATAATTATTTATAAAGAGATATTTTACTTGGTGACTCTTACATTGGGAGCAATGATCACAGGTTAATGGTGTGTCCAGTTTGTGTTATTGGTACATAATCCTTTCATGGTTGAGAACATAGTATTCCCATTAGTCTTGCCCATCCCCTCATAATATGCATTTAATCACATACTTTTGCACACACACATGCAAGGAGACTTGCATAGTGGTTTTTCTAATGACTAGAATGATTTGTACTTTTAGCGTCTGATTGGTGCATTTAGGTGTAATACATCACTCAGGCTCACAGTGGCTGAAAAACACATAAAGTAATGTGCAGAAATATCAACTCAAACACATATTTTTTCTTTGCAGCCAGAAAATGTGTTTTATAATGGACGGGCTTCCGCTGTGGACTTCTTGTTTTTGTTTCTCTCTCTTTCAGTCCCATATTCGCCTTTTTTTTATTTGTGTGCCTTTGAAGAGTGTATGAAAGGTAGCAGTTTTGCTTTTGGGTAAAAGACAAACAGAGATGTCACCAGATATTTGTGCAAAATATTTCAGAGAGCTCTCCTTGTCACGGAGTTCAGCAGCTCTACTGACATGCAAAGCCAAACACTACATGCACATACTCACACACATATGCACATACTACTCAAATGTGCACTCTTTTCGCACACATACACTCACTCACAGATTTAGACTGTGAGACTCCAGCATTGCTTTGAAATGGAAATGTTTTGGCCATGTTCAAGGGAATACTGAGCAGAGGAAGAAAATAACTCCCTCCTGACAAAAACAGTGAAAAACAAGAATATAAAATAAGAAAGAGGAAAAGTCTCGCACTTGCAAACAATCAGTCTCTAAAGACACGATGTGACTTTGTAAGATTTTAAGGATTTGTTTGTCAGAATATGTATAAGATCTGTAATAAATCATTCAGATATTTTGCGACATCAATTTATTACGAAGCTTCACTTACTGAGAGAAACATTTTAATGTAGACCAAAGAAAAAGAAGAGTTCATAAAAACTCCAAAGCCAATAAACCTGATATTTTTCCACCTGCAACTTTACCAGAGATAAACAAGTAGGCAGTGCACTCTCCTCTAGTGGTCCTCATTTAGTTTTTTAGAATCCACTCAATGAGAGCAAATACAGCAAAGTGGAGTCTGACAGCACAGTTGTGTAATACAATTGTCCTTTTTTCAACAGAACAGTTGAGATGTTCCTCTAATCCTGCCACAAAGTGAGTCTAAGTGAAATGCACTCTAGGACAAAGTCCTGTGCTGACAGTTTGACACTTTATATACCCAATTTCTGTAGCTATATATGTTATTTATTTGCAACTAAAAAAATCCTTTTTCAGGAAAAAATATATATTAAATTATATATAAATGCTAAAAGCACAATATTTAAATTTGTTATTTCTTAAAGAGGGTTTGGTTAGCTTCAGCTATTTGGCCCAGGTTAATGAAGCAGTGTTTTACTGGTAATAAATTAGGCAACATCTGCTACTAGTATGAGATAGGTCGAAATGCCCTTGTTTGCTCTTAAATTTAACTGCAATGAACATTTCATCAAACATCACCATTAAACCTCACAGTACATCGTGCACAGGCACAGAACGTTGTGTTTCACTGTGCACATTCACTCATGCATGGACAAGAAGGGCCAGCAAACACAAATTGATTGATCACACAACAGAAGGAGATAATCCTGTGTATCTGTTTACAGAGGAGTTATCACATCATGCTTTATTAGATAAGACAGTAAACAGCCAGCTGTTGTTTTCTGCACTACATGAAATACAATTCATGTACCTGTTACTGTCTTCTGCATCATTTCCAGTGCATTAATGTATCATTTTCTGCAAATCACCCTTTTACGGGTACACAGTTTCAATCCAGTGTGTTAAGAGTGTTCTCCTCCAGTAATAATAAAAACTACTGCATAAAAAATATGCTGTTACATAATTTTATTGAGCAGATATAGCTCAGTGAATGCTAAGTATAAGTGTGATCCAAAAACAGGTTTGATGGAGTAAAATTGTTACAGAATATAGCAGTAAATCCTGCAGAATGGTTACATATAGATGTAACTTGCATGAAAAAAGTCTTTGTTCATAGTAAGCTTAACACCATATAAAGCTGCTTAAACTCGTGGCTGAAAGGGTCCTTACACCTAATCAATTCTCTGGCTCACCTTTGTATAATCTACTCATTTTGACTTACTTACATAAATGTTTAAATCTGCATTGAAAGAGGCTCCAACTTTGTTTTTTCAACCCACAAAGAAATCACACGTTTGGTGTTAAGAGCACCACAGACGACACTGACTGCAGACTGTGTTTCTTTGACCCCTGCAATCGGAGTCCAGAGGGCTTTTCTTTCTGCTTCTTTAACCATGAAGTGGCATAAGTAAGGGGATACAGAAGGTAGAAGGCAGGAAGAATAATAAATAACAGCTGCCCATCACACCTGGCGCCTCATGAGGAGGACTTCGTTGCTTCTAATGTGTCATTATGCAGCCTCCTCTTTCTATTCATAACCTGAGGAACCTGCATTTTAACGTTCCTCTTTCACCACCTTTCCTGCTGGATCTCTTTCTCTCGGCCTCTGTATTTTCTCACACACACCTAAATTGATTGCAGACACAGGCGTGGCCACAAAATCTTCCTGCAATTTGATTGGCCGAGGCCACACGTTGCAGAAACCAATGGGTGCACAGGACAGGTCCTGTGTGCTGCTGGCCTGGTGAAACTACTTGGTGACTGAATCAGCTTGGTATGCCGATTCACGTGCACATACTCAACACACACACACACAAACACACACACACACACAAGGGGCAGATGAGGAGAAGGTTGACATGTCTTGCATACTGAGTAGCTAGATCTGTCTCAAAGAGAAACAGATATTGGATAAAAGGGTGAAGGGAATGTGACATCACTATTATTACAACTGATTGCTTGATGCTGCATGTGTGTGGGTCTCCGTGTGTGTGCGCTCTGTCTCCTTCTATTCTCCTTCTCCTCTCATCACCCCTTACTAATTGACTCCTCTACATTAGCGAGCATTTCCCTCCTTCCCCAGCTTCTGTCAGTATATTTCCTCCACCCTGTTCTCATTTTTCCTCCAAATTGTTTGTTATCAGGAGCTGAATCTCCTCTACTGCTCCTCCATCATTCTCCTCCCTCTGTTCATCATAGTCATTAGCTCCTTTTAAGCTTTTTTTCTACATCATAGCAGTTATCTTTCATTCACCCTCCCTTTCTCGTCTCCTGTTCTCCTTTCCTTATCTAATCCTCCTCCTCTTACATCAGCTTCTTCATTTCCTCTCCTCTTTTCCTGCAGCCTCTTCTTCCTCCCTGGTCTTGCATGTTGCTTCCAACTGCCAGAGTAATTAGTTTCTCTGGGCTTGCAATCATCCTTTATACCCAGAAAGGATATGTATATTCATAAATCATTAGTGTGCTCAACTTGTACTCTCACTAAGAACTGCAGCACAGGTGCCTATATGTGAGCTTAGATCTGCAGAGGACCTAAAGATAGACGGAGACAGTGATGAAAATGATGAGAGTGAAAGAGAAAGGGATATATAAAGCTAGATAAAAGAGAAGAAGAAAAAGAGAATGGTCAAGAGGGAGAAGAGTGTGAATATCCTGTATTTCTCACTTTTTGTATTCATCACCTGTCTTTTGTTTTTTTTTTAAATTTCTAATCAAATAATCAAAAGACCACATGCACTGTAGAAGATGTAGATGATAGGCTGCGGGTGGTGTGCTCTGTTTTTCCCTTTCACTAAAAATTAACATCACAATTTGTCATGCCTTTTTCCCCAATAAAAGAAACAGCAGCAATAAAGGCTATCGCTGCAGTTACACTGGTGTTACATCACTGCTCTCATTGTTGCATCATGGGAGTGAGTTTGATTGGTCTTTGGGTTTAAGAGATAATGGTCACTCATGCAGAGGTGGTTGTGGTAGGTTCATGTCTGTGCATGTATGTGTGTGTGTGTGTGTGTGAGTGTGTAGTGGCAAACATGTTTTCATGCTCTCTATTTCTTTTTAGCCATTTTTGGCACCACTTTTAAATAATATAGGTTTTTAAAATGAAACTAATGACATAATAATGGTTAATAAACCATTTACTAATGTTTTAAAGATGAGTTACGAGCTACTTAAGTCCTATTCTCAATTCTATGCTGCATATTTTTTTCAACAGCAGCCATTAAATGTATTTACATTCTAAAATACCTCTTTAAATATTTTATAATCGTAGACGTGGAGCACAACTCTCATACCTGATTTACAGGAAATGATGCATGCAGATATTCCTGTGATATTGTTTTTAATTTCATGTCCCTTTGCTGTTAAATCTCCCACAGAGTGATCAAAACAGCCTGGTCACCACAAAAAACTTTTTTACAAGTTTTGTTTTTGCAAATCATAGATATTTACAGTTTGTACCTTTCGCATGTAACATGTCAGTGTTTTAAAGGCCAACATGAGCTGAACTTTCTTCACCATGTGATTGAAGGAGATGGCGACGGCGTGACACACCGGCGAGACAGCCGCAGAGCAGGCGACCAGTGTTTTAGACCACATCAAGGTTCACATTTTCAGCTGGGTAATTGCAGGGGAGGCAGGAGACCAAAGCTGTGTGTGTGTGTTCTTTTTTTTTTTAATGAGGAGATATCAGTAGTAGCCATGTTTCTAGCAACAAAACAGGTGGGTCAAGGGGATGTTGGTAGATTTTCCAGCCGTTTTGCTGAAGATCCAAACCAGGGATATTGAGAAGGAGATATTGGGTTATTTAGCAGCCCTGTGTCTGGAAATAAATCCAGGAATGGAACCAAAATGTGATATTTTCTAACCATAAACAAGTGGCTTTCATGACTGAACCAAACCAAACCTTCGTCACAAAACAAGCTATGAAACAAAATAACTGGAACTCTTTGTGTGAGCATGCTGCACTCCATTATATAACTCAGTGCACTTTGGTAGAGGAGGCATGTAGGTTGGGTTATGTTGAGAATGTTGTTGTTTGCTGTTGGTGCTGAGGGGCAAACACACAGTATTGTGACACAGCCAGGCTTTCTTTGTGTGAGCTGGCTCAATAAAATGTCCAGTGAAAATGACCGTACCTTTATAACCATTACTCATATTGTAGAACAACCCTTTGCTGTTGTTTTGTGTTTTTTTGTTTTGCTTTTTTAGTTGTATGTTTTTTTGGTACATGATTGTTGCATTACGCATGATGGAACAAAATTGGAAAAAACTAAAAGAGGACAGAGAGAAAGAGGGCAAGAAGGCCCGACCACAGAGAGCTGTTAGATGAAGAGCGACTGGTGAGAGGCTTCACACCTCCAAATCCTCAGCAGATGTATGCATGCAATATGTAGCGTGAAATCAGATGGTGATCATCTGCAATTATCTTTGATTGACATCTTTATAAAAACAGCCTGGGTTTGTTTGACTGTGCTTTAAACAGATATGCACGTTGCTCCTTTGTTGTATTTCTCACAAAGCAGCTGCTCAAAGAGTGATACACTGCTGCAGCATTAAACTGCACTTGTAACCACCAGAAACTTAACGAGTGATCAGGTGAATTGTGAAAAAAATCCCAGCTGGTTTTTATTCCTTCTGTTTGGTAATAAAGTAGCAGTAACCGTTAGTTAACCATTAACATATTGCTTACTTAATTGTTGTCAAATAGATTTTGGTCCAGTTTGCAGCCCTTTTCCAGTAATTTGATGGTCAAAGGGACATTTCTCAACCTGAAAGTCAAAAATTTGTAGTTATAATGCTTTATAACTCATCCCTAAATGATTTATTTACCATTAAATAAAGATATCGGTGAAACATTTTTAGGACCTTTATAAAAGGCAGCTTATTGGAAAAACTGCATCCATTTTCTTTATGATACAACTCCTTATTTTTTGTTTTTTAATGTCATTTCTATTCAAAACCACACAGCTACCCGAGTTTTTCTGACTGCAAGTGTGTGCGTGTATGTGCATGTGTGTGCGTGTGTGTGTGTGTGTGTGTATGTGACTTTTTGCTTGGGAGAGGATGCCAGTTTTTAAGCCGACTACCATAATGGGACAGATGCTCTTTGCAAAATCTTTCACAGGATTTCATTTATCCTCCTCATGTGCCAGATGGGTAAGACCCGCCTCACAGGACAACACAATGAGTCATAAAGTTTAGACAATCACAATCACAGGAAAGTGTTTTAGAGTCGATTTATTACTCCTTCCTGTGTCCCTGCACTCAGAAAAGTTACAAAATTGAAGTATTTTAAGCGCAGCTCGGCCCAGGTTTGAGTAGTTGGTTTGCAATTCAGAACGACACCTCTGCACTCCGAGTCTATTCTCTTTTATCTCATCTCTGAGTAGGCAGCAACTTTTTCTGGTTGCAAACTCACTTTTGTAACTCCAGCATCTCGTATATTTTTGCTGTGATATCTACTTATTCTTATAAAAAGATTAGATTCGGCAGCACGCACAAACACACATGCTGCTTTTCAGATAGTGTGGGTGTCCTTTGCAATCGTGCACTCCATCTCTTTCTCTCTATTAGTTCTGCTTGATACGTATCAGCTATTACATAAAGATGCTGACTGCCTCACCGTGCAGGGAGCGGTGCTGTGCTGACTGGCTGACTGAAATGTCAAGTGCTGTCAGAAGAACAGTTTCATCAGATACTGCAGAGCTGCAGTCACAGTGCCAGCCCATATGACTTCTGATACATATCAGACCTGGCTCAAATAGGTGTCACTGTATTCATTATCCTGTGTGGACCCCAGGCGAGTGCAATTCAGCTGTATTATGACAAGCAGTGTAAATGTCAGTCGCAGAAAAACTCTGCTCTGTTGATTTTAAGGTCGAATTTTATGTAACTGTAAAACATTGCAACAATTTTTGCTGCATACGTCAGCGATTACTTTCAAAAACTATTTAACACAACTGGTTCTTATGCCAAAGGCGTATTAGACACAACAGGGAGTCTTAGAAAAGAGCTAAACAGATTCTAAAGAGACAGGAACCAGAGAAGTCAGATGATCGTCAGCACTTTTTGTCCTTCACTCTGTCAGTCACAAATGTCAAACAGCTGAAATATCACAGACACTTAACAGAATGCCTCTGAGGGGCAGTGAGTATTTTAAGGAAAGTGTTCTTGGCAGATGGCCTGTTGTCCCGAGAGGTACATTTTTATATTTAAGCTGTTGCTTATCACAAAAACAAGAGTTTAAAACTAGCTTTATGATTAAAGGAACTGAGTTTTTCTGCACCTTAATACATTCAGACTCTGTGCATCCTTAAAGTCTTGAATGCATCTCTTCCCTTATAAAACATTTTCAAAATATTTTTTTGGAAGAAACTGTCTATAAATGAGAGTGAAACTACTGATACCTTGCCAGCACAGCAACTCTTGAGCAGAAATCTTCATTCTTCATCTTTCTCTGCCGGATTCCTGCAAAGCGTCTCTGTGTTTGTGGGCAAGTGCATGTTACATAAGCACTGCCACATTGAGTAAAAGGTTGTGACTTAAGTAGGAAAAGGTCATGAGAATTCCCATCATGCATCCAAAGATGATTCAAGCACGATGCTTGAGAGACTTTGGTGTCAGAGGGAATGAAAGGTGAAACTTTGGTCTGATTTTAACAAAAAGAGGATTCTATATATATGAATGTGTATTTTATTGACATACTGTGGATGCATGCAACAACACTTATACTATGTGCAAGATGATTAACAACTCAGTGTTTTAAAAAAAGGAAAACGTTTTATTTGAATGTATATAATTGATGTAATACGGACATGCATTTTTGAATGCAAGCTGTATTCTGCTGAAAGCACCCACCTATTGTCCTGACGGGTGTTTTACAATAGCCATCCTCAAAGAATAGCGTGTAGTGAAAGAGTTTCCCCCCTGGTGCCTGTGTGTCTACTGTCCAGTCAGTTCAGTTCAGGGGTGTGGCGAACAGGGATGGATCAGTCTACAGGAGGAAAAGAACAGACACTGGAACAGTCTGCACAATGGCTTTGGCCTGAATTTTGCTATTTTGAGAAGCTTCAGCCACCTTTAGCCTCGCCCAAAACTTCACCCACCCGTCTCTTCTCATTTCAACTCTATCTTCTTTGTCTCGTGCAAGGAGTCTAATCTAGACAAGAGGGTGAGTCATGCGGTGTGCAGGACTTATTGTGGGCTAAGACAGTTTCCCAGATGCTGTTTCTGTGTCCCCGACCTGCTGTCGTCCGAACAATAAGATAAAGAATGCCAAGTAAGGTTTTTGTTGGGTCAGGAGAAAATTAAGATTTCTTTTTAGATAAATATTTGGCACTTAAGTAGAATGTGCTACCGACACCAGTACACTGATATAATATTTATTTTCTTTTTTATTGTATATGACTGTATGGACTTACCCTTTCTGCTTGTTGCTGAAAATATCCACTATACACCCCCAGCTGTACAGTAACAGCGCCCTGAGCTCAGGAAGCCCAGCCTTCCGATGACAGGAAGCAGCCTTCGCCATGGAGACAGCAGTCTGAGCTGATGTCCTGCAGGTCAAATACACGCACACACATACACACGCAATCTGATGCCATAGTGACTCAAAAAATGTATGGGGTGAAAAAGAGTCAGAACAGGACTGATGCTCAAAGCCCTTCTGTGTTTATACAGACTGTAACCTTGTGACCAGTGGACACACAAAGGCACACTTTTACTCTTTAAATAGACAGAAGGCGCAAAGCCTCTGTCAGTCTATAACGATGTGATGATTCAGTCTCCATCCATCCCTCTCTCGCTGTCTCTTGATCTTTCCTCTTTAAATTTTCACCTTCTTTTTAGTACGTTTTAAAACTGACTCAGGAAGCAGCATCGTGCCAAATAGGATTTACTGAAAGATGCATCAATCCATATCTGTATCATTTAAATGGCAGCTAGACACAGAAAACAGCAAATGTGTTGGATGCAAAAAACAAAAATCATTAGTTAGATGTCCTTTCAAAATAATATTGTCATTAATTGGGTTTTTATTTCTTAGTGCATCACACTATGTTATATAAAAGTACACCACAAAAAAGTGCCACACTATAGTATCTTTTAGACAGCCCTATCACATCATAGCAAATGAAGCAATAAAGATATGTGAGACATAAACAGGAGTCCCGCTGACTTAACTGACTGCGCGACCGACACAGCGCAATAAAGTAATAAGACCTCAATGGGGCATTAGATGCAAAACTACAAACTAATTTTTAGTTAGAGTTGGCATTTTCAAACACATTATGTTATTATATTCCAAGTGAGATGGCTGCATAAATGTCAATAGCTGACACACTTTGTCCAGGATTTGTTGAAACTTTGTTCTGGAACAAGTTTTATACAGCAGGCCGACCATTTGACTGAATGGCACAATTATCCAAATACTGCTATTAGTGCAAAAAATGAAAAATACAGAGAGGTTAAGAGTAATTTTCTCTGGTTTGTAAGTAAGATGAAACCTCAGTATGAAGGATAAAGAATATCAGGGCATGAATGATACAAAATGTTATGTAAAACTGTCTCACATGTTGTCCCTGAGTGTTAACATATCTTATCCCTCAGTGAGGTCAATGCTTTCTGCTATGGTGTTGTACATTATAGTTACAATATGATACCAAACCTTTACTTTTTTAAACTTTTTTTGTGTTTATATGTCTGTATTATAGTATTGTAGTAACCTTAGTCCAGTGTTCGCTCATTCATTCACATTACAGGGCGTACACACAATTTCCCCTGGTATGTTTATACTTGGACTGACCTGAACCTTACACACACTTTCCTTTTACTCCCTTTAAACCACAACCAAAACAATTACTGCTTTCTCCTCCTCCCCTCCCTCCCTCTTTGTCACTAAATCCTCCCCTTGCACCTTTATGCAGTACTTCTACAAAAACACCTGTCCATTAACGTCAATAATGACGTCAGTGCTGGTAAGTGAGTGTTTAAGGGGCATTTCAAGTCCTACGCAACATGACAGTAGATAACTGTAGAGATAAGTTAATAATCCATGGGATGTCCAGGGGGTAGACCGTGATGTGAATACACGTGGGCTCTCTTATTCACCTACACAGTCTTATAAGCATACAAAAACATAACAAACATGTACACGTAGTTAGAGGTTGAATCAATCCAATGAGATCTTCCCTGATAATCTTCACATTACAAACATGACATCGAAAAACATTTCAAAGTATTTGCACAGGCAACAGGTTCAAGGCACATAAAAGTTTTTCTGTTATTGTGCAATCCAGCCAATCAAAACTGACAAGGAAGAGGGAGTCTTCTGGGAGTCAGAGGGAGAAAGTTCAATTGATTGAAAATCCTTGTGTGGAAAAACATGTTTCATGCTGTGTTAGTTTTGGTTAAAGTTCTGTGGAAAACAATGCACGAAACAACAGGTTAGGATTATATAACGGTGTTGTGTTGTTGCATCAGGTCGTGCACTGGAAGAAAATATCATGTGTCTCTTCTGGCTCGATAAATGCCCTGTTCCTGGGTCCAAGTCAAGCCAATAAAAAAGACTGTCAGATGCTGCTTTTACATCTGGATCGATTTTGGAGCACACACTGAAAATCTTCCATGCTGTCAACCAACACTGGAGGATAACAGCCAGAATAAACCAACATGTGGAAGTAATTGGCCAAAAATCCAAGCATATATTGGATCAGAAGCCTTTTTTGCTATCTGTGTTAAAAAGCACTTGTTCATTGATTAAAACTCATGTGCATACTAATAATGAATTACTAACCAAGTGTGGGCAGATGTGGCTGTGGATTATTGCTGGAAGCTGCCTCTTGTTCTTGTTTTTTCTCCGACAGCAACGTACACTGTCAAAAGACAGAATTTGCTTCTTTTTCTTCCAGACAGCTGCAACTTAGCGTCTGCAGTAGAGCTGCTCCTCACGTGCTCTCCTCCTACGCCTAATCCCCATTTAGAGCAGACAAGTTGCATCAAAGGTAAAAATGCCAAATGTAGAGAAAAAGAAAGCTAGATTTCTGGCTCAAAAATGTATTTCAGCAAAGAGTAGAACTGCAGTTTAAAAAAAGAGCATTAAAGTACTTCTTCCTTTTAAAAGAAATTTTTTACACATAGGTATTACTTGTAAGTTATTACCATGGAAATCTTGCAATCAAGTGTGAAACAATTCTTTTATTTTTCACAAATCACTAACTTTTTGAGTCATTCCCAAAACTTGTAAATATGAACAAGTGACTAATATGACCTTTTCTTTCATTCTTCTCTGACTTTTTCTTTTATGTGCTCTTTATACACACAATTCTCACCATTATGCCAACAAAAACAGTGAGATAAAAACCAAAACAACCAGACACAGACAGCTTTGTCTATCCTGACCTCCTACAGAAAAGATGTGCACAGAATGACAGAACACTGCACCAAACCTCAGTGGCATGAGACCGTGTTCAAACTGGTTACACTGTGCAGTATGGAAATGTGGGATGGGAGTAGGAAACGCACAGCACATCACCACTGCTGATTTTCTGTTGCTAATGTGACTTGGCTTGCTATACTAGCAGATTCTGTGTGATCTGCAAGCTACTGATACCCTTCATAGACCGACTGTATGTCAAAAAATGGATGCAGCAAAGTAAGGCAATGCATCGGTATGACTTTAAGCCACTGAAAGCTCGGTTTTAAATTGTGTGTTACTTTCTACAACAACATTAAATATTTATTAAATAATAAAAAAACAGTTAATTAAAGTTAAGAAATAAATCATCCTGAGTTATTACATGTTAAGAGTTCTTTAGGACTGAGTGGGTGTGGCTTTATCTAATTTGATTGACAGCGGCCTGCCAGCCAATTGGTGCACATCCTCTTTTTTCCATCTTTGCCTCACCCTGTTCAAACCAATGACAAAAGTAACAACAAAAACATAAATGTAGAAATCATTCATGTGAAATAACCATAATTATCTTAATTTCACAGAATTCAACAAGCTAATTGGAAAAATAGGTTTGCAAGACCTTTTAATTTTCATTAAACCAAATACTATGCAAACAGATAATTTATTGACAGCTTTGATATTCTCAAAGTCTCTAGTGGGGCTTTAATGTAATGTTATGTAATTGTACTGACATGAGACCATAAATATGAGAAATATAATTTAATCACAATCCGGCCATTATACTGTCTTATGTCATTAAATTGGATTTCTAGCTCTGGTCTGCTGGTTAGGTCATCATCTTTACTCTTCATCTATCACAGTTAAATGACATACTGGTTTCATTTCCTTTGGCTCTGAAACTATCAATATGAAAGATGTTGCTAATACTCCAGGTATAAAGTGCCAAATATCATACCAAAGCCTTGCAGCTCCTCTAAAGTGCAGCTGCTATAAAGATGCCAGTCCAATACGAACCAGTCCAATTCCAAGTAATCTTATTTAATATACACTGGCCTCTAATTGGCCTGTGAGCCCTGTAGGAACCTTTTGAAATGCCACAAAATACGTTGGTAACTGGGTTGATTTTAACAGAGAACTACTGAAAAAAAGCCATTGTTGACTCACATTCATTACTCATCTCCTTTTCCTTTCTTTAATAACTCTTTTCTCAAAAGTGCCAACGTCTTCAGCTCACTTTTCCCTCTGTCTCTGCCATTTCCTCTCCTCCTGCCTGTCTTCCTCTTCCTCTCCCCATCTCACCAGCTAATCTTGTTGTATCCTGAGCGCAGCATCCCAGTGGGCCAATAGAGGACTGGCCTGCGGGTGTTGTGAGGCCCCGCTGCGCATCCACACAGCCCTCTCTCTTCTTGTGTCTCCTGTAGATCATCTCTGTCTCCCCTCCTTTTTTTTTTTTTTTTTAATCCCACAGTCGCATTCTGTGGCACGAATGGCAGTCAGAGCTCTGCTCCCCTCTCAAGCACTCTTCACACAGAGGGTTACGTAATACATACTCACATACACACACACACACACGAATGACAAATTCAAACTCATCTAAATACTTAATGCCAAATCATCCAATTAGCTGAGAAGTGGGAGAGAAGTGTGATGAGGCATAGTAATGAGGTCTGCCTGATAGGATAAATTAATAAATAAAACCTCTGTGTCATAGACACTGAGATACCAAACCTGTTTCTGATTGTGACCCTGTAATTTTTAACCAGGTCTGATGATAGTAAATGACGGCAATCCAAAATTACACATCGCCCAGCTGGCAATACATCAGCCACCAGTTGGTGCGTTTATTGGCTCAGTGCAGCGCTTGACATTCTGGTTTTCTACCTTGAGGAATAGCTAATGCCCTTTTTTCCTTTTTTCTTTGGTCATGTAGCAACAATTTCAGAAATAGAAATAAATTTTCACTAGGAAACAAAGGACTGGTGTCATAGGCTGGAAAGAAAAGTTAGAAAGTATTGAAAGACAGATTAGCATGTTGTTGGTTTTGGTCTTTGCACGGCAGTGAAAATAGCAGCATTATAATTTTAACTACAATACTTAATTTTGATACTACAATGCTTAATATCACCCCACTTTTCCTGTAGGTCTCTTTGTGTTCATGTACACCTAAAATGGTTCTTAAAATTTGATATTTAACAGGAAAAATGAATGGATTTCGACTTCCATCTTTAAAGTTTTACCAATCATTCCCCTTGTGAGGAAGTAACTCTTAATCCCACAGAGACAGAATTAATTCAGCAGTATGCTAATATGAGATCATGACGCAGAAACAAACAAAATGCACTAATGTTTCTGAGTCTGGGAAAAAAAAAGGGAAAACTGATCTATCCCCTAAAAAGTTTTAACAGAGCGCTGCATTCACAGTATAATAATAAACTACTGTTGTCTGGGGTTTAACGAACTTCCTATGAGTGGACAACTGGTGGGTCCCTTTACGTAAAAGGAAAACCAGCTTTGATTTTATCAGAACTTCCACTGCACAGGACAAGAACAGGCTTATTGTCCAGCTACAGAGAAGTCACATTCATGACAATATGAAGCTAATTAGAGGAATTAAATCAACATTTTATTTTCCCCTGGGATGTTTGGTTGCAGATGTGCACAAGTGTGTGTGTGTGTGTGTGATAGCGTGTTTCATGGACAAGGCCAACGCAGCAAAAGAATCCCCGGAAAGTGTCCCTTTCACTCAACACCGAGTCAGGAAATGCACTGAGACAAAAGGCTCTATTGTCACGAAAAGCTTTAATGAGGTACCAAGGAGTGTGTGTGCTTGTGTGTGTGTGTGTGTGTGTGTGTGTGTGTGTGTGTAGGGTCAGTGCACTTATGATATAATAGTATTGATGGAGCCCAGCTGAATTGGCCTTGCACTCATTTGAAAGGTAAATATTAGTGATGTTTTGAAACAATACGGCCTATATTTCAGGTCATGGAAGGGAAATACTACTAAATGCATGGATGGATGAATGAATGGATAGAAATATAGTTATACCAACAATAATGTGCCAATCGGATAATAAAAAACTTGACTTATACTGAAAATTCCTGTGTTTGTCACCTGTCACCTGTGAGACAAGATCAATGTTGCCAGACAGAGTGCTGGGTGTACCATCAGTCAGAGACAGGAAGCAAATGTAAACAGACGGAGAGGTCACATGGCGCCTTTCTCGTCATGTGCCAGGAAGGGTCAGCTACTCTTTGTGTAGTTAGGCGTGTTTGATCTGTTTGTGGCTGTGTTCCCAGAGGTGGTGTGTCAGCCAGCTAACCAATAAAAAGACAGGAAAGGATACCAGCCTTAAAAACAAAAGAGGGAAAAGAGAAAAGAGACAGATATTCAGGTGGGATGAAGGAGAAAGGAGGATGAGGAGGGCAAGGAAAGGGCAGAAAATACCTGGGAGGAGTGGGGCCATATGTAGGTGAGATTAAAGGAAAGCTTTGGAGGTTGATCTATAGCTCTGTATCACTGCAGCACTCATAAGCACTAACAGTCAGCATTAAAACAAAAAACGGTTTAAGACTGTACAATATAATACACTAAAAATATTTGTAGTAGATTTTTACTATTATTCATGTATTTGGACAATAACAATAACTCCTCCTGTAAGGCTTATGTAACTGACACATATATCTAAAAAGGTAATAAGTAATTGGTAAAATAATAGTTAGATAAATATATATAATGATTGTTTATAAATGACATTTTATTTATCTATATACAATTCTTCATGCTTCATGAGATGCAAGCAAAGGTAATGGGATACAAGTGAAAGCATGGAAGAAAAAGTAGGACAGTGATGTAACTTTTTTGTAAAGTACTTTATAAAAGTAAAATATTTTGTTTAACTGTTTTCAAGTGCTGGAATGAACTTCCCAAACTAAGCATGTCAGGAACATATTTGTACACAGTTTAAAACCAGACTAAGTGATTTGTATATGTGCAGAATAAATAATGATGTTTTAGAACACTGTGAGTATTTAGATATCAACAAATATTATTCAAGCTGTGTCATATAAATGTTATTTATCTGTTTATACACCAGTAATGGATTCTTAAAATCATAATAGATGACCAATATGTGATTATATCGATTAACAACTAGCAAGGTGTTAAAACAAAGCAGTATAATGGCAGTTTCATTAAATTTAATACAGGGTTAGCAAGCGTGCACACAAATTCTCAATATTTCTTTTGCAATCTGCATCTTTTGTGACTGCTCCATGTTTTTTCTGGTGAGTCAGAATCCAGGGTTCTGTCTGTCTCTGGTTATATCAAGGCCACAAAAGCTGTTTGTCTTATGTTAAAAACAGGTTATTAATTCTGACCTAATTTTAATAGAAAAATTGTGAAGTGTAGTCACAAAAGTCTGCATTTATGAACATGGACATGAAGTTTTAAACAAACTGAAAAATGTGTCAATACGGACAGAAAACTTTTGTAAGGCTGCTTTAAAATGCTAAAGATAGGGTTAGAGAAGATTTCCGCATTTTTTTCGATCTGTCAGATTTAGCCCTCGTATTGCAACATCTAAATTTATCTCAATGTAAATATGTTTCCTCATAGTTTCACCATCTATAGTTTTTGCTCTGCTGTTTTTAGGTGGGAGGACTCAGAAAAGAAGCTCAGGCTGTGAACTGAAACCTGAGTTTGAGAGAAAGTTTTTCAGGCAGGAAATGAAAACTAAAACACTGGCTGGGAGGTAAGTTTTTTTTTCTGTGCATATTTCTGTTTGCATGAGTGTGTGTGCATGAATGTGCAGACAAATGCGTACCTGGACAATGGCCTGAGGAATGAGAGGCCAAACTGGGCCATCTGGTCCCACAGCCTAAAACTGACTGGTCAGCATTAAGTAGGTAACTCTCCCTCTCTCTCTCTCTCTCTCTCTCTCTCTCTCTCTCTCTCTCTGCCAACCTCTATCTCCCCTCTGTCCTCTATATGCACACACATGTCCCTCCATGGTCTGACAGACACCCCTCGGCTCTGTGCAGTCGC
>JAPZDV010000010.1:9705764-9719767 GCA_029814665.1 Acanthurus lineatus
TATTAACAGCAATGCAACCTCTTCTATAGGAAGATTTATCATTTGTTTGTAGGGTCAAGGTTCTGTAAGGATCAATTTTTCCTAAAAGGTCAACTTTCATGAACTCAGATCAATAGCCTTGTTTTCACTTTTGTGACAATGTTTTTTTTCAGATGATCCAAGAGAGTTTCCAGAAATTTTCAAATACAAATTAAAAAAATTTGGAGATCCATGGTTTTCAAGTAATAAGGCTATTTTAAGGCAATATAAATGTGAAAATTTCCATGACAAACTTCATCTGCTGATAAAGATCATGTGATATTGTTACTGGCCTGCTGGACCAGTATTCAATGACCAGTCAAAGGTCTGCCTTGTTTTAGAGTGTTTTTCTTTAAAAATGTTAAAGATTTGTTTTGGATAATGTTCATCTTTATTACCTAATGCTTACTTTGGTTGACTGCAGAAAAAGTAGCTGCTACCTTGGAAGTATACAGTAAAGATTGAAATTAATACACTTAATAAATCCCAGAGCTTTAGTTTATATTTCATTTTTTTTCTTTCTTAAGCACAAGTAGAAATGCTACAAGAACTATATGTTGTTGTCTGACAGATGTGTTAAAAAGATAGTGGCTTGTTTAAGGTTTGTGTGACTGTCAGAAAATAGTAAATTAGGAGCTTCTCATGAAGCTACAGCATTACTCATCCACTTACAGAGAAAGTGATTCATTGCTACGCTTGAGCTGTAAACCTGAAGAAAGAACACAGTTTTTTATTGCATCAGAGGCCTTTCAAGGGGGTTGAGAGACAAAAAAGGAAAAGCAAAATTTAAGGCTTCTGTTACAAGTTAACTGACATAATTTTGACTGGATGATTTTATGTTTCTGTGACTTAATTTTTTTTTTCCTCTGTACATCTTGTTGTAGAATGTTCGAGTCTACAACTTGTCTGTATGTTTGTGCTGAAAATTTCTCCTCTAGAATCTTTTGTTTGTGTTAATAAAACAACAACAAGCATTAGGAAGAATATTATTAATAGTAGGTAAACTAGCAGTTCAAAGTGAGCAAATGTGTTGTGAGAAGGTGACTTTCAGTCAGTGTCTGTTTGATCCCAAAGCTCTTCTTTGTTTCTGGAGTCTGGAATGACTCATCTTTGTTTTTGAGACCTTTGTCCCTGCAGCACTACAGATTATGTTGCAGTACCAGCTGCAGATGGCGTGGCAGCCATGATGCAAGTCAGTCATATAGAGTAACATAACCTACCTTCAGTCAGCATTCATGCACACACTTTTCTCTGTACAACTGTTTCAGAAATATAGTGTGATAACACCTTCATCGAACATTTTTACAACCTGATTCCACCATAACGTCATCTGATAAAGAGCCACTCCCTTAATTTACTCCTCTTTATCTCTAAATTTTTGTACTTTCACATTATTTTTTCTAGGTGAAGGGCTTTTCCATAATTTACAGAAAAGATAATCTTTCAACAGTCTTTTTAGGTCTCCTCGAAGCTTTTTAAGTTAAGTTTTTTCAATAGAAAACACAAAAAGCATTTTTAATGACCATGATGGTGATGCATTTTAGTGTCAGCCAGTAATCATATCCAAAACTTCTCTATAGTTTTCTTGTCTTCCCTGCTCTGCTTTATCCTGAAAATGATCCTCATCTTTGTCTTCCCCTAATCTCAAAAATTGCAGAAAACTTAGCAAAACTGGAAATGTTGACAACTTTGCCTAAACAAGTTTACTTTAAGTTTAATATCGACTTTTAAAACTCTCAAACATTTTTACTTACAGACCACATGGTATCGGCAAAATCACACTCAGTCACAGCGCTTAGATGTGTGTTTCTGGTGCTTTCCGCTCCAGCGGGAACAACCCCAGCTGTGTCACTGTCACACCTGACGGGAAATTATCACCTCTAAATTTCCACCTCCTACAACTTTTACGTATATATTCAATTCGATGGAAAAACAAAGTCCCTTTTATTACAGTATGTATGCCATAAAGCCATCATGGGGTTGATCAGGATTTTTTTTCCATTGGAGAGAGAATGACATTTCAAACTGTCTAAAACAAAACTCAAACCACACATTACTGATGTCATGTTCATTTATCATCATCTTCCTTCACACCACCTTCAACCAATACATCAAACCCTCCTCCCCCACTTAGATGAGTCTCGTATAGAAAAAAAAAACAATGATCAAAGTGTTAAAGAGCATTATGCTTTACTACAGAAGTGTTTCAAGTATATTTTGTTAACATGAGTGAGAATTGTGTCTCTGTCCAGAGGGAGGTGAACATTTGGGTTTCCCTTTTTCTGTTTTTACAAACTACTCTACCTTGGTTATTGTGGCCTTTTCCCCCTTAGCATTTTACTTGGAGAAGCAAACATAACCATTGTTAAAAAAAAGTCATATATTTTGCTTTTAGCTCCTGCACTCTTTTATTTCAGTCTGATTTTAATTAATTAGTCGACTGAGGATCTGGATAACCTTATTGTGGAAAAAAGTATCACCTTAACTTAAAGCAGAAAGCAAATGCTGCTCTTACAAGCGCCGCTTAAGCTATCTGCACTGCTTGCTTCACATCAATATTTAAGATTAGCTCTAGCTCCCTCAAAGAGAGTACAGTGACTTTTAAATTCTGATTACATAATTGATTTTGTTCAATCAAACAGTAATTTGAGATCAACAGGGAATCAATAACAAATGAATGGTCAGACAAGGGGAAGTGTGAAGTGGGGGGTTGCTCTGTATTGCTCCTGTTTTGGCTGCTCAGCAACTTGCCACACAGGTTTGGTTATCCGTGCAGTTAGTTAATGTCAGATAGAGCTGGATAGAGAGATGGATGGATGAATGTGATGCTCTGAGTCTCTTGAGGAATTGCACTTTGTCTCTGGCTGCATGCAGTCTCCAGAGCAAGGTCCGACTGGCTCCTGACTGAGTCCATGGACATGATCTTCATTCTTTGATCTGCAGTGAGAAAAAAAAAATCCCAAGAAACCAATCAAAGAGTGAAAAAACTACTACTTCCATAAGAAATGTCTAACAATCTCACTCTGAAATACTTAATAAAGTTCTAAATATTGAAACAAAAGATATATTCAGTAATTAAAGGATAGTCGTTACCTCACTGACAACCCCTGCAGCAATGGTAGAGCCGACATATCGCAGCATGAAGCGGCCAAGTTCCTTATAGTCCTTGTACAGCTCTAATGACACAGGCCTCTGGGTCTGAATCTCCACAATGGCATTCATACCCTTACTTAAGCACCTTTACCAGAAAAGAAGATTTTTCAGTATTATTTTTTGTAATTATCTAAATTATCTGATAAGTTTTATATAATGTGAGGAAAAATCCCAGTGTGTTCTGTATATATGTGGTACCACATGCAGTATCACACCCTTCCCCCAACACTCACTTTGGTTTCTTCTTGAGGACCTCACCACTGCTCTTATGTAGAACACTAATAAGTTTCCTAATGGTGGCCGGCTCACTGACTGTTTGATAATGCAGCAATACCTACAGCAAACACAGAAAAAAACAGAAACAGAGTTTTGAGTCTGTGCAACCAGCAGATGTGCAATTAACACTGAAAAAAACTATGACTGTGTGTGTGAGTGAGTGAGTGTTTGCCTGCACTCACTGGGAAGCCCTGAGTTATGGGGACCTCAATATTGAAGAGAAGGATTCGGGCTCTGAACCGAGTACAGACTCGAATAGGCTCCTTAGGATCACAGAATACACAGCCCACGCTGCAAGGAAGCAGATTACCACTTAATATGGCCAAAGGTACTTAATCCAAGGTATACAACAAACAACAAAACAGACCTCCATGCTTATAATAAATAAATAGTGGTAACATTTTGTTTACTTGATCTTGATAATGTCCATGCCGGTGACAGTCAGGCTGACATGGTCTCCTGCTGCACACCAATCCAGAGCCTCATCGTGTAGAGAAATACCTGCAACAGACAGACAGAGTGTAATTCACCCAGAAGCCACAGGGCGGCAGTGTTCATCACATTTTATTCAACAGTCATCCACACAGAGATGCAGGTGTGGCTGAAGCTGACATGCTCTTCACCCGAGAGGGGAAAAAATTAATAATTATAGACAGAGCAGTTTAATAAGAATTCTGCCTGAACACATCTCTTATTGTGTTTGAGCCTGAGTCTTAAGTTAATTTCAACCCTTTAATCAATTTTTTTTAATTAGATTTGGTCTCACTTCAAGTACTAAACTAAATACAGCTTGGCATTTAACATTTAAGTTTAAAAAACAGTAGAGAGCAGAGTAATGTACACAAGTAGATAAATAATAAACAGAGTTAAGGGTTAATATAAATACACTAAGATGTAAAGAGTATGAACTGTATGAAACGTGTAGCAGCTGCAGGGGCCAGAATCTACAGTGCAGACAGAAGTGCAAGTACTGGCAGCAGTTGGGTATTAAATACAAAACAGGCATGTCAAGTAATGATATACATATAGTGGGCATTATATAACCATACAGTTGTAACACGGTGTTGTCTGCAGTGGAATTAGCAGCCATTTCTGCCAAAATTCTGTGAAGGACAGAGCAAAGTAGAAGTACCAAAGTTAGCCACCGTACGACAGTTGCAGCAAAGACACACCAGTATGTACCTTTGACAGTGCAGGTTTCATTGGGAGGCATGGCCAAGATCCTGTCTCCAGTCTGAATATAACCAGCCTCGATCTTTCCTGTTACACAGAAGCCCGAACCCTGGTCTGGGAAGAGGAAATGCAAGATCAGCAGTCTCTTTAATTTAGAAAAAGAGAAATGAGAAGCAAAATCATAGAGACTGTGGGAAAGCATGCATCAGTGAGGTTTACCTTTGAACACATCTGAGACGCACATTCTGAAAGGCTTATCTACAGACCTCGGAGGGGCTTTAAAGGCATCTTTAGAGGAGACGGAAAAATACAGAAGATTAAAAAAGAAGGAAGACATCGATGTAAAGTGTCTAAGTCAAGTAAAGAGAAGTATAAAGAGAAGTTGGATGACCAGTGGCGGTGAATCATTTTCTTCTCTGGTACTGGATTGAGTGAACCAAAGTTGCACAATGATATGAAAGATTGAAGGCAGCTCTTGTTACACCAATGTGCTGCTGGAAGTGACCACCTCAAAATCTTATCTTAATCCAAACCCTGTGATTCATTTTCATATGTTGACAGGTTTATTCCTCTCACAGGTTGTGTGTGTTGCAGCAAAAAATAAAAAATATTAAACATTCTATTCTATTCTATTCTATTCTATTCTATTCTATTCTATTCTATTCTAAGTTGTATACACACACAAACACACAAATATAACAGATTAAAGCAAAAGAAAAATGTGTTCATCTTGATCACCTAAAGATGAACACAGCTTCAATTCCTTGTGAGAGAGAAAACTACAAAAGGTGTTAGGGACACTTCTCATGGGGTGCTGTGTTTGGCACTCGAAAGATTTTAGTTAGTTTGAAGACTCAAGACGGAGCAAAACTTCAAAACCACTGAAAAAAAGTTGGAGGGTATAAGTGCAGACAAACATGTCTTTATGGCCCTCTTGAATTAAGCGATCACGAGCTGTTAGGGGTGGTTTTTAAGTTCCTGGAGTAAGATAGAGGGAAAACTCTGCATATTTAAATCTAAATTTAATCCCCTCCTACAATGACACTCTAGCAGTTGTTGATCCAACACATCCTTTTTTGGTAATGGAGCATGTTTCGGACCTCAAACAAGTTGTCCACAGCAGCGTCATCATGGTCAAGATGGAAACCATTTTGCTTCCTCTTCATCATCCAATAGCAGTCTGAAGGAGCCATATTAGGTGAACAGGACAGGACACATTTGAATAGCTCAAAGTGACATTTCTGGATGACTTCACATGCATTTTTTGAACTATTCGAAACAAACTTTACCTTCAAACTTTCTTGCAAAGTCACTGAAAGAGAAGAACTGCATGTGCATGCAACCAAAACTGTATGACTCATCTCCTTCTACTTTAATCCACAAACTTATCTGTCACCTCTCGTATTTTATGGTGTCACCCTTTTTCAGACCTTAAACCCAAAGACAGTAAAGTGTAGTATGATTTCCGTCCATTGGTAGTTTTTATGTCTACAGTTAGGGACACTTTTCACAGTGGTCTACTAAAGATTTTAAGTGGTAAAATCAACTCGCACACGAACCTCAATATTAAAAAAAGTGTTCATTTACTCATCAGCACGAGACTCATGAAGAAAAAAGGGCAGATGTTTGTTTTCTTTCACTTTCCCTAAGACAGATCTGTGTCTGTAAATGCTTTCAGCAGTTTAAAATCATATCAGTGTTCATTACCAATCTGCTCCAGCAGGCTGGGACCAGAGTACCAAGAGGTAAGTAGTGACACCGAACTTCTGGTGGTGAGGTTCTCTCCTGACAAGCCGCTCGTAGGGATGTAGAAAACATCAGAGTCCTGGAAAAACATACAAACACATGTTGAAACAGCCAGTAAATACTTAATCTTGGTTAAATAAATCACATAGCAGTTGACATTCTGTACCAATAAGGAGTGTATTACTGTAAGATGTCCGGGGACTTAGTTCAAACTCACCTTAAATCCTGCCTGCTTTAGAAAATGGCCGAGTTTGGATGTGATGTCTTGGAAACGCTCTTGTTGCCAGTTTACCTGATTTGTATACACACATAGAGGAAAAAATACAGTGACAAAGAGACAACGTTTCCCCTTCAGCACAGCTTTGAAATGGAAATGTGTCAGCAACAAGCCAGTGATTCTTGGAAACAAAACCCAATCTCATACACATACACACACACACACACACACACACACACACACACACACACACAGAGTTCAGAGTTCCCTTAAACTGTCTTCTCTCTTGACAGAAAAATTTAGGTTTAAAAATTTAAACCCACAAAATGGTTCACTTTAATGCAATATTTATAGCTGTATGAAGAGTGTTTTTTAAAATATTACGTCATCTGCAGGACTTCAAGAAAAAACGACAGCTTTTCAAAAAATTTTAATCTTTTAAGACCCATTGCTTTTTTTTTTACAGATTTTTTAGTGAGAAAAGGATTTTTTCAAATTAAAAATCACCAACATTTCTATCCCCAGCCTTAAGAACAGACAGAACAACAAGCATCCCCACTTTGTGTCAGCAGTGTGTAGCAGGTTCTGACCTGGTCCATCTTGTTGACAGCTACTGCCAGCTGAGTGACGCCAAGCGAACGCACCAGCAGGGCATGCTCTCTGGTCTGCCCGCCCGCCTCGAAGCCTGCCTCGAACTCTCCTCGGCTGGCATCCACCACAAGCACGGCCACGTCGGCCTGGAGAGAGGGCCGAGGAGAGGAGATAAGAACCACATGCATCTGCTTCTTTTTTGTTGAAGCAGATTTAAGTGTTAAAATCACACAAGCATCACACACACCTCTGTAGGTAGTTAAACAACAGAATTTTAGTTGTTAAACACCTGGAACATGCAAAATGGGCTCTCATGAGGCTTATGAGAAAAGTGTGTCTAATCTTAGAAAGCATTTCAAATCCTATCACAGCATTTCTTGGAAACTTAAATGCACAATGCGCAAGTCCCACAGGAAGGCTAAAACAGGGCCATTATTTGAGTCACACATAGAAAAAGCACTTGGCCATCTAAATGGTGTCAACAGGTGGACTTATTTGTCACTTTTGACAAATATTTTAACTTGTAAACAGTATTAGAAAAGCATAAAATGGTCAAATGCATTACACATGTATAATGTAGAAATATTGTAATTTTTGTAATTTAGGTTTAAAAGATTTTTTTTTTCAGAAAATGAAAGGCTCAAATATACCATCTGAAGCCTCATAGTATGATAGTTACAGACTGATACCTTCATTTGCTTGTAACAGAAACCCCTTAGTCACTACACGATAAGGCTGAGCATGAAGACAGTCATTTAGTAAGAAGAGAAATCACATTTGTGCCTCAAAACGGAGACAGACAAACACACCCATGCCTGCAAAACAACCTTTTTACACCAACACCCAAAACCGCGAAAGTTATTTCAAATCGCGCTGATAGGTGTGGCAGGCTGAGGCAGTACCGAAGGAGGGAAAGAACCATTTTAATAAAAGCAGAGATTTGCAAAAGATTGAAAGATGCTTAGTTTCACCATATAAATCTTACATGATCATGTGCAATAATTAAGAAATAAATGATTTTGTGTAAATTAAAATCAATACCAATCACTTTATAACACATCAGAGATGCACAATATAACAAGGTATTTCCTAGCATCGTTGTAGCCACCCTTTTTTATATCTTTGTGTGTGTTAGGTATCTTGAAAATCAATAAGCAGGGCTGCTTTATGAAAGTATTGATTTTTTTTTATCAGTGTAATAAAGTACTTTCACAAGTCAGATATTTCATTTGCTGGATTAGCCAAGCCAAGATTCTTCTTGTATGAGTAAATTATCCATGAACACACTTACAGTTAATTGATTTTTCATTCATCCTGACCTGCACTTTGCTCTTGCTTGGCATCACCAACAAACCTCTTCACTGTGCTGGTTTACAAGGATTTTGCTGGCAGCTTGAATACATGATATACCTGTGCAGCTCCTGTGATCATGTTGGGGATGAAGTCTTTGTGTCCTGGGGCGTCCATTAATGTCACCACCTTGGAATTCGTCTCAAACTTAGTCATGCCCACATCCATTGTCACACCCCTGGAGCAAGCACAGATAAATGGGGAGATTTGTTTTGTGATTACTGAACTCTGCAAAAGGAAATGTAATTGCAATGTGTAAAATTATCTTTGCAGAAATAAAATCAAGTTCAAAAAATGTCATTAAAACAATCCAGTGGATGGTGCATTAAGCTGCTGGATTGCCATATATAGGAATGCAGATTAAGCCTCCGTCAATTTCAGTTTAAGAGCAACGTCTTCCAGTGGGCGAGGCTGTCAGTCTGCAGAAACCATTACACATGTACTTCAGAAGTTACTGATAGGTAAACATTGATTCCCACCCAAGTCACTTTCTGTTTCTGGCGCATTTCGCTTCCGTTTCACTATTGTAACAATAACAGAGACGGGGCAAATGGGAACATATTATTCATAATAACGTAATACATCAGACTGTTCAATTGAAATTCTTTTGTTTGTTTGTTTGTTTTTGTTTGTTTGTTTGTTTTTAGCTTTTGGGCACTTTAAACTATACAAAAAAACACACACAACACATAATTTCATATTTTTGTCATTTACCATTTCATCCATAGTGGCCAGTAGGCATTCTGTCATAGTTAAATGGTCTGTAAATGGTCTTTTTCTTCATTGCAAAGATCCAGGATACACAAAGAGAAGGTGCTCTAGCTGTAGCTCTCCCTTTGTGCATTATTGCCCACCAGGGCAAAACAGCTCTAATCTTAAGATGCAATCCAATTTTGCTCTTTAGCCTCCCTTTTTTTTTTTTGTGACAGTGCGGGCAGGATCAAACCAGCTTTGAATGTCAGTTTTACATTCCAGGGTGGACAGAGTCATATTTCTAGCAGAGCACTTTTCTGCTGTGTCACATGAGAAGATGAATTGTAAGAAATGCCCCAGCTGTCCATCCCTATCAGCACTGCGTACATGCAGCTCTCAACAGGAATGAGAAGGATGCAAGATGGTTAAGTCATAAGCTATGTATATACCAGTTTCAGAAAAAAATACTTTTTTAATTAAAAGGGTATGTAATTAAGACCTCATACAACAAATTTTAACTTCTTAGGGATGCAGTCTGATGAGGTCATATGTTATGGGTATATGGTGTACTATTTGAGACATATGTTGACTAGGTGTTGCACGTGGGCAGCAGATTGAATAGGTCAGTTTTACACGCACAAACACACACACACACACACACACACATATATATATTTATATATATATACACACACACACAGATACATACACACAAAAAGTAGATATCTTGTGTTTATTGTAAGTGCTAATGCAATTTGTCCTAAAAACACATTAATTGGTAAAGGATAAATATGACTCTTGTAGTGAACAAGCCATTTGTTTTCCAGATCATATTCAGACCAATTTCACATGAATTATCAATAACACTAGTAATTGGTCCGAGTGTGTGCCTCTAAAGATTTGGGCTGAAGAGTTTAAAAAAATCAATATATCGTGATATTTTTGAAAGATATTGTGATTTTGTTATGAGTCATGATTTCGGTGGGAATTGAAATTTTTGCATTTCATTTTCACTTAAAAAAATGCCAGTAATATGAGTTTTGCTTGTACCAAACAAAGATGTTCCCTTACGTCTGGAGAATGAGACCTGTAGTCCGGGGCATCTCTGTGCTTCATTTTTATTGGTAAGCTGTTGCACATTTTGCTTTTCTCAAAGAATCACAGCCCCTCCCATATGGTTATTTTGTTTTGTCTTTTTGTGATTTCGCTTTACTGCAGAGCTCTACTGAAGTTATTTTTAACGACCAAAGCACACAGCACAAATACCGCAGTTAAAGCATCTGCAGTGCACAAGTGTCATTCTCCATCTGTAACCAAATCACCTCTCTGCCCTCAATGTGAAGAGGTGAAGAGGGACAACAGAGAATTCCCTGTTCATGTATAGTCATCTGCTTTTGTGCACCTCAATGCTCAAAAAGTACCTGTCTCTCTCCTCGCCGGTTTCATCCAGGACCCAAGCATATGCAAAGGAGGCCTTTCCTGCCTTCTTTGATTCTTGCTCATACTTGTGCATGGTGCGCTTGTTGACATGGCCCAGCAGGTAAAGCAGGTGACCCATCAGTGTGCTTTTACCTGCATCCACATGACCTACAGAGGAATATAATGTGGTAATGCCAAGTACTAAAGGAAGTAGATAGAAAGAAACAAAGAGAGAAGGGTCTTAGAGGATGGTAGGGAAATGAAATTGATTTGGTGTCATCATCGTCATTTCCTTGTGTTAACACCAGTGAAGGATGAAGACAGACAGGAAAAGAGGAAGAGAGTCAGAGTGATAAGACAAGCAGGGGAAGAGAGAAGATAAAACAAGGCAAGCCAGACATGGGAGAAGGACAGAAGCAGAATTGCACAAGAGGAGGGAGGCAGACAAAAATGGGAACAAGGATGGAGGGGAAGGGGGAGAACCGTGGTAAAACGAAAGGTTTCACAGCCTGTGGGAAACTAGAATCATCTGCACTTGTGAAACTACCAAGTCACTTCTTTCTGGTATAACTGAGAAAGAGAAAATTATGACTGAGCAACTGCACAGCCTGAAGATTTTCTTATTTGCTAGCATTAACATTAAATGTGTGCACAGAAAAGGCAGATTCAAAATTAAAAGTGATCCTCAAGCACAAATTCAAAGAAGGGGTGGTAAAACTGAAACAACAGCTATGATTTTGCAACATGTGGACATTTTTGATGTGATACAGACTACTTTGAAATTTAGAAGCATTTTTAAAATGTTTTTGAAGGAAAACTGATGCTTTAAGACTTCATTGTAATACACCTAAAATACTATACTTATACTATATAACATACTATAACTATACTTATAAATATGTAAAAAAAAAAAAGTTACATGTGTGAAAATACTGCTAATCTACCTCCATGTTGCTTTTCAGCTTGTTTTAAATGCATCAAAAAATGGTCAGTCTTAAAATGTAATAATGTTAAATTTGCAGTGTACCTTAAAATAGAACAGTACTTTCACAACATATATCTCTGTGTGCACTGTATGTTAGTCAGCAAGCAAGAACTTATTGCATGAGGATGGAGGTGAGAATACTT
This sequence comes from Acanthurus lineatus, assembly GCA_029814665.1. Lineage (NCBI taxonomy): Eukaryota > Metazoa > Chordata > Actinopteri > Acanthuriformes > Acanthuridae > Acanthurus > Acanthurus lineatus. The sequence continues at coordinate 9,717,529 of JAPZDV010000010.1, forward strand.
TTAATTTTTCAATCTTGCAGAATCAACTTTTGCATCCATTGTTACTGTGCTAATCCCTTTAATGCACTATAAACTGAAATAAAATGTTGAAATCATAGGTGGTTCTTCTGGTATTTAATATGCAGTTTTGTGTATTTCTCTCTTACCTATAACAACCAAATTTAACAGAGGTTTGCCACCCTGCCGCTTCTCCAGCTCAGCCTTGATATTGATTCCTTGCCGAGCCTTTGCAGAAGAGCGGGCTGAGGTGGGAGCCGCGGAGGGTTCGTCTCCATTTGACCCTTTGGATGGAGTCTCAGGACGTTTGGACGTTGACTCTGGGGCAGGGGTCACCACTGACGCAGTGACGACACCGTTCTCCCCTGTGCTGAAGAGTGTGGAAAGAGTTAAATCCCAGTGCAACACGAGTCTTCTCTTTTTAGCACCACATGAAAACTATGCAAACATGCAGCTGATCAAAATTCATATCCATAACTACAGTTCTGTACTGTTTTATAAGAACAATTATCATGTGTGAGCAGTTGTGTTAAGTACCTGGGAACATCGAAGCCCATAGTCTGCTTCTTGCCAGAGACAGTCATGCGGGCCACTTTGGGTACCACCTCGGAGTCCAGTTTATTGTGAGACACATCTCTACTTTTAGCTACAAGAAAGAAAGGAAACAAAGGAATAAAACTGTACAGGCGCTTCTTAACCAGGGCAGTGATGAATCATGGTGCATGATGTGTCTTTTCTTTGTTAAAAAGTCAAAGAAATGACCTTCAGTGTATGATAAGTTGTTTATGTTTTTGATAACACTTGCTACTATGACAACCAAACAGTGTCTACTATAATTATTTCATTAACAGCATAGGACTGAAAGGTCTTCTCCCACTCAATTTTTCCATATAATTTTACTGTAAAGACCATGGTTATAGAATGAATATCACTTAGATGTTAAAGTTTATACACACTAGTTCTGTTTTTTAAAACCAGGGAACAGGGTAGATAATAATTAGCGTTTAAGCAGCCCCATAGCATTGGAAGAATATGTGTTTTTTTTGTTTTTTTGTTTTTTTTTTATTAAATGAATATCTTCAACATATTTTATAATAGCTGTACAACACTACCTGCATAAGCAAAATAAAAACAATGTGAAACACTAAGATTGCTTATTCAGCAATGCATGCCACTGTGGTGTTAAGACATCAAGTGAATATTACTACTGTACAGTAACTATCTTCTTAATCATAGCTGTATGCCTTACTGGCATATAAAGTAAAATACAAACGTAAGCATATTGTGCAATCAGTCAGGCCATCATCTTTTTTGACTCGTACTTCAAATTTTGCAGCAGTGAGACTTGTTGAGATCATTGCTTTGTCATCCCAGTCCCAAATGGCCACCGGTCCCAGTCATTTCAACCGGTTTCTAATTCATTCAGACTGGGCTGCACAGCCAAGCCTAAAGCACACCATGTACGTCTGTGTGCATGTGTGTGGCAGTGACATCCTGGCTCACAGAGGGTTAATTTCAGAAGTGGCCGTTGCCTCCTTTCTCCACGTAAATAGAACAGTGTGACACAGCATTTCGCAGAATGAATCTTTTGATAAGTTGTCACCCTCAGCAAAGTGCATGAAGGTGAATGTGTGTATTATCACACACGTGCATGCACAACTGATTAAAACTAACTTTTAATATATATAAGCAAAGAGATATTAATAACACACACACATCCAAACTAAAGTGCTCGTTAAAGTGTCTGTTACAACTTGGAAAAAAATGTTGGTTATATATAATAAAATTTCCATCAACTTTTATTTTTATATATTTGGTTTGTATCAAAACAGGATGAACTCCCACACACTGTCCTCATTGATTTTATTGCAACATTTGAGTTGCAAAACCTTTAATCCTGTGAGAAACACACAAGTTTTCTCCCTTTTGATGTTTGTCTTTTGAGACTAAAGATTTTTCTTTGTCTTTTATCTAATAACTTGCATTTTAGAACAATCATACACATACTTATCCCTTGCGTGCACTCCTGCATGCTTCACACAGTTTATTCATCATAAAAAAATACCCCAAGAGAAAATGAGAGGAAAGGAGGTGTCATACGGCAGAATTATTAATGGACTTTCTCTAACCAAGCTTTTTCTCTGAATGACTGGCTCTGCATTGGAGAAAAAGTCCCTCTCATTCTGAAACACTGATACACAAGTGAAGCAGCTCACTGCACTCTAAAGAGGGTATATATAAA
>JAPZDV010000010.1:9719867-9738086 GCA_029814665.1 Acanthurus lineatus
GGTATATATAAATATATATATGTGTATATATGTGTGTGTGTGTGTGTATACATATACATATATATATATATATGTATATATTCATTTTATTCATTCATTCATTTTATTTTCAAAAGTCATTAAATTAGGCGAAGCTAGTTTCAAGTAAATCTCACTTTAAAAGGTAACGACTTGTTAAAATTGTTAGCTGCACATAAAAAATGACTAAGCATTATGTATTTCAACACAGAAAGTTCTGAAAACTCCTTTCTGAACTAACTGTAATAGAATGACCCCTGACCCCTGACAAAGTTATAAACCTGTAACAGCAGTCATGACTGAAATCTGCATCATTACTGTTGTGTCTGTCCTGCAATAAGCTGCAACATGAGATGGAAAAAGTACTCTGGGGAATTTAGGTTCTTCCTGCAGCTGGGGGGCTTTTCTAGTCCAAACTACAGTGACGTGGAGGTTTCTACCACCTGTGTAAAACAAGAAACCAGCCAGCTTGCAATTCACTTGTATGGAACATCAGCTGTGAAACAAATTAACTAATTAGATCACCTTAAACCTAATAGGGCATTAAGGATTACCTAATAAAACATATACTTCACCTAATTTCCATTTTGCGGCAAAAAAAGGCATAAAAAAACATAAATTACCAACCTACAATTATTGAATACCCAAAGGGGTTTTTTGTTGTTGTTTTTAGATTCTTACCTCTAAACTGAGACAGACACAGCCTACTCAACACCCCCCCAGTCTTACTGTTTTAATCAGTAAACAATGCCCTTTCTAACAACAAGGCATGTTATTCTGTTAAACATCTTCACAAGAAACTGACTTGCTAGGTGATTTTTGGGGGTTGGCCCAGGGGTAGCATAAACAGGAGAGGTGGCTTAAGAACAACTTTACAGTGCAATCAGACTGTGAGGCCACGAGCAGGATCTCATTACATTGTTTGGACTGGCAGGTAAACAGTCGACGTCCTTCCATCCAGGATTTCTCAGGAAAAGGGGACCCTTGCAGTGACTAAGAATGAGTGAGTCATCTGTACACCTTGGCCCGAGGGCCCAACAGAGCACAGGATAAGAGGAGTCCGCCCAGGATATGCAAATACAACAACCCACCCCCACCCCCCAGTCACATCCAAATACACTCAAGTACGCATGCAGAGTTAAAAAAAAACAAGGACTCCAGTTAAAAAATGCAGGTAATGGGGTGACTGCCTGCAGGTGAAGGTAAGGTGTTTGTGCAAGTGCAAGGAGCAAAAGATCCAAGAGAAAGACAGAGGCAGAACGACAGATGGAGAGCAATCTAGTCATATTGTATTTACTACCTTGTCCATGTTTAACAGCATCAAGCACACACTGTGCCATGATTTTCATTTTCAGGAAAGTGTAACACTTTCTTAAAAAAAAAAAAAAAAAAAAGAATATTAAAATACTTTTTTAATGGCTTTAGTGGTCTATATGACAAAAAAATGAAAATTCTAGACAGACATTTTTTATAGTGAGACTCCTTTCCACTTGAGGCCGCTAAAGTCTTTGGTAGACAAGAGTCATACTCAACTCAACTCAATACTTCACAGGCCTACTGTGGGGGAAAACGGGCAACATTTTAACTGATGAAAGGAACATTATCAGAGTCAGAGTGAATATGTCAGTGTAGAAGTTGCCTCTCTCATACTGATTTTTACAGATCTGGTTGTTGTAATGATATATAACATGTGCCATAAAGTTGCATAGAGGATAAGATTACCTACTTTGGTATATTTTTGGAATTAAAACATATATTTTGTACTCCCTTGGTAATTAAAGCTTCTTTCTGCCATAAGTTAACAGATATTTTAATTCAACTTAGAGTCATATTCCATCTACTTTTAAAAATTCAACAAAGATATGAATGAAAATGATAATGAAGGAAATGAGACTGCTGGCTGAGGGAAAAGCTTTTGAGTAGGACACATCTGACCCCTTTCAGGTTGAGTCACACACACGCACAACCACACACAGTTGTTTTTTTGGGGGAATATTACATGGACCTACCTTCATTTCTCGTAGACTTATCCTAAACCAACACCAGCACTTGCCTTTCCCCAACCCTACCATGACACCAGCCCCACTCTAAATTTAACCTGAGTCTTCACCCAAAATATACTTACCAGGACTTAACATTTTATAGAATGACAGCTAAAGATCTTTCAATCTAACGCCCACTTACTCAGCTGACAGTCGACCATGAGTCATACCAACCACCTGAAAAACTCTCACCTGCTGTTTACAGACAGATTTCAAAATACAGCTACTGAAAGATTTATGTGTCTGACCTACAGCAAGTTGGCCTGTAATATCAACACACATTTGGATTTACAACATTTAACATTTAACAATTAGACAAGTCAACCTACGTCATCCACTTTCCATTCTGTGCTTTCTTGCATAAGCCAGTTATGTAGTCCAGTGGTTGTCTTTTTGAGTTTTTGGAGTTTCCAAGAAAATAGCAAGAAACAATATGAAAGGCAAAACATTCTGCAAGGTGCAATAATAAACATGACCTTGAGCCTTTAAAAAAAAAAGCTTTGTGCATTGAAGAAACTCAGGACAACTTTATCAATCATCTGACAAACAGATACAGTGATCACACCGTAAGACTGATTTTCAATGACGTAAATGAAACACTTGAAATTATCATCCACACTGATAAAGGCAAGAAAGCCTACATTGTTTGGTAACTAAAGCATGGTTACCGGAGAAGAGGTGTGCAATGTGTTTGATTTTAAAAACAAATTTACTTATGGCATGAATAAAGCTAGTTGCTTTTCTGTTTTGCAACAGCTAAAATAAACAGAATTGTAGCCTTTTTATTGCACAAAGTTGACATTACTGTCAACAACATACTATCATGATAACACTATTTATTGTGTTTGCATTAAACTATGTCATGCAACTTTCTCCATGCAATAACCTCTTCTTATGTTTCTCATTATTAAGAGTAAAAGAAAAATGTCCATTACTTGCTAATGCATCTGGATGAGATGGTGCAACATTAGAATTCAATAGTCTTATTTCAATTTGATAAAGTTAACAAAACTTGCCATACAATGCTGATTTAAAATAAGCTGTAGAACATGAATAAAAACAAAATGCAGTAACTTGCAGTTGAACTGTGCCATATAGTGACTGAGATCATGCTGGAATATACTTAATACAGTCAGGTGTCTCAAAAAATGGTGAACCTCTTCCAATCATTGCATGTGAACAACCTTTTAAGAATGGCCCTCTCTTACCAAATCATGAAACAATTCATGGTACCATCACCTGTTCCCACTGAACCTCTTTATCTGTTCATTTTTTCAGGAATGATGCAAACTGGTGGTTTAGAGGATTTCACAACTTCCCCATTCTTTTGCTGCTCCTGTTCCAACTTGTTTGAAATGGTTGCTTACATCTGATTTACAGTAAGTATATATTTACAAAATATGTATATTTATACAAATAACACTGACAAGGGAAAGACGAATATATTGATTTTAAAATATTTACAGTGGAGTATGTGTCAGATAGAATTAGCAAATTATCACATTGTTTTCTTTGTTTCCCGTGTCCCAGCTTTTTGGAAACAGAGTTGCAATCTACAAGTATTTATTATGTACAGCAAAATTAATGAGGGAATGTTATCAGATACAGACTTAAGACCAAACTAGCTACCTCACTTGAATAAAAACTTTTAAAAATTAGTAGAGCTACTTCAAGATAACTAATCAGGTACAAGCTTCCAACTTGATCATGTAACCGTAAACAGGTCATTCCAAGTACACAAATCAGTATCGAGCTGACAAATGTAACCCCAGAACATCAGATAACTGAATCAGAATGATTTCTGGAGCCACTGTGCACGTCTGCTGCAAACTGTCACATCACTGCTTTTGTTTGCCTTCTACCTGTCCCTTGCATTTCATGTAATTAGCACATATTTTTTCCATTGAAATAAAAATCATAGCCCTATCTTAGACTTTTTGCCTTCGAACATACAACACCACAACAAAGCAGTAGTATGTCCAAATGCAGTCGCTTTTTTTGACCACTTGTCGTGAGTAAAATGGTATTTTCCACTGCTGGCACCACATAACAACAAAACTATATTTGTGCAGCATGTACGCCTTGCAGAAATGCAGAGCCTGTGAAGACACAAAATGATTTGATCTCTCAAAGCTTTTGACAAAGCTGTGAAAGTTGAGAGACATGATCAGATTTTCCTACGTAGGTGGTGTAACAGAGAGACACAGAGAGTAAGCTGATCGGCTGCTGTGCCGAGTCGCTGTGTGCTCAGGGTGACATTTTCTCCAAGAGCACAGCTTCCTGCTCAAACCCACACACCGGCTCCCCTTAAGAGAACAGGACAAAACTGTTGCTGGACAAACCTTGTTGTTAATAACTTATTATTTTCTAGACTCTCACAGAGAAAACTCTAAAAACAATGCTGATCATATTTTTACAGACAAAGGAGACCACAACATCCCTAGTACACCTAATTATTTCCAAACATCAGAATACTCCCAGTAGGACGCGCACATACACTGAGAAACCTGTTTGACTTGTAATGTTTGACTTGTCATTATTACCACTATCTGCCCTTTATTATCTATCATTCCCCTCAGGCTCACCAGCCTATGTTTAATGACCCTGAGGGTACGCTTCACTCAGCTTTCTGCACCTGGATAAAGTTTACACACATCTAGCCCAAACCCTACCCTTTCACTAAAAAGTGTTCTCACATCTAAGACAACAAAAAGGCAGGGCAAAAAGATGACTAAACAATGAGCAAAGTTTGACATTAGCCATCATCAACTCTGTCTGTTTCATTGTTACAATATAGACTAAAGTCCCAATGACAACAGTAAGAAAATAATTCTTTTTGAGGTTATATCCTACCTCTTCAACAAGAACCTGTCCAATCTTAAGTTTTAAGCATTCATATCTGAGTAGATTTGCCATTCAAAACAATACCAATGACTCAAATGAAAATGTGACCTGCCTTGAGGAACTTTGAGCTAACCTATAAAAAGAATGCATACATTGCACCAGATACATCATGCAGTTTTCTGTCAAAACATTTCACTCTACAGATGGATATTCCCTCTTATCAAAAGTCCTTATATTACTTTGCTGAAGCCAATCATTCATCTTTTAGTTACTCTACAAACAAACATGTTGGACTTACATTATACTGCTGAAATATGGAACAGAGCACTGCTTGAACTGGTTACATAGAATAGAAGGTCATTATTACCTTAAAAATATACATTATTACACTCAGAAGCACAAAAGCACACCCACACACACCCAGAGAGACTCGCCCAGACACAGATGCGTTTAAAGTATGTATACTCAGTCACCTTTATTTGAAAATTGTCAAATTCATTTCTGAGTGTGATGACACACCCAGTATAACCCATAATATTAAAACTTTGAAAGAGCAAGAAAAACTTTATTACCATAGGTCTGAGGGCATTCATTTTGACTCACTTTGTACAACTCATTATTTACAGTGCTTGCACTCATAGTAAACTAATTTCTTCAATATAAAGCATTAAAAGTCAGTTCACTTCTCTGCCTGCACGTGCATGCATGTGTTCTCTCTCCCTCATGGGAAAATCTCCAGGTGTCCTCAAAACCAAAGTGTCTACCCAATGATCTCAAACACAGGCAGCAGTAAACCAGTACAATGGTTAACTGATCCATATTCCAATAGCTGCAGCACACCTGCAAACAAAATTAACCCCTTTTTCTCTTTTGAGGGTTCATGCAGCTCAAAGCTAGAAAGGAAGCACAAATTTCAAATTTCTCTGGCTAAGATTAAACTACTTTACCTCCATACAAAAATGTCAATTAAAAGCCAACGGCTGTTTAAAACGTAGAAAAAAAATTCAAGTACAATAAATGAGAAATACTACATTAAAAGTTATTAATACTAATAGTCCTTTGAAAGTTTACTTAGCTGCGATTTTTCCCAAGCTGCCAGAGTGACTGACTAATTCATTTTTGTTACTATTTGACTTCAACATGATTGTTCTCTATACAGTAGAAATGTAGGACTTGTATTCTTGTCGGTATTAAAAGAAGCAAAACATAAATGTTGCCATAACACTGTATCTAGTACAGCTTTTTAAGCAGCGAGTAGCAGTTTGTCATTCTGTTGCATTGTTGGTCCCAAAAGTTTCTCTACTCCACACAACTGACTGAGGGGCACAGTTTAAAAAGTCTCACAAGGACTGATGACCCTGAGTGCTGTATTTTAAAAATGAATTCAGTCAGCAGGGCAAAAGCCACCAAAAGGTTCTAATACTAAGTGAGTCAATTTAGCACCAACATGCACGCAACTGATTTGAAGCGACTTTTTTATTTACTTGTCTACCTGGTGAAAGCTTTACGCTGATTAGAACGGACGATGTCATCAGGTGAAGGCGTGTCGAAGCGGAACGGGGAAATTGGCGAGACCAGAGTATGCTGCTCTTTGGATTTGTCTTGCGATTCACACAAGAGGGCCTGGTAACCACTTCCTGTCCTTTCACATCTTATTCTTCCTTTCAATTTGTTCCTTATCCTCTTCTGTTTTCTGCTACTTTGAATCGACAAAGTTATCGCAAAAACCGACGGTTGTGCAAAAACAGAAGACTCCAACCCCAAGGCAACTGCAGTTGGAGAGGACGGGGAGGGGAGGTCATTGTCGAAGGAAAAAGGGCTTGCTCCATCTGACTGGGCCATGAGGGTGCTCAAATCAATAGTCTGTCTTGGCTTAGTTTGTCTGGAGTTCTGGCTGTATGGTTTGCGGTCGGCCCTACGCTCTGTAGTACTCTCTCCTAACAACCCAGCCCTCTCTGGTTTTGCTGGTAAAAGGAGCGAGGCGAGAGAGTACTGTGACCCATTTGAGGTGGTTGAGGTTTTGTTTTTGTGTGAAGACGCCAAATGTGACAAAGAGAGCGTCTCAGGGTTGCCAGGTGGTTCTTTCAGTGCATTTGCGGGAGATTCAGTGCTGACGATGTGAGGGGAAGCTAAGAAACTGTTATTTGGTTCCTGCAGGGCTAACTGAGACAATGAGACGGCCCCACCTAGATATGCAGGAGTAATAGTGGTTGGTTTATGAATTAGTGTGTTTGCTGGTTGTTCTATGCCCTGTGACTGAGACTGAATGTTTGTGTTCCTGTGCTGATGCTGAGAAGCAAGCTCAGACAGTGAGAGCGTTGGTGCTGGTGCAGCCACCCCCTGACACTTCACAGAAGTAGAAGAGAAGTTACTGACAGATGTTGGGCTGTGGTTTGAATGATCCTGGATTAAATCAGCCAATGATGGGCTTCCTTTTGGATCAGCCCATGTGGCTCTGACTCCAGTTCCAACTCCGACCAAGTGCTGATTGCTCTGGAGGACAGAGCTGAGACTTCCAAGACAAGGAGAAGCAGCCAGGACAGAGCTTGCAGCTGTTGTCTTGGGGTTGTTTATAGACAAACTACTGAGTGAAACCGAAAGGAGGGAGGGAGCTGAGCTGTGAGATGATAAAGACGTATTTAAAGACGCCAAAGTTCCCAATGAGAGACTATTTGGATTAGACATAATGGACGGAGGTGAATTAGGTCCTATGGTGAGAGCACTTAATGGGGGAACACTCAAACTATTTCCTTTGTTATCTACTCCTGACACCTTACTCTTCTGCATATGCTCAGACATTAGCTGTGCCAGACTGGCACTACCAGTGTCTGGACTAGCATTTGGATGGGTAATATTTTTTATTTCAGAGTTGCTAAAAACTGGATCAGTCTTTTGTTCTGATAAGAGGTCATGCAAGTTTGGTGCACTTGCTTGCACTACTGGTTTTATGTGTTTGCACTCATCAGTTTGGGGCTTTTGTGCTTTGGAAGAAATGTCTGTATGAGAGGCAAACAAAAAGGCTCCTTACCTTACAAAAGCCAATTGCAGTTTTCGAAGAGGAGAGACAGGAGGACCACAAGACAGAAGTCAGATGAATCAAACCATAAACAAGAGAGAAAAAAACAGAGAGAAGGCAGTTTGTTAAACATTTGCATTTTAATGACTTAAATGTGACTGGCTATAAAAGCATCTACATACACAATTCCAATTTGCATTATTTAAGTAGAGGTTTTGTTCAAGGGCCTTCTTGGAAACCCACAGGTATTCAGTCCAAAATACCATGATACAATAGTAAATGTTGTCAGTAACAGCAGGTTTTATTTAAATCATTCATCAATTGACTTAACCACACTCCAGTTCTTATTTTTTAACCCAGACTTGACTCTGAATCTCTGTTTTACAACAATGTCTTTATTTCACTGGCTACATAAAAACATGTAACCCCTGTTTTTCATGCGGTTTCCCTGTTATATTTCATTTATTACATTATAAACAGCTGATTTTTTTGTTTTTATGGTTCTATGAACCTAAGCTCTCAGCTCTTTAATCAGACTATACAAGCCACTACACTGCTCACTCATTATATTTCTGAACTATTTATTTATACTATGGTGTTATTAAAATTCAATTATATTACAGTCAGAAAATTATTCAAAAAAATAGACCAACCTAGACCTTATTTTGAGCACTGGAACCAGGCTGTATTTATGAAATAAGGCTGGTGAATATAACTCCTTCAAAGAAGGAGAATACATATATCATCAGCAACATAATTAAAAAAACAGCTATTATGAACTCACTAACAGTAAAATATCTCAATTATTTAGTGTAATATATAAAATTCTTTTTTGATCTCATGCTTTGCTTGTCAAATAACTTGACATGTCAACAGCATCAATTCCTGGCCACTTAAGCTAACATAATTTGATGAGCTCCAGGCGTACCTTTCTCAGCCACAGCCTCTTGTTTGGTTCTTTGAGGAAGTGGTGCTTTCTCTTGATCAACTCTTGCCATGGAAGCTGTCTCAGCGATGGTATTTCTGGTAACTGGAGCTGTTTTGGTGTCTTCAGACAGGACTGCATCCAGTGCCCTCTGTGGATCGAAGTCACATCTTATGGCTGCCTGGGTCAGGACTGAGTCTGGCACTGCATCTCCAAGCACAGTCCGCATGTGATCCAGACAGGAGTACAGCTTAGCTAAGGAGAACAACACTTGTCAGAAACAGACATTGACTTCAACCAACAACGGTAAATCAAGAAAGTAAAAAAATAAAACTACTAATCAAAGGGATCTTAATGCCTTCACTTCAGATTTTTATTACCTTGATCAAGAGGGTCAAGGTTGTGGCTGATGGTTGGGGACATTGGTACATCTTCAGCTTCATATTCTTCCTCTTCTAAAGGCTCCTCTTTTGGAACTTGCCTTTCTTGACGTGAATAGATAAACTGATTCGCTGTTTAAACAAAAAAAAAACTTTACTTATTGACTGAAACTTAATTAGGAGCAGTAATGTCTTGTTTCTTGTGCATAATTAGTCATTAGCATTAGTAATCATTTAATTACACCAACTCTTATTGAAAATTAAGTAATTTTTTTTTTTTTTTAATTTTCAAATGTTTTTATTCATTTGCCAGGAGAAGCCTCTTTTAAATCTAGATTTAAATTTAAAAACATTCTCAATACCAACCTGTTGCTGGTGATATACAATAGTCATCATCCACAGACTGTCCATACACGTCATCATCTTCAAAGTCTGGAAAAATAACAGAGTTTCATTTTTCCCTTTTGCTATTTTCCACAAGCATATACATGTACAAATAGAGTAATACAAAAGAGAAAGAGTCTTTTGTTAGAACTGTCACTTTGCCATGTCAGCTACTTTACTGAATGCATAACAGACTGCAAAATCGGAATCAGGTCATTTTCTTACGAACTTGGGTGCACGTTTGACAAATAAGGAGGCTTAACAAGTTAATATAATCAAGGGATATGAAGTCAACATATTCACCGATGAATCAGACGCATGTTATATTTCTTGAAAAACACTGGGAAGTTATCAGACTAGCTACATGGCTAGCCTGATCATTTTCGTAAACATGCACATTAGCTACAGCGTCACTTAAAGACACACTGCATTGACGTTTAGTCTTAAACGTAAACAACAGCCTGAAAGCTGAAGGATATACATAGATACTAGTGTCACAATGCAATTTAAAAAGTGACAGGACAACAACGTTCCATTGCCAGCTAAGCTAGGTAGCATTAGCTGGTAGCGCTTCAATTCAAAACAGTCAATGTTAGCTTAGCGGCTATCGAATTTAGCAATATGAGGCCTGGCCATGACGTCTAAACAATCACACCTAGTTAAGAATATCTACCTTCATCGTAGTTGTAACCACGAACATTTCTGTGCCGAGACATTTTGTTTATATATCTTCTCTCGGCCGCAGCGTAAATGTTTTACGGCCGTCAGACTGTTGTGACATGTGTCTCACTGTCTGGCTGCCATTGCTGCTGCTACTATATGGAAGAGTAGTCAGCAGGTGAGATTTGATTGTGCATAAAGATAGAATGAGTAAAATTATTCATTAAAAAATAAACAAATTTTTGTCTTATGCTTGACGGTCAACAATGTGGTCATCAAAAACAAAAGATTAAAAACTTGCTTTTAGACAAGTTTTTTGATGACGTAACTTCCTGTTACAGCTCCACCTACATGGCCTGGGATCAGACCTTTCAAGCAAGCCTAACAATTTGCACTCTGTCTGGGAGAGAAAGACTGACTTAAAATCAGTTCATGTTTGCAGCTCTTAATAAAGTTAAATTTTATAAGTTAAACTGATACATGTATGTCAGTGGGCTAGCAGGAACATTAACTTAAACCACAAAATACTGTAATATTTTTATTATATACTATGAGGGGCACAACAGAAATAGATTTAGGTTTCTTCAATTCCTGGCAATATGAAGATTCATGAGGATTTGAACTAAAGGAACAGTCAAATGTATGATGCCTAAATATGTCATTGGTCCCATTCATGGAAAATTCAGTGACCTTCTATGGGAGACAACGGGTGGGGTGATAATAAATGTGGTAAGTATGACTGATGATGTCTTCTAATGTAAAAGAAAAGGCTCAACATCAAAAATGAACTTTAACAACTTAGTTAAGAGCCTTTTTTCCTCTATGTTTTTTCTTGATAAAAATGTTTCAGTTTAAGAGGTCAAGAGCAGTGCATTAAAGAGCATAACAAAGTCTGCCTGCGCAAATTTCATCAACATTTAATCCCACCTATCTTGGGGTGTGAATGTCTAAACCATTTTTGTCAAAGGTTATGCCCTGTGGTTAGAGACCAACCCATCTGAGCCCACACTCTACACCTCGCACAAACATGCAGTGACATCATTTTTTCCTACCATCTTTGTACCACAAGAAACTTATCGACTATCAACCAATGAGAAGTTTGTACAACTATGTGTACCTGTGTTTGTGCATTCACAAACTTGTATATGTGCATATGTTTATCTGTGACCTGGTCTTTGCATAATCTTCAAGTGTGCAGGTGTATGCATGTGTGGTTCTTGGTACATTGTATTGTCTTGATCTCATCTACGGTAGCCTGTGTGTGAATGAAAGAGATAAAGATGAAATTTTCATCTTCAGACAGTAATCTCATACCAATGATGCAGGTGAAGTATACACTTGCACATCTGCAAGCTGAAATGAAATATGAGGTTTGGCGTGTCTTCCCGAACTAAAAATAGAGCAGAATAAAGAAAGACTTCTGCTTAGGTAATTGTGAAGACCTTTTCACAATGAATGGTTCATATTGCAACTGGCAGTTTGACAAAGAGCAGCTTTAATTGGCAACAGGTTAGTAAGAACAAGAGGGGGATTCATCACATTTGGAGGGGATAGTCATGGAGTTGTCACTTATTGTGCAAAAGTTTAACCTTTGGTTAAAAGTGTGTGTGTTTGCGCGTGCACGTGTCTCTAAGTGGGTGGAGGTTTCCCCTCTAAAGTTCCACTTCCTGCGTTTTGAAGTCATACTTGCACATCTACATGTCAACATAAACAACTGCACATGCTCACATGGAACAGGAGCACACAGTACAAGTTAACAGACACAAACATGCTCTCTTTACAGGGTCACACAGGTGACAGAGAGGGAACTCTTCCTTTGCAAATGTTTCTAGGACATTTTAAAACCAAAGACAAAAACAGCACCTGATATATTATGGAACATGGAACATATTGCTTAAGTGAAAAGTCATGTATGAAGCAGTCACACCATTAAAACTGAGAGTGTTTGCAATGCATTACCCAACAAAGAATTTTACTTCAAAAAAGTTAGCATAGTGTATGATCAAATAAATGTTGGTATTGTTTTTGCTTGTTTGTTTTCAGCTTTATTTAGGTAATCGAATTAAGAGATGAGTTAAATATGCAACCGTGTTGCAAGAAGGCTGAGGTGTGATTTTCACACCCCTAGACAGGATCTGAACATTTGTTTCCTACGAATGTCTTTTAAGAACGCTTTGGTCAAATCCGTGTAGCCACAGAGTTCACAGGAAATCTGATCAATGAATCAGTAGCAGGCAAGAAGGATTTCTGAGAGAATTAATGTTTGGCTGATTAGATGGATTAAACAGATGGATGGACAGATGCTAGAAGAATGAACAGCTCAGTGGATGGTTGCTTCATTTAAATGATGAAAAAAATTATATAATTGAATGACAAACAAACTTTGCATCCAGCATATTTTCTCTCTAATTTTGTTACATTTAATTCTTGGAAACGCACACAATGGTTATTGGCAAATGGATGTCGATGTTATCTATAGAATTAAGTGAAAGCAAATGATTGAAAATCTGTCAACAACAGCATGTAAATCTGAAAACAGATTAATCCTGGTGTAATTGTAGAAGACAAAGCCTAAATGCAAGTGGGTGAGGGGTGAGGTTCATCCCAAAAGTTGGCAATGGAATGAGGTAATGCTTTACATAATTTGCCAAAGGCACTAGGCATCATGGGTAGTCTTTCACAGGAACTAGCCCCCATGGAAAATGCAAAACCTACACCCTTGGCAGTCTTTGACAGGTGGTCTAAACAACTTGAGTCAATAAAGGGAAAAAAGTAAGATCCTTCCAGAGGCATTTGTGTCATTAAAAGGTAAGAATTCAGAAAGATGTTTTCTTACAGCATGTATTAATTAAGCTATTAGATAAATATTCTCGTAAAAGATAATTGTTCCTGAGTTATAATTCCTGGATTTCAGTGAACTAAAGAAAAGTATTAATGAAGGTATCCTATACATGTCTTGATACAATTAATGACAATTATTATTAATTAGTCAATATGTGGATTTATTTAACCACATTACAGTAGATGATCACATTACCTATATTACATGGGATCAACCCTTTGCCATTTCAGCCTTTACATACACATTAACAAACACACTCTCTCAAACATGCACAGACAATTAACAATACATGTCTGGCCTTCCCAACACTGGATTTGAAAGCCTGGTGGAATGATATCTCAAGCCCAGGGGCCATCATTAAAAATCATTCAAATGAACCAACCTGTGCACACAATGCTTTGCAAAGGGGGCAGTCATTACAATACCTGCCCTTAACCTGTCCAATCGCGCCTATGCAAATGTCCTCAGCTAAGAGTCAATGGGAGTCAGGCTTCCTGCTCAAAGTACTATAGTGGGATTTGCATACCCTGGCTCCCTTCCTTCAATTTGGTTTCAGATAACAAAATGTTGTTTTTAATATTACCCTCTAGGGAAAATACGCATTTGGGGCTTGTGCAAAGAAGAGTTAAAACACATAGCCCACTTGCATTACTTGCCCCTAATATTACACACACACACAAATCAATGGAGACCAATTTTCATGTAAATTTATTGTTTATATTGCCATTTTGCATGCTGTTTGTAGTGTAACAAAAGTTATATATATTATATATATGTTATTTATTTTGCTTCTTTTAACTACTATGTTAATAGTGGTTTTTGACACTGGCAAATACTGTTTTTTTTTACATATTTGTGATGTATCTTTTACTGACCTACTTTTCTTTTTATATGGGGCATCTTTTATTGCAATCTTGCACGGTAACTGCTATAATTAAAATTTGATTTGAATAGATTACAAGTATCATGTCCTCTCCTCACTGGTGGGGTTTGAAGCCTAAAGGTGATTGCAACCAATGTAATGCATTCAATCACAAGCCTGCGATTGGATGTAGTGGCACTTAATTTTACCAGTAACACTGGGTACCAAAACATGCAGCCTCTGGACCAGGAGAGCTATTTTTATTACTAGGTTGTATGAATGATAATGCACACAAGTTTTAGAAAGACCTCTCATGCTGTATCTCATTTAACTCATGCCAGATCCTGTAAATCTTGATGTTTCTCTCTAGGTGCTTCACTTCACTGGGCACTCTGTCTAGTTGTTGAATCAAATAGTGAAATTTGCAGTGCATGGATGTGTGTGTGTGTGTGTGTGTGTGTGTGTGTGTGTGTGTGTGTATTTGTATAGCCCTTTATCAGGCCACTAATATGATGACTGCCCTGGAACAATAGGCTGGTCTGGAGTGATGATAATTACAATTGACCAAGACAATACGGTCGCGTATGGAGGAACTAATACAATGAGAAGACACATTTATACAAATAAAGCATTTACCCTCCTCCCCCCTGCAAGGCATGGCTGGGCGAGGACAGTCCTGGTGCAGGGAGGATGGAGAACTCTACCAAAACAAAATAATCATAATACATGGTGGCCAGTTCCCTTATACAGACAAGTGCAGAAGTTAAGCAATACAGCTAAGAAAGGAGCATTGTATTTACCCATCTCTGAGAGAGATTTATTGAAAAACAGGCTAAACATGATCCTAATTTAAATGTAGATTATTTTGAATAAATTCAAAGACACCATCAGCAACCTGCCGTTTAAGAAACTCAAAAGGCAACTTAAAGAAGAGACATTACTCGATGAATCATGTGAGCTTTACAGGCAATTGGTCTTTGAGTTATGTGTCATAGATTCCCACAAAAAAGTTGACTTGCCACTGCATTACTTGAGCTTTCTTTGTCTGGGCGAGTACAAAAGCTCATTTTTTATCGCCGGACGATAAGACTGAGGTCTTACATGCCTTATCACCGAGAAACATCCGTATTTTTGACACCAGCAGGCACTTTATAAAGTAGTGGCTCAGACGGCATGGCAACTATATTTTCCTCACATGCCAAACACCTATTGTTTACTTCGCCCAGACTCATTAGTTTCCTTCTGCTTTTTCACTAGAGGAGAAGTAACAACAAAATTGTTGACGAAAAGCGTGTAGCGCGGATAGCCTGACAAAAACGCGCCTTTGACAAGTATAATGTGTGATACCCTGCTGCCTTCAATGACGCTTCGTAATTTTCTACTTGGCACGCCATACTTCTGTGTAGTATTACTGTAAACCATATTCAACCCACCAGTGCGAGTTATCTGTTTTTCATTTACATTAAATTATGAGACAGCTTATGTCATTGCTTTTGTATTATTTAATTATAATGTGCAAATCTTGCCAAGTAGTTTGGTTCAGATAACACAGGGTCCTTTTCAGCAAAAGAAAAAAAAATTACAATTTAATTAGCCCTCAGAGAATATTTTAGAGTTTTCTTACAGCAACAATATATATTTTTAAATATAAACAGCTGTTTTGCCCTTTTGACATTTTCGTTCAAACCGTAATAGGAAAATTTTCAGGAGGCAATTGAAGTACACACTAGTGAACATGCGCAGTCAGCCGCATATGTCTAGGAGCGCCAAATTCACCGGGATGCAATAAGGGGAGGAGCACTAGAAGAGGCTGCTGTGTTTAAATTAATGTCAACCTGCCACTTCGCCGGGAGAAGGAACCCAGCGCAGATAGCGAAACTACGTGCTCAGCGCAACCTGCGAGCCGCTCAACAGATATTAAAATGACTCGGCGGCCGAGAAACAGGTAAGTCTTAAACAACTATTCCTCCTTAATTTGCATTCTCTTTAACTTTCTCTTT
Source organism: Acanthurus lineatus (assembly GCA_029814665.1). Taxonomy (NCBI): domain Eukaryota; kingdom Metazoa; phylum Chordata; class Actinopteri; order Acanthuriformes; family Acanthuridae; genus Acanthurus; species Acanthurus lineatus. The sequence continues at coordinate 9,735,841 of JAPZDV010000010.1, forward strand.
TTCTTGCGTGTAATATCTTGCGTGATTGTCTTCATGTAGTCATCATTTATGTTTGATACGGCGCGAGCTGTAGGGTAAAGCGTGTACTTTATTGACATTTTTTTTTAACATATCATTTACTCTCCCCCTTTATTCTCTCTTGTGAACGTGAACCGTTTTGTATTTCTGGCCGTTAAAGCTGAGTAGTGGTGTGGGTGTCTCGCTCGCGCGCCCATGACAGGTGGTGGTCATCTGGCATGTGCGCTCCTCGCGCTGCTGTCAGTGGTGAGAGAGAAAGGGGTCTCTCTCTCTCTCTCTATCTATGTGGGTCTATGCACGTCTCCCTCTCTCTTGCGCACACTCACAGGAATACACACACACACGCATTGATAATGTGGACAGGCGCGTGCCACGCTGTGCACAAGACGTTGCGTGAACATTGGGACATGGATTAAATGGCAGTCTTTTAAAACACAGTTTGGCGTGGCGTCTATATTTCTCTTTATAAACGCATTCGGAGACTTGCATATATTGCAGCAAGCAATTTCATGTCCTAAATGTACTTTAAGAGGACTTTCTGTTTTTTTGCGCTTGGCTTTCAGTGGTGATCATTATCCCAGTCATCCACACACACTGATGTTTTCATTTTCACGTAATGTTGATTTGACCGTATACAGCAATTTAGTTTGGATAAGGTTATAAACTGCCTTTTATAATCTTCCATTCACCTAAAATGTTGCCGCAGCATCTCTGAAAGCGGCTGGTGTTCACTTTTATTTTGGAAACTGCGCTTTAACGACGTGTTTTAGCACTTGTCCCGAGAAGAGGCTGCATTTTTTCGTATTTCCCTTTATTCAGATACATGAATTGCCACAAAGTGTACCTTCACTCACTCTCACCAGCTTAGCGTTTTGTACTCTTCCTTGATGGGCATCGATCGGCGCCACCTTTGTTTAAAAGGAAAGCCTACTTGCGTTAAGGTTGCGTGAGAAGTTTTACACAAGTTTTATCAATCATAACATTACTTCCGTTTGGGTTATGGTTTATTCTCATGGTGTTGGACAGTGAACCTGAGGAAAGTCATACACAAACCACTCTACTGATCAATATAAGATACTGATCATGATTAAAGTTTATTGATGAAGTTTCCAGTTGATTCATCTTTCTCAGGATGAGTTGAGTATGGTGTATTCATTGTATTATCTTTGCTTGTTTGTGCACATAAAATTCTCTGTAATTTTTGTGTCTTTATTTGTAGTCATATTTTTGAAGAGCATGAGCATGGTTAAAATGCTGAAATAGAAAAAAATTGACAAATTAATATTTTATGCTAATTTATTTAAACTAAGACATAAGTGCTATATTTTTTTTCTTCATTTCTTCTGTATGGGCAGTGTTGTTAATCAGTTAGTCATGCATTTGGGCAAATTGACTAAAATAAGGAAGCCAATCACAAGCACGCACACGCACACACACACTCACTCACACACACCTCAGTGGGGTTACTGTTCACCTGTTGCTCTGTATGACACCAAAGTACCCTACCTATCTTCCACGTTGTCCATGCTCTATATTCTGATTGGTTAACCAACCACTCGGTGTCTGCGCGTGTGTGCGTGTGTGTGTGTGTGTGTGTGTGTGTGTTAGTGTGCATGTGAGTGAACGCATGCATGCATGTCTGTGCTGTACAATGCCACTGCAGGTCTGAACACGCCAGGGTCATGAAATTATGATCACATGTGCCAAACCCAGTATCTGTGGAAACCAAAAACACTGGAACCTGTTCTTCTCTCCCTTTTTCTCTCTCCCCTTGTGGGTGTCTGTCTTGGCTAAAAGCCTGCACCCAAACCTTCAAGAATGACTGGTTCTGTCTGTGTTGACACCTGATGAGTTAAAGAGTGGGCTGAGTTCTTTATGCACTCTGTAAAGAGACAATTAGGGAGTAGTTTGGAAATGGACTGGTATTTATTGTGCTATTATTTACCTTGCTATTATCTTGCACTATTCTTATTCACATAGCCTTTACTTGTGTTTTACAGCTCTCTCTCTCTCTCTCTTTCTGTGTCTGCAGTGTTTACAGTAGTGAGGAGGATGAGGAGGAGACAGAGATGTATGAACACGATTATGATGGATCAATGGCCAAGGCAGGGAAACGCCACCTTGGCAAAACACGCTGGACACGAGAAGAGGTATGCACACAAACATGGTTGCAGCAATTGAAAATCTGGTTTTCAATACAAATATTTAACACAGCTCATATGTTATAT
>JAPZDV010000010.1:9738096-9821505 GCA_029814665.1 Acanthurus lineatus
GAGAAATGGCCTCGGGAGAAATAACTTCCCAGGTATCTAGAAACCTGTCTTTTTATTATTGTCCTGTTTAACCACACTGACTGACGATGTTCATGTGTGTTCATTTCAAATTTCAGATGTTAATGTGCATTGCAGGGGCATATGTTATGTCTAACAACTGCAATATGCATTTCTTTTTGTCAGGATGAGAAGTTAAAGAAACTTGTTGAGCTCCATGGATCAGAAGATTGGAAACTCATTGCTAGCTCACTAACTGTAAGGAGTAAACATAAGCAACAAACACAGAGGATATTTTTTACTGTAGTTATTTCCAAATCTACTCATATGCATGTAACCTGCAATTGTATTAATCCTTCTGCTCTCTGTTCTACCAGAATCGTACAGATGTGCAGTGCCAGCACAGGTGGCAGAAGGTTCTTAACCCAGAACTCATCAAAGGGCCATGGACCAAAGAGGAGGACCAGAGGGTAAGAAAACAGCTTTTTAGGACCTTCATGAAAACTTTCAAATGCACACAGGACTTAATAGGTTACAGCCAAAATACTAAAAAATCTGTAATATGAACAAATTTGCTTAGTATAAATTTGTAAGGATTTTACACTAGAATGCATAATGACTTTTGATGTAGCCCAGTGTGGAAGTTATTTAATCACATAAATTATAATATTTTTATAATGTCTAAAAAATACTTTTGTCCTGGAGATTCTTCAGCTACTACATTTAAAACTGTTAGGGGTTGTGTTGCATTTATGGCTTATTTATAACTTACTTTTTATAACTTAGTTTGATACCACTCACAGGAAACAGGCAGGTGTCATCTAGGGTAAAAGAAACTACAATTACTATATGTTCCTGTGTGATTAAAGCAACCATTCTGTAGCAACTCCCTGGCTGCTGTTGCACATTTTTAGTTTCCCAAAAAGTTGCCGTTACTCAACAAGTAACATGCTTAGGCTCCAAAAACCTGTGAGGTATTTATTGAACTAGTCCAGAGGAGTTATATTTCCACCCAGATGCCGCTGTAATGATTAGCAGAGTGGCTAACGTTCCACTGGAAACTCCCTCACTGCTCACCACCAGGTGTTCTCAATCACCTCTCCAAGTTAAAAGATAAAGAAATAAGGAAGGAGGGAGGAGATGAAAGGGGAAGCATTCAGAGACAATGTATTCTGAGATTTGCTTCTGAGATTTTTGCTGGGCATCTAACTTTGCATTGTCATTGTCTCTCTCTTACTATCACTCTTCTCCATTCTACCCCTTTTTACACCTGTGATTTTTATATCCTTCTTATTTTTCTTATCCTGTACCCCTTAACTTCTCCCTCTCCTCTCTGTCATTTCTCATTTCTTCCTCTTTTCACATGCCCCCCCACTACTATTTACTTCTCTTCCTTTTCAATGCTCTTCTTCTTCCCCTCTCGCCCCTGTCCACCCCCTCAAAAACACACAAACACACTACCTCCCCAGGTGATTGAGCTGGTTCAAAAGTATGGAGCCAAGCGCTGGTCGGTGATCGCCAAGCACCTGAAAGGACGCATTGGCAAGCAGTGCCGCGAGCGCTGGCACAACCACCTGAACCCAGAGGTGAAGAAGACATCGTGGACTGAGGAGGAGGACCGAATCATCTATCAGGCCCACGAGAAGCTGGGAAACCGCTGGGCTGAAATTGCTAAGCTGCTCCCTGGCAGGTAAATCAGAGAACGAACAAAAAAAAGAGAAAGGTGAAAAAAGAGAAGCTAGATGAATCACTAAACCCTTGTTGGTTGTTTGTGCAATATTGCGGTTTAGAGGGTAAAAGGGAGGGGAGGACACTAAAGGAGGAATTAAAACAGAAGAAACAAATGAGAAAAGGGATGAAGTGAGCACACATAACATGAAAGAAGATAGAGGTATGAATAAAGAAAGTATTTTTGCATTTTATTCAAAAACTGGGAAATAACAGAATGTGAGGACAAAAGGTTATCTTGGTGATCTTTACAGAGAAAGACCTAGAATCAAATCACAAAAATGTAGGGAATATAGTGAAAAAAAAACAGTTTTGACGTGGATGTAATTGCATCTTTTTTAAGGATGACCTGTAATTTAATTTGTGTCATTGGTGAAATCCAGGACTGACAACGCTATAAAGAACCACTGGAACTCCACCATGAGGCGAAAGGTGGAACAAGAGGGCTATCTTCAGAGCACGCCAAAGAACAACAACTCCTCACTCTCCATCAGCCATGGCTACGTCAAGACCAACAATCACATCATGAGTTTCCCTCACCACTCACCCAGTCACGCGCAGCTGCCTCCCTTGTCACCACTTAACTACGCCTACATCACCGACAACCACCGAGTGAGTGGGCTTTTTAATCCAATCATGGGATGCCAGCAAGAAAATAAGTTGATGCTGACTGTGAGGTACTACAGGTGAATCATTTGTTTGATTGTGATTGGCTTTACAGGTGCCGTTCCACATTCCTTTGCATTTGAACATCCTGAACATTCCCCAGCATGGAACCGCTGCTATACAGGTAACAACAGCGAGCAAATCAGTCACTATAATGAGGGAACGGAAAAGATTGTTAATTAAGAAGATGAACAGGTTTGAATTATTGTAATAATTTTGCTTCTTACTCTCGGTTTCTCAGAGACACTATAGTGAGGAGGACCCCGAGAAGGAGCAGAGGGTGAAAGAAATCGAACTGCTGCTCATGTCTACAGAAGACGAGCTAAAAGGCCAGCCATCACTACCAGTGAGTCGCGTGTGTGTGTGTGTGTTTTTGTGTTTGTGTATGCATGTGTGTGTGGGCGCGGGTGAGCTTCAGAATGTTTCAACGTGACAGCACAATTTATGTGCATGTGTATTTGACCCAGGCTCTGAGGACAGTGGTTGGATCTGTGTGTTTGTTTTAATAAGGAGGAGGAAACATCTGGGGGGTCTGTTTCTGCAAAAGTGATGAAATAGGACCTTATCACCATTTGTGTGTGAGAGTGTGTGTGTGTGTGCGTGCGTGCGTGCATGACCCCTTGTGCAACCCTCTATTCAACACTTCTGTCAGTCTTTACATTAAAGTTCCCTTTCTTCTTCTCTTTTTCTTATTTGTTCATTTTTACACCTCTTCCCTTATTGTCAGACTTGCATTTTCTCTCGTGATTATTTGACACTTATTGTTCCACTCACCCACCCTCATCTTCCGCTCACGTATTTTCAGCCGAAAATACTTGAACTGTTATTTTTTAGTTCTCACTCTTTTTACCCTTTTCTCCCCCAGATGAATTTGCCATTTCCGAGTTGGACCAGCCAGAATCCTTTGACCAACAGCTCAGATAGTGTGCAGATGTTATTACCTCATCACCAGGCAGCTGCCCCTGCCCTGCCTCTGGACCAGAGCTGCCTACCTGAGGAGAGCGCCTCTGCAGCACGAGCCCATGGCAGTAATGGCCGCAACAACAACAACAACAGCCATCACAGCAGTCCGACGTACTCAAATACTATTCCAGAGTTCATGGAATCTGTTATTGATTCGGTAAGTATCTGCATTTAGTTGTCTTTTGGCTAAACATTAAGTGTGCTGTGACCAACTGGATCAGGATTAAAAAAAAATAATACATAAATAACAAGATAGCATAGCAATTAGCAACCAAGTTTTTTTTACCACTAGTGGGCCTTGACCCATGTTTTCCTGCCCTTTCCTAGAGCCTCTCCTCAGTAGATGAGGCCATTTGCAGTGGGCTCTTGGATAGGAGCGTTTTCAGAACAAGCAAGGTCTTGCCCAATCAGGGCTCAAGAACTGCTCACGGAGCATGCATGGGTTTCATCTGTTCAACTCCCAAGCCTTCACCAGGCAGAAACCTACCCTTTTCACCCTCACAGGTAGTTAAAGTAGCAGTGTGTGATCAGAATTCAATCACCAACCTGCCACCTGATGATATCAACAACCAATCATTTAAAATTAGTTTTTTCTACAGTTGTTCTCCACCTTTTATGTTTCATTTCATCCATTTCATCAATAACTTGTCTTTGGAAGCACCAGCATGCTTTCTCCTTTTTCCTCCATATCTGTGTTTTAATTAAGTGTACTCACATGGTCTGCATGGTTGTTGCTGCTTAAAAATAAATTAGAATAATTCTGTCAGACAATGTTGATTGATTGTTTTCCTTCCTTGTTTCACAGTTTCTCAATCAGTCGATGAGTTCAGAACACTCCGATGACAGTTTACCATTGAGCTCGCCTGTGGACACCAAGCCTTTAATCAACCACATTATCAGGCCCCAGAAAGAGAATGAAATGTAAGTGGCTCTATCTCTGTTGTATTTGATCGTGCATTCAGGCAGGATTTTGCTATGAACAAGACTTCACAAACAGTTATCTTTCTTTCTTTCTTAGGTTCAGAACTCCAAACATACGCCGTTCAATCATGGAATCATCACCTTGTACACCAACACCTTTCAGGTCAGCCCCGGCCCTGCAAGAGGCCAAGTATGGGCCTCTCAAACTGCTGGTAAGACAGACACTTCAAAAATATCTTAAGTCCTGAATGTGTCATGTTACTCTGTGGTTGTTTTTTTTTCCACCATAATGTCCTTGTGACTCACTGGAGGATTTGTGTCTTTTTTTTAGAATGTTCCTCTGGAGCAGCAGTTGGTGGATTCCATTAAGCAGGAGCCAATGGAATGTGCCATTGAGCAGCCTCCACTGAAGAAGATCAAACAAGAGGTACTTTCCTTACTATAAAATTTAAATTTAAAAAGTAGAATGTACTTTCCATATTGATAAAGATGTGATTTTTTAAAATTCTGTGACATAATTTTAATCATCTTGGGGGATAATTAGACATCTCTATATTCATTGACGATCATTAATGATATCCATGTGAGTTAATATGATGTGTTTTGGGTCATAGGTGGAGTCACCCTGTGAGAGGAGCCCATGTATGCAGTGGGAAGGACAAGACCTTCACACTCCCCTCTTCTCCCCCAGTGGCCCTGCACAAGAAGTACCTGTGAGTTCACATTACACCTAACAGCTTCTGTGCCAATGACTCACAAACACCCTTAAATGTTAATTTTTACATAAAATCGCATCTTACATCAGAATATATGGAGGATGTATTTCCCCCTGCTTCAAGTGCTGTTGTACTGTACCAAGTACTATCGCAGTGTTTAATGTAAATCAGCTTAACTTTTGTTGTTAAGATACATTTTCTGCATTTTCCTTCAGGTCCTTCTAACTAGCTCATTACTGAGTGAGGATGGACACAAAGCCTACCACCTCCCTCGCAGAGGCATGGGCAGCCCACTACAGGTGTGTGTGAGTTAGAATGCATGTATTTAAATAATGCTAATAACAATTATGAATAAAAAGTCATCATCTCCTCTTTCTCTTTCTAACTGCAGCACAGTTCCTGGGAACAGGTGACCTGCGGAAAAACAGAGGAGCAAGTTTTGGCCTCAGAGCAGAGCCACAAGTACATCAACACTTACCCTACAAGGACATTGGTCATGTAGACAAAGATGTATGATCAACCAGAAAAAACAATCCCTGTGCTGGACGCAGCACTGCGGATTACATATTTGTTGTGGTACAACAGTTGGGAGAGGCTCTATGCCATTGGTGTTTTTACACTCACACTTGTTGGATTTCAACCAACCAAAGACTTTACATTTTTGTTATTGAAATCTTTTATATAGAATTTGCTTCTGGTTTTTAGAAATGAACGTCCTTTCACTTTTTGTCCTATTGTATTAATATTATCAATGTTGTATTATAAATGGGAAACGGTGGCTATATAATTTGCAGTTGGGCTGTATTATTAATTCCGAATTTTGATATTAATATAAAGAACAAGTTGATTAATTTATTTCTTTTGCTTCGATGATGACTTTGTTGTTGTTGTTTTTTTTACAATTGGCCACTGGAGCAGTGTTGTAAGTTAAGTATTTAAGCCCTGTTAGCATTACCATACATCCAAAGGCATATTAATTCATTCAAAACTGACCTCTGTATTTCAGTCATGAGACTTTTTTTCTTTAATTTTGTTTTTTAACAGGCTACAATGGGTCTTCTGAGAATTTCAAGTGTTTGGTCTGTGCCACCTCATGTAAACACTTAACTGCTGAACAGGAGCAGCTTCATCTGTTCTTGCATTATTATTCTACTACAAATTATCAAGTTTCACAGCCTTATGAGTATTACCCAGTTACCACATTGAAAACTTTATTTCATAAAAATGTACTTTTCATTTCAACTTTCAATTTTGTTTCATTTTCATTATACAAACAATATTGGTATGTTTATAGATAATACATTTAAAATCTTAAATGAGCTTATGTTTTTGAGCTTTACCCAGTACGAGTAAGACCAAGCTGCACTTGAATTTTATATTGCCCATAAAAGCGGGAGTACTAAACACTGATATTTTATATAATGCTACAAACAAAAGCCCGATTTAAACTTTTATATGTTTTTTTTAAACATTTCTATAGTTTTGTATTGTTTTGTAATGCATATTAAATCAGCATTTTGTTTTCTTACTAAAACTGCAGTAGATCATGTCAAACACTTAGCAACTTTTATACATTACATGCCTTGTTTTTTGAGCAAAAAGGATTCTATGAAAGCATTTAAAAAACGCCAAGTTTTCATGTTTTTATACTTTTATATACTGCCGAGTAAATAAAGTGTGTTGTTTTTTACTTCATTGTGTTCAGTGTCATTTGGGGAGTATTATCAAATGATATAATAACTGAAATTGAAGAGGTAATAGTGAAAGTAGTTCAGAGGGTCTTGTTTAAATGAAATACACGAAGATTTTCATGTAATTAAGCAGTAAATGTACTTTTATTAGTTATTAATTTAGCTCAAATAGCCTCTAGAGGTTTCTATTACGAGTGTAAACAACACAGTGAGGCCACGCTGTTGTCCAGAATAATTCCTCTGAATGAACTATTTGCTCTCCAGTGTCTCCAAATTGTAACCTATCTTTAGTATTCAAATTTTTGTGAGGACCGTAGTATTCAAATACTCTGTCCTGATCTCCCAAACACACATGCACATGCACACACAATCTTGCAGATACAAAGGTTTGTTGTAATAAAGTTGTGCCCAGTGTATCATAAAACTTTTTGTCCAACTGCCAATTACAAACCAGGCAGTGGAGGTAATAAGCAAATGTACCCAACCGTTGCCTCTTTTTTCTCGTGGACAGGAGGCCAATCATATGAATGTTCCACTACTACAAAGAGAAAGTTAACTCTTGTAGCCCTTAACCCCCTCACACAAAGCTTGAGGCTTAATCCAGACACAGCTGTAAGCACATGTGTATTTACTGTGTACACTCAGTAGATAAAAACAGCATAATCTTCACTGTTCTTAAAGACACACATGTATTAGCTCCACAGTCAGTCTCTTGAGGAGACTTGTTTTCCTGTGGGGCCATGAAAGCCAAGAGGCCCGGAGTCAGACCAGGAGCTATATTTACCCCCCCACCCCTTCCTCCAGCCACCTGCACCCTCCTCCTCACCCTGATCCACCACACTGCCCTCAAATATAGATTCCCATCTCAAGTATGAGTCTCAGAGGGATACATAGACAGAAATGACATTCATCACGACAGACACAGCTAACAGGAACTATAATTCAGGCAGGGCCAAATACAAATAGTATCCTAGTGGTACAAGCAGGCTTCCTACAAGTTATAGTAACACAAACTGTATAAATTCATATAATGGAACATGTTGTGGTTTAAACTATTATAAAAAAAATAATGGTTAAAACAGACAACAAAGCAAAAAAAGGTGACAGTCTGAGGAGGGTTAAGACAATTCAGACGATGGGTGTGAAATTGTGTATGTGTGTATTGTTTATGCATGTGCGTGTCTGGTGTGTGAGTGTGTTTGTTGGGGAGGGAGGAGGGCTCGAAAGCACCACGCAGACTTTCACATTGGGAATTCCACCATCTTCAACTACAACCAAAAGAAAAAAAAAACCCAAAGCCCTAAACCCCACGAGATTTACAGACACCTGCTTCCACTGAATGAGGAGGCAGCTGTGTGTGTGTGTGTGTGTGTGTGTGTGTGTGCATCAGTGTGTCTACGTCTCTGTGTGTGTTGATGCTGGTTTATTGCCAAAAACAATGTAGACCCAGTGAGTAGTTGTCTATCTCTCATTTATCTTACATACTAGATTGGACAAGGAAACTCCTTAGATCAATTAGAGTTTAAATGTAACTGTTATCACGAAAAGTGCAGTGCAGCAATCAAGTGAGAGAGGCAAAAACCAAGTGTGATAATGCACAATAATTCATTTGGTTATAATACACTCACTGATATTGAGCATTTAAGTTCATTTCAGTTCAACATGTTTTGTTTCCAGGGGCATACAGACAAAAAAATTACAAAAAAGTATACTTTATATGTATAATTATTTTATTCTCAACTGTTATGTTTAATCGTTAAAAAGAGAGAAAGCAAATTCTAATGAGCTTAAGATAAACAAGTTGCTTCACACATTTTTTTTCTAATACTAAACAACAAAAATTCAAAAGTAAAAAGATGATAAATGCCGGTGTTTAATAGCATCGTGTATAAAAAAGTAAAGCCATTGAAGCCAAAGTTTAAAATGCTACTGTTTATATCTTCTAAAAAAAAATGGAAAAACACAAAAATTGCCAGGTATCTCTGTCACAGGCTCAAATTTGGCCTCCAGTTTGTTCCCTTTAGCACTGGTGTGACTGTCCCATGTCTCTGCTCAGATACTGGTGTAGTCTTTTCACAGGGATGCCATGACAATAAGGATGTAAAGATTTTGCTGTGAAGCAGCAAAAGACATGACATCTACATACAGCATTCAACTGGAAAGCAAACAGAAGCTTCAGATTTGACATGAATGTTAATGTTTTGACACGACACGGAAATTTTAAAAGGTGGCCTAAACATTTTCAAGTTTCACATGAGAATGGGACATTTACGAAATATCCAGCCCCACACAAAGCAGAAGTTGACTCTCACTTGTAATTTTTTTTTATTCCATCCTCTTTTCCCTTTTCAAATCAAACATGTCTGTCGCAAGCAGATTGGCTCATAAATTCAGTTTGACGTGTCACAATAGATTTATAGCCGGATGTTGCAGAAGTGGCGGGCTCCTGAACAAGCGCGTGCACTCTGGCCAGCGTGCTCTGGGCCTGCATAGATTACTTTAGCCTGATTTCCTCATTCCATGGGTGCTGTTGTGGTCGGAGATACCCAGGCAAAGAGCAGCCGCTCCCTGCTGGCAGCGGTCAGGTAGGAGGGCTGGGCTTTGGCTGGCCGGGCCTGATAACTACCCTACCCATCCATGGTATGGAGATGAGGAGAGAAGTGGAGGGCAGAGAAGACGACAAGGGATGAAGAGACAGGGAGAGAGAGGGAGGAGTTCAGTGAAGATGAAAAAGGGATATACTTCACTGAATCTATAGTTTCTCTGGTTTCTGTATAAAGATTCTGCACCGACAAAGTCAAAAACTGTGAGAGAATTATGGTGATTCAACAAAGTAACAAAGTAATAATTTTGAATTAGAGCTAACACTATTAATCACATAGCTTGCATTAAAATAATAGTTTCACATTTCTTATTTCATCTTCTGACCAGCAAGGAAATCATCATATTTTCCAAAATTCAAGGTACAGCACTGTATATTTATTAACCTAAAAAAAACACAAACATAAAAAAAGAGAGGTGAAAGAGTTCTGCTTTTCTAAAAAATGTTGTTCTGTAGGCTACCACACACTTACGTGAAAATCATTTAGACAATTAACAACTTGTGTAACAGATATTTTTCAGCAAACATCTCGACTTGTCAGCACAAGTGTTGCCAACAACATTAAACATGCCTCTCTGCTCCATTCAAGTGTCCCAGTAAGTTGTGACATTTTCTTCCATGGGAAAGGCCAGTAAATCGGGTTTCTGTTAACCACATATTCACTTAAACATTCCCAGGATAAAATGTCAAGAATACACTTGATTTATTCAGTGAGATGTGAACTAATATCATCTAAAATGTTCAAACTCAGAGAAAACTTACTGGATAACACCAATCAAAGAATCACCAGGAGGGAAGGCGGCAAACATGATTATAAGTAATGGGAATTAAACTTAAACACATTACAACATTCAGAAACATGTCAATCAAAAAGATGTTTATCTGCAACGGTGGCTGTAAAACAATTAAATTAAAAAAATCCCATGATCCAACACCTTCAAAACATGATCAAACAATTTCATTTGTTTTCATTGAAGCAGAAATGACATATTGTACATTTAAGAGTAAGCATTATTTGAACCTGTGTATTCATAGTAATTTAGATATTTGCGTGCGCTTCATTTGCATTAATGGTCTGATACTTTGAGTGATGGAGTCCCAGTTAAGTCTGCACAAAGTGTTTACGGTGTTTATGTAATGTGACTCACTCTGTCAGGATTGGCATGCAAATGTGAAGAAAAACACAGGATTAAAAACAGAGAAAACAGAACTTCCCAAAGTTTGACGATGAAATGAAGTGAAATAAACTCCACCAGTTTCATCACAGCTCAAGGAGAAGTTGTGGTACAATCAGCCTAACCTGGTTCAACAGGTTTACATGTTAGGCAGCAAGGGTAATTCCAGCATGTAGTAAATGTGAGCCTAACCTTGGCAATACGGTTAATGCTTGATGTAAAAAATATAATAATATGAGACGGGCCTGATCTAAAGTGGCCCAGTTAGACCCACAAATAGGACTATGTAACCTATATATGACCAAACACAACAAAATCTTTGATTTAAAGGTCAGACCTTTCCCACAGTTCAATCATGATTCAGTAACTGATGGTTTACATTTTTTTAACCTGTGAATTAAGCGTGGAGCTCTGTTGTGCAAAGATCACATGATCAGAACAAGTGCTGCTGAAATGTAGGTCATGATTATGTATGTTGAAGGCTGTGTGTGTGTGTGTGTGTGAGTGTATATGTGTATATGTCATTGATTGTTTTGAACACATCTGTTTTCAGTTGTCCGTTTGCAGATAGAGGTAAAGGTGCAGGACCCCTGCCCAAAACGTCCAACTTGGACTGCAGCCACGTGAGGACCATAACACAGGGACGATATGACCCACTTGCACCCACTGACTCACAATCACAAAATGCACATGTATGCATACGGCAACACACAACCAGAACACACAGATTGAGCAGATAGACCCCTGCAATGTGGAAAGAGAGACTGAGATAGGAGGGTAAGAGAGGTGAACACATCGAGAGGGGAGAGAGAGAGAGAGAGAGATGAGGACTGTTGGAGCTGCTGCTGAAGTGATTAGACTGGTCAGTAACAGTTACTGTCTTTTCCAGATTTGGCTGCCATTCGTTTGGCCGTTTGTTTGTTGTTTTTCAGGACCAAAAAATGTATAGAGCAATGTGCCTGCTGCAGATAGCCCAAAACAATAACTGTAAACATCTCAAAAAGTGGGTCAGGACTGCCAAAGTGGTGCCAACGGTGTCAGACAGCAAAAAAAAACAAAAAACGGACATTTGATAAAAGACTGACCAAGCGAGGAACTAACAACAATGTATAGAGGGAGACCAGCAGAGGACACAGCATTAAAGTGTGCTTGGTTTTGGTTCATTTACATTATAAAATATAGACTTATAACCCAGACATTCCCTCCACCCTCAGTGCTTAAACAGATTTCTAATAGAATTTTTTGATTTGGCTTTTGGATAAATGATAAAAACTAGATGAAATGCAAACAAAATTTACACAATTGCATGCATTTTGTGGTCACAAAAACCCCAAAAGTCTATGTGTGTAATTTTTGGAATACACAGATTTAAAGGCATAGCAGCATTTTAGACATATTTAACATTCTGCCTACTTAAGTCATTGTTTCACCATTTGATTTAGAAAATGTCACACTGGGCTGATTGATATATGCTTGTTGGATCAAAATCTAACTGGCTGAAAAGCATCTTTTAAACCATTATATGAAGACCCAAAGACCAGAGTACATATATGAAAAATCTGATGTTTTTTAATTTTAATTATAGGCTACAATGTGTCAGACACAAGATTGATAATGATTTTCAAAAATACTCAAGCCAAATATCGGTTTTAAAAGTTATATGGTTTAATAGACCAAGAATAAGACTTGTGAGACAGGAAGTCAAAACACCCACCTTTTTTTAACCACTTGGCACTTACCCAACCTAATGGAGACTGTCTGTCCCAAGTTACTGGACGATTACTCAGCTCCAGACTAACTGACACCATGTCAAAGAATCAGCACAAATCTCAACATACATCCCCAGCCTTAGATGACAGAGGAGCTGAGTGAATAAGATTTAGTTTTGTCAGCAACCTGAGTGAACATTTTAACCCGGACTGCTTCCTCAACAAGAGTCAGAAACAGTAAAAGTGAATGGATTTAAACAGACTGTCTGTGACAAGACTTCAGGCTTTAAAGCTGTAAGTTTGGCCACATTTTGTTGTTTTACTGGTTATTTTGTTGATTAACATGTTGAACTTGTTGTAGACTGCTGGTGTAAAAATTAAGGGAGCAGTCAAGAAAAACAGTGAACATTAAGCTTCGTGTGTGTGTGTGGAAGTCCTTTTGTTGCCAATGTGTTTAAATGTACTCGGTACACATGCCCCAAAGGTACAATATACAGCTACATGTAAAAAAAAAAAAAAGAATGGTCAAACATGTTAACTCAGTGCACTGTAGCTATATAGCTAATCTTAAATAAAAAAATATGAGGGATTTCAGACAACTAAGATCCTCAGCCTTAAAAATAGGCTAAAAATTCTGCTCTACTGTCATTTACACACATGTTTTGCCATGTATGGTAACTATATTATACATAATATGATAATAATACATCTTTTTCTTGCTAGATTTCTTAAACTCTAGTTTGCAAAAACTGAGTATTTCATTCTTTTAATTTTTAAAACCAGACAAGCATGTGCTTGTAACATGCTCACAATAGGTATTACAGGGTTATACATCACCAGGGTTATATATATCAAACTACAAAATAATGTATATGGGAGAAAGACAAGAGACAATCTTGGACATCATGGTGGCTTTTGACAACCTTTTATTTGAAGAGAAAAGAAGGGAATTATTAGGATTAACTCTGCAGTCTACTTTACTGGAGCAGGTGTGATGAGTTTAAGAGGTTGTTCATAAGAAACCACAAACACATTTGCCGAGAAAGGGCACACACATACACACACACACACACACACACACACAGACATATTTATACCTCTGTCCTTATAAGGACATTCATTGACACAAATCATTCCTTAACCCCTTACTTGAACCTTAACTTGAGTTTAAATTTAACCCTAAAAACCAACTTGTAACCTTCAAATTTAAAGGTCAGAACAGAGGTGAGGACTGGCCAAAATGTTCTCACACCTATGGTCTAAACTAAGATTAATTCTCAAAGAGATAACTGTATAAACAAACACACTAGACACACACGCAGTCCTGCCCACAGCCTCCTGGTGCTGACTTGTGTGGTCACCCAGTTTCCTGACTTGCTGAGGCTGAGACCTTTTCCCAGTAACACCCCCCAAGCACACCACACACGTACACATGCACACACACACACTACAGACACTTCCACTTAGAACTCATTTTGTCTACTTTCACATCAGCCTATCTAGGTTTTCTTCATTACACACACAAAGAGATAACGTTTCTGCTGCTGTTCCCTTTAAGACAAAACCTCAAAGGGTTTTTTGAGAGACAAAGAGGAAAAGTTTTGTCCTTAAGAAATCTGGCTTTTAGTGAAAGTAGTTAAGTGTTGCTTTAAATCCAAAGCATGTCTTGGAATTTATGTGTGTTTGAATGTCTATGTATGTCCACAAGTGTGTGTCAGTGTGTGTGTGTTCCTTTTTCTGTTTGGGTTCAGGATTTCAGGGGGTTGGAGGGGTCATGTAGCTAACTTTTTGTCTTGAGAACTTGTGCTCATATACAGTCACATTTGCCCCCCCCACCCCCCCCCCCCCTTACACACTGACACACACACACTCAACACACACACATTATTAGAGCACAAAATGACGTGTTTTCCCGCTCAGGCTTGGTCCAGCTTCCCTATTCACCTGGGTAAATAGAGCAGAAGGAAGGGCCTTTCAATGCAGCCCACCACACGCACACACGCACACACACACACACACACACACACACACACACACACACACAATTACAACCACACACCAACATAACACCACCCTGCACTGCCATCACTACAATGGTGCACAAACACTATGATTATAATTCTTCCTCATTCTACCAATCACTGACACACATATACACATTTGTCTCATCTCCCTTCCTTGTGTCCTCGCCTCTCCTCCCTTCTCCTCTTGTTTTCTTTCCTCTCCTTGTTTCCTCTCCTTCTCTTGTTTTCTTTCCTTTCCTCCGTCCACTCCATTGTTGTCTCTAAGTGATCCTGACAAGGCGATTCACATGGCACAATCACGCCTGACCGCCCCAATTTAGGACTCTTGTCCCCGAGGTCCCCCAGCCGTCGATAAATCTGCCCTTGATCCGCCCTCCAAAACACACTCACACCCCCTACTGCCCTTGAACTCATTTTGAGGGCGGGTGTGGTTGGAGGTAATTGGGGTGAAAGTTGTGTGAGTGTGTGTGCATGTGAGAAAGCAGGAGTGGGCATAATTGCACCAATGAGAAGACAATATTCAGACCTTAGGCTAGTTTGTGGTCTGCAGTCCCAAAACACAGCCAGGCTGAAAAGGCAAACACACACACACACACACACACACACACGGATGGGCGCACACACTTTCTCTTTGTATGCATGACACCTGTTATGAAATGAACTGGCAAACTGAGCGGCGACTGTCATTTTCTGACATCATTAGTTCTAAGCAAATGTTCCTCTGCACAGTAGAGGTTTTTTTTTTCCTCTGTTTGTGCCCAAGTGTGTGTGTGCACAACACAACTGTTGGAGGGGACATATGGGAGCAAAGTGCATGATATAAAAAAAACAAAACAAAACAAAACAAAACAACCGTACAGCTGGTGGTGGATGCAGCTTATAAGGACAGTGTTGCAGTGTTCTGTGTAATGGCCATTAAAAATGACAAGCTGCACAACACAAGGACACTACCTTTTTTGTAATACATAATAATTAATACTGTTATGTAATGCATTTGTAACCTAATTCAAAATGAGGATACAGATATCGTGACTGAGACTGACCATAACTATGGAAATCCAAAAAGCTTAACATAAACAAAAGTAAGCCTTATTAAATGAGGAAATGGTGAAACATCACAATCATTGTTTCCCAAAAACAATATTTATTTTAATATCACATATAGAAGCAAAAAGAGGAAGCAAAATTTCACTTTAACACACAGACAAAAGAATATACTTTGGCTTCATTTTAGCCTGAATCAAAATAAAAATAACATTAAAACACAGGACTCCAATACTGGGCATTTAAAAGCCATCCACACCGAGAACTGTAACTATAAAAGTTTTAAAATTTCGTTTCAACTCAAGTGGATGACTGGGTTCACACATCAACTACGACGACAATATTGTTTGGATCGCTTACAGAGCATTCATGACCAACACACACACTTGGATGCTTACATCATTGTTGTTACAGTTTTGGTTATAGTTATAGTTGTTAGTGTTTATGGTCCTTAAAAAGACACAGCAAACAGAGACAGACAAGTTGTGAAGATGGAGAGGAGTGGGAGGATTGTGAGGCATCTCCAGCAGGAATTTTCTCATTTAACTAAATGATTAAAAAGTTTATTTCACAAATTCAAAGTTGATGATTTTGGGAGTAGTGAAAAGACAAACCAAAATGGTGGCTTTGGTGGCTTTTATTTCTTTTCTTACTGTCAAGTTTGAATAAAGTGTATTTTAAGATAAGTAAACACTGCAATTCAGCTCAAGACAGGATAAGCAGAGGCTAGCAGATTAGCATGCTAACTTTAGTGTATATATCTACCTCTGCAACACAATACAAACATATCTTTGACGTAGCATCAAGAATGTAACTTTACATGTTGCTGACAATCTTAGTTCATATTTTTCCCCCTTTAAGATGTCAGTATTACTTATAGTGTGTCTCAAAACAAGAAAAATGCAGTGATTAGCCTGATCTGTGGAGGTGAAAAAGTTAACAGTGTTTTAACCTTCTCTCAAGCTTTCTAGTATTATTCTGCAAACACTATTAAGCCACCTTCGTGTTTACAAAAGAGCGCTACGTCATGAATGACTTTGAGGAGCGACTGTCTGAAAAAATGAATGCCTTTATCCCCTTTTTAATGATTCATTAAGCCTCACCTTTCTGTGTAACACTTTAGCCCTTAGACATGTCAGGACGACACTTCGTGCAAAGTTAGTTCATGTGAGACTGAAAGTGCAGCTCGGCATAAAGAATGAAAACCTGCAGGCCTGTCAATAAATAAAGAAAAACCATCTATAAACGAATAACGTTACAGTTTTGTTATTCTGTTTATTTTTAATTGGTTTTGTTTTTGTTCCAGAACATTTACAAATATATACATAAATATATATGTATATGTAACATTGGTATAATAGTTATTTTAACTCAGGTATTTTACGTCCTATCTTCAGTCGTATTTTTTAATCTAACTTTATTAGTATAAAGCCATAAATAAGCACATTTGTCCAGCTGGTGACAAACACTTGACAGGCACAAAAATCTCTTTAATTATGGCGGGTAAAATTACTTGCTGTGTGTATTAGGTGGTACACTTTAGACCACGCACACACCATCACTGACTCTGACCCACTTCTAATTGATTCTCATGAACGCTGATGTAATCATTTTTGCTTTCATGTCTTCCATAGAAGTTGACAGGAAGAGGAGCAAATGCTGACAAAGTACACGCTTACCTCTGAGTGTGCATGAGCACTGTCTTAGTGTGTCTGCGTGTCTGTAAAAGTGTATTACTCATGTTTTGGGACATCAATCTGATTGCACAGTCACCTGCTGGGAACTTGCCTTCCTAATGGGAAAAAAGGCAAGTTCCACTTAATGAAATCATCAATGATCTCCTCAAGTCAATTTTGAATGTCAGACCTCTTTTTTTTTTGAATGTCAGACCTTGACTACACTGACTTGTATTTGTGCAAAATTTATTATTAGGGAGATTTTTTCACTTTTTTTCTTTCATATCACAAATGTAAAGGCCAATTGCAGGTAGGGAAACCGATACCTCCAACCAAGAGCAGACTTCTCAGCAGAGAGTGTGAGTTTAAATGAGCTAAACCACCAACGCTGTGTCGTGACACATCTACTGCCAGTCACAAGCTAACGCTAACAGACAACATTAGAAAAAAAAAAGTGGCTAACGACAAGAGCCATTCTGATTTTTCTGCTTGTTGTGGATATTGGTGCATAACAGACTCCTTATCTGAGTCTTACAAATGTCTGAGCTCCAGTCTGAGTCTTAAATATGGAGTCTAAGGCTGAATTTCTCCAATGTTTCCTTTAGCCAGCCATCTTGAAGTCCACAGCTCTCCCATCAGCAAAACCTAATGCAAGCAGGTTGAGATTAGAATAAGACTCTATGAAATGAATACAGTTAATATAATGTCCTCTGAGGTGATGGAATTAACACTCTTGTGTGTGAGTGTGTGTTGTATGTGTGTGTTGGGGCATGCTTGGTTTGTACAAATAGTGCTAATAATGCTCCTCTTCTTTAACCTTTTGTGTTAGCAGAACTTGTAAATGGCCTGTGGGCTCAACAGTCTCAGTGACTGAAGAGACACAAGAGCAAACAAAGGTAGAAAAGAAGGGGGAGAGTTTTCAGAGAGGAAGATGGTAAAAGAAAGGACTGATTGTCCAATGAACATTGTAGAATCCATGACATGAACATTTCTACATATTAAGGCTCACTGAGTGGGTCACCCATAGGTCTCCAGAGGCTGTAAAGAAATGATGTTATCAGTTGTGGGAAATTCTGAGCAAACAGCCTTAGAATGTGAGAGTGTGTGCGTGGGTGTATGTGTGTGTGTGTGTGAGACAAATACACCGAGGGATGCAGACAGCAGGTTTTGAGACACCTGTCGTCCTAAAGATAAGAGCAACAGATACCAGAGTGCTGGCAAGGTGTGTTTCATGGCTCTTATCTGAGTTGATGTATCTTGAAAGTCAGATGGCATGGCAACTTAGTGCTGACACACACATGTACATACACTGCAAAGATTACGCAATAAGAGACAATCCTTTTCTATCTATCTATCTATCTATCTATCTATCTATCTATCTATCTATCTATCTATCTATCTATCTATCTAGTATGTAAAATAATTTGATTGCTTGTCCTCTTTGTAAACAAAAAAAAATTATATCAAGCAATAGCTGTAAAAGCCGCCAAAAGCTGAGTTTTTTTCCCTTTACTGCAGTGTTTTCTTTTTTAGTACTTATTTCATGTTAATACTGTTGCATCAGAGCATTTTTTAAGAAATATGCACTGTCAGCATTAAGGCTGATGAACCAGCTACCAAGTGTACAATGTGTTACAGATTTTTTTTTTTGACAGGCACATAGAATTTCCCTATATCAGCCTTGCTGAAGAGAAATGTCGGCCTAATGTTTGGAAATTTCTCATTTAGAGAGTATCGTAAGTAGAGAGTAGAGTAAGTAAAACAAACAAGGTCTTTCAATTCAAATCTGTTTATTAATGTTGTACAAAAAAAGCATCTTGACTGGAATTACAAATATATTACACACCTTGAAAATGGTTAACACACACACTCACACACACAGGCACATGCATGCACACACACTCACACACACACAAAACCACAGGCTTCACAGTGCAGTTATCTGGATGCAACATTGGGTGAATGTGACCAAGCAGACGCGCTTCAGCTCATCAGTGAAAGGGGGGCTAAGGTGTGAGTGTGTATGCACATATACTGTGTGTGTGCATGTGTGAGGATGTGGAGAGTGTGAGAAGGGGGGAGGGGGGCAAGATTCAGGGTGGTAGGAGCACAGCCGTGCAGAGAGATAAGAAGTTGTGGGATTGTTGAGTCAAGACGGAGACAAAAGCAAAGAAAACAGATGGATATACAGGCTCTTTATGTGTGTGTGTGTGTGTGTGTGTGTGTATGCATGTGTGTTTGTGTGAAACTTCATTTCAGTAGTGCCAGTATTTGAGGTCACATTTTAAATAATAGCTTTTTGAAATAATAACCAACTGAATGCTTCTCATTTATTCCTGGATACAGTTACATGCACATGAGTCACATAAGAACCTTTGTTGATTATTAATATGATGCTTTAAAACTGAAAAAAACATTGTTTATAGTCAACATGGAGCTGGAAACACAAGGTTGTCATTTTGTACCGGTTTTGCATAGTGGACAACCAAAAAAAAAAATCTGATTTACATGATTATTATCATTATTTACACATGATGCTCAGTTTTTACTAAGAAATCATGCCACTCCTATAAATATTTTACGCCCTTTTTAATTCTGCAGAACATGAGTTATTAAAGTACATCTGTCTTGCTCAATCCTTATCCACTCACCACGTACCATCTGCTGGGTGCAGCTCTTTACCTTTCTTTTTTATCAAAGAAGTCGTTAGTGGGGGTTTCCCAGTTCCTCCTGGAGTCTTATTCCTGCAGTTGTGGGACGACAAGTCCAGTAAAAGAAGGGAAAAGGTCTGAGGTGAAAGGCCATAGGAAGGTATTCCTCAAAGAAGAGACAGTGTTAGAGAGCAGGGCCAGAGCCTGACAGTGGCTCCACATGACACTGATATCCAAATGAGCGGTGAGAATTATTATCCAGGTAGCGCATGCGTGTTCACATTGTTGCTACAAATACATGGACAGACACTCATGTCAGGGAGATCACAAACACACAGCCACTGCACATCCTGCATGCACACACACACACAAACAGCCAGAACAATCACACACCTGCTTTTCATGTACACGTAGATTGATGCTGTACGACAAAAAGGAAAAAAAAAGGCGAGAAACAGTTCAGCAAAAACTGCTAAACACACACACATTCACACGAATTCTCTCTGAGCAGGCGTCCACTTATTCTCACCACACACACCCGCAGTGTGGCTCAGCTGAGGTAAGCAAATTATCTGTGTTGTTAAAACTAGCTTTCCATCTATCGTCACACGGTCGCTCACACCCCAAAAAACAAACACACTGTACCTGTTATATCCAGAATTCTTGAAGAAGTTTGATTTTTACCCCTGATGGTCACTCGAACACGTTCAGAGGGCATTAGATCAGAGGAAACTGAGATGAGAGTGTGTGAGGAAAAGAGAAGCAGGATTATGCAAAAACAATCACACGACATGCATACGTCACAAAATGGATGAGTAAAAGATGAGAAAGAAGACTCATTATTAAACAAAAAATGTGAACTTGTGAAAAGTTTGGATCCTAATTATTGGCATTTTTTACTTGTAAAAATTGTCATGAATTGCATTTGTGCAACAGAAATAACATATTTTTACATATGCACGTGTGTTCGTGTCCTAGTGTGTGTCTGTGGACACGTGCATCGCCAATCATGAGAGTACATTCAGTTTGAATCATGTTCTGAGAATCCGTGTGCCCACACCAGGTACATATGCCAAACGTATTAGACACACTCATGCGCACACTCGTACACACACACACAAACATACACACACCCTGTCATAAACAAAGGGTCCTGTGGGAGGAAGTGCGCAGGAGGGAAAGTACCTCATCAAGACAACAACAACAGCAGAGGTGCAGGGAGTGACAGCTGCTCGCTGAGAAAGACATGAGGGATCACCTCTGTGCCATAACAACAAACATGGCACCACACAGCATGGCTGCCTCCACCCACACAGACAGGACTGCACAGAGGGCAGGCGGGTGGACACACCTGCGGGTGGACAAAATGTTAAAGAGCTACTGACAACCAGATGTTGAATTTGATGAGCAATTTTGTTGATTGCCCACCAACAAAGCATGAGGAGTAGAAGTTAAGCCTGGTGCCTATGGCTAGATGTTTAGTTGTAGATTGAGATCTTCATGAATACAAAGTCAAAACACAAAGATGGATGCTTGTTATTTTATCACAGAAGCTGCATTTTCAACTATAGTAGCTTAATCTCTACACAGTTCATGATTGCTTTTATGAAAGGTTATTAATGATGGTTTTTTTACAGTTTCATACCTCTATGTTGTGGAAACTATATTACATCAGTTGGCAATGCTTGCATGTTGAAGTTATATTCAAAATGCCTTGTGTCAACATCACTGTGTGAGTTTGTTTTTGCTGCAAGTCAATTAGCATGAAGTGATTAAAGGGGGTATGTTTGCTCACTCTTCACCCTGTCAAAGGTTTTGCCGCTGAACCACAACACTTGCTACAGCAAAGAGTGAGGTACTTTCAGGAGTGCAGTGTTATATGACGTAAACAGACTGTTTGCTACCCATAATATCCATGCAACATGCTCTATCCTGGAATCCCCTCTGATTCATTTTGCTTTCACTCTTACAGACAATACACATGACAAACACTTTTTTCTGTGGCATCACACTGCTGCTTTAACCTTTATCAATTTAATTTCTCAGTAAAGAGGCCCCATTCTTTTGAAGGTATGATAGGAGCAAAAAGCCCTGCCCAACTCCACCCATCCTGAGCAAAAACCACACACACACACACACACACACACACACACACACACACACACACCTACACACACACACACACATGCACACACCCTATAAAGTAAGCTATCTGATCTCAGTAGGTGCCCCTCTTGACCACAATTGACTTCAATCAAACCTATCTAAGGCACAAACCACTGCCACACCTAGGGGGCCCTGTGCCGGTCAAGTCCTGCTATTATGTAAGACAAAGGGAATGTGACAACTAAAAAGTAACAGTTATTTAACACATGGAAACACTGAGGGTAGGGTGTTGTTATAGTGCAAATGCCTGACTTGCTATTTGATTTTTAAAGAATATGACTCTGACAGTCATTTAGTCATTCATCAATGTGCGGTATTGATAAGTGAAAGTTGTGAATTACTTACCTCAGGGGAAATCCCGTCTGCAGTGTCACTCTCATGTACTAACATATATGCAAAAAGGCACACACCTGCCTCCAGGGGAAACTACCTCTATGGGCATGGCTCTAGATAAATTGAATATTTACTACAACACACAAGAAGATAGCAGTACATATGAACAGGAAACCCCCACCTCTACACGTAGCAGTAGCACCATGTTGGTATTTTGCCTGACTCATTGTTATTGTTGGCGCCTATTTCCGGTGAGTTGTAAAGTACAGGTGCACAGCTCTGTGGACAGATAAAGGCAGGGCTAAGAGGAGTTTTTCATATGCAAACGCATGTGCACGAGCTCACACACATGCACAAGTTTATACAGACAGATAACCTGGTGTTGTGTCATTTTATTACCCAAGAAGACGTTACAGCTCTTGTAAGCTCACCTGCAACATAAAAATAATAGACATTCAGGCTGTGTGAAATACTTAGGTTTTTGCGTTTCCTACATTTTACAGCATAGAGAGATATGAGAGAGTTTTCATTTAATTATAAAAAGTAAGTCTAATTCTGAATACTAGAACAACCAAAATTAAGGTGGAATCAGACAGAAGATGGCTAATTTTCATATTATTAGTGTTACAAAGTTCCACTTCTGGTGCATTTGTCAGCTACAGTGTACATACATGTCGATGCACAAACAGCTTTACTTAGCTGGTCACATTCTGTGTGTCATGCTCGGTAGTGGAAGGCAATATGACAAATTTAGCTTTGATCAAATACCAAGTGATACAGGGCCAAAAATACCAGTAGCAATACTGATATTGACACTTTTTTATCATAAAAGGCAACCTTTGTACTTTCATCATTTCTGCAAAGCTTCTTCTAATATCTAGAGCACTTCAGGATTCATATACAACAGGTTGATAGGCTGATAGGCTATGATGGAATACATGTAGTCTGAATGTATTAGAAACCTTTCACACCTTTTATAGCAAAATAGACTGAGTATACTATCTAAATGTCTGAATACGGTATTCCGCTAAAGTAAGAGCTAAAGATAGCCAATTAAAGTTTGAAAATGCAACATTAAAAATACATAAAAATGGCCAGTGAACTCCTGTTGTGTCAGTGGTATGGATGCTGAGGCATTTCCCTTCTCCGCTCTTTTTACTGGTTATAGCTTAAAATCTTTTTCTCACAGTTTGTTTATGTGTTTAAACAAATTTGTGGTGTTGCCACAGGAGTGACCAGCCTTCCCACACTCATCATCTGGTGGTGCACGCGTCACATGTGCTGTTTGAATGGCGAGTGCACACAGCAGTAAGGGAGCAAATAGCAAATTCACTAATAGGAAACATTGTACAGACAGTTTTACGCTTTGATGAAATATAAACATAAAAGGGATGTAATGAGTTTTCTGTAACTGATAAAACTAAAGCCATGTTGTGAGCTGACCGAATGAATGGAGTTTTTGTTTCACCTTCATCACTGAAGCTTTGGACCACCATGAGGTTGAAATTTTTAATTTACAAGGCTGTGGAGGACCTGATGGATAATGCTGGTGGATTGTGGGCTAAATGGGTAAAAGAACCAGATCCAGGCAAACCAAAAATGCAAACAGGCTCAGTAATCTCATTGGAGATCATTACAGAGGCAGAGGGCGTGGATGGAGAATGCTAAGGAAAAAAAAGTAATGACTGAGCAACAGACAAGATTAAATGTCTGACTGGGACTAAGTTCCACAAAATAAAAAGGTCCAAAACAGATGCCAAGCTGGACTCCTTGCTTTTGGGCTAGTAAGTAATATTAACTGGCTTGCTGAGTTGTGTGTCTAGTGTTGTTGCACTTGCACAATGTTTGTCTGTGTAAACAAAGCTGTTGACTCACTTGTTTTTGAACATAAGCCAAGTCAGCCAATTTCAACAGAGCTTTAGCCAATGAATGCTAAAGCCAGGTGTTAACATCATATTGTCTTTGGTTCAAGTTATGTTGGCTTGGCACACTGCTGTTCTGAGTTGTGTGCAGGGCTTGTGCAAACTTTGACTGCCACTTCAAGACAAGACGTAGCATTGTTATGAAAAGTTTTCGTCGTAGTTAAGAAAGAACCAAATAACTGACAGTAATGTTACAGAAATCTGAGATTAATATTCAGGACAGACATCTTGCTGTCAGAAACTGTGGGGGCCAAATCTCACAAAATACCAGTTTCTACAATATGTTGCTTTAGCCCAACTTTTTAAACTTTTAACCTCAACTTTGCATTAACTGCTGCATTAATCAAGTTTTCTTAATCATTGAAAGGGATAATAAGCCTTGCTAGAAGAAATGAAAAATGACTTAAATCCATTTTATAAATTTTATGGTAATATTAATAACTAATAGACAATATTTATGCTTGCAATATTATTTCTTGGAGTGTATGCCTCAGTTTTGAATGCCCACTCTAAGCAGGGCAGAAAACAGGCTGTTCCTGAATCAGCCAGAGGCAGACGTTTTCTGGGAGGGCATGGTGAGGATTGCAAAACAGGAAACACAGGGTCTTGATAACTTACACGCAGGGCATGTTGCGTAGGGCACTTGGAAATGGGTTATAATGAAAAACAGCAAATGTGTGTAAGTGTGTGTGTATGTGTGTAAGTGTGTGTAAGTGTAAGTGCAACAAGGCTACTGATGCCCTTTTTTACACACCTCAATAGGAACATGAACAGGATGTGTGTGTGCATGCAAGTTTTAAAGTTAAAGATGTGCTTACAAGTTGCCCACATGCCAAACCGATCATGAGGTGTGATCAGTGGAAATGAGGCTCCTGGCAAATTGGCCGCGAGTTGCTCTGCAGGACTAACAGGTACCCAAGGAAGGAGGCCTGGGTGGAAAAAATAGAAACATAAAGGAAAGACATCATAAATGAAACGAAAGGAACAGTAATATGAGTAAGCCTTCATTAAGATGGATGAGCACCTCCTCTTCATCTCCCTTTGTGTCTTTTATCCTATAATACACACACATACACAAACACACACACACACACACACATACTCAACACGATGTTGTCTGTCTGAATCGTGAACAAGTTTGAACATGCAGACCTGTCCATGATGACTTAAACACACACAGTACACACACAGTCAACCAGCACTTAGCATAGTGTAACACTTCCTCAGAAACATGATAGGGTTGTGTTGTGAGGGAGTTATTGTTGCAGTTACAAGTGTGAAAAATGATCCTACATCCTTGAATAAACACAGTTATGTGGCTTTTACAGCCTGTTAGCTTTAGGAAAAACTGTCTATAACATACTTTAACAGCCATTGTTTCTTACCTTAAATTACTTTCGCCTTTAAAGGTGCAGCCGGGCTGGGCCCCTCCTTAGATGATGAGGACTGAGCTGAATAATATCTCAAACAGAAGGACTGTGTTAGACTTAAATTCAAGTACAGTCTGATGCATCAAATTAAAATTTTTGATTTAGATTGTTACAACAGTTGTCAGTACACATTCAGCCTCCCCAAGAAGTCTTGTGCTTCACACCATGAGGCTTAGGGGCCCCCTGGCACTGGCCTCACAGGCACAGTCTATAATAAAGTTGCATGCTGACAACGCAAACCTGGTTTCAAAAATAACATTTTCAGAAATTAGAAGGAAAAAAATCGTTTGCAACAATGTGGCTGATTTTCTCATCATCTTGAGATAACAAACCCTGCTTTTGATGTACAGGAAAAAGTGATGGAGCTATGGCTTTTATGTTTGTTCCATGCATTAATTAGAGTAAGTTGCAAGATCTGATAGTCAGTCCAATTAAGATGTCTCTTCAGGTTCAGCATGTGTTTTGAGTCACATGTACATCACTGTTTGTTCTCTGAGCCTGTTTCCACTGCAATGTCAGATTTTCAGCACATCAGTTTTTTTTTCAGTCAAGTGTAAGTTTTTTTTCTTATGTTTGATTTTTTATTTCATTTCTACTCAGTTTTTCTTTGCCAACATTGACAAATTCACATTAAAACAGGTAGATGCAGATGCAAACACAGGCCACAAACACAGACAAGTTATATTTATATGTTTATGCATATGCATCTTTCTATATACAATCAAGATACTTCTATCATGGTGCTCTTAAAAAGGTGGAACAGGACATGAATTCAGCCGTGTGTGTATTCAGATTGTTGCCATGTTAAAAAGTGATACAGAAGGCTGTTAATTAAAAACAATTAAGTAAAAGTCTTAAATAACACAAGATTTGTGTTTTTTACATCATCACATGCATGTCTGAAAGGTTCTTAAGTTTGGCTAAGAGGCAAAATCAGTTTACGTTGCCTAAATTCCTCTTTGTTGACTTTATTAGTACATATGAATTTAAAGAGAAACACTATACCAAGGTCTAGTTTTGTCTCCGCCATCACACTCTGCATGCTGTGGTAGAAGCATGGGTGGATGTGTCTTTGCGTGGGGGGGATATTCTCTGGAACAGGATGTACTGTAGCTATGCAAACCTCTCAAAGCTTCTTTTGCTAGTGTTTGCACATTAGAT
This sequence comes from Acanthurus lineatus, assembly GCA_029814665.1. Lineage (NCBI taxonomy): Eukaryota > Metazoa > Chordata > Actinopteri > Acanthuriformes > Acanthuridae > Acanthurus > Acanthurus lineatus. The sequence continues at coordinate 9,764,672 of JAPZDV010000010.1, forward strand.
GAAGCAGCAAAAAAAAAAAAAAAAAAAAAAAGAGCTTTTACTGTAAGCCTCAGGTCCGCAATGCACCCATGGTGGGGACTTTACCACAACCTGTCCGTCATTCTGTCAGTCTGAGGGTGGAGGAGCCAGTACCAGATAAAAATCTCAGTTTTGGATTTACTTTTTTATCATGCAGACCTTCAGGCACACACAAAAGAGCACAATATTTCACAAATATCCAGCTGTGTGAGCAACTTGGCAAGCAATACAGTGGCATGCAAAACTATGCAAATAAGATGCAAAGAGCGAGTCAGTGCTGTGATGGAAAATTTCTTCATGGCTCAGAGACACCTTTTCACTGCAGTAAGTAAATAAATAACATGTGACTGGTCTGAAGGGTTTGATCACAGTTACACAACAATTCAGGGGAGATGTTTACTCAAGTGCTGTACTTGGGTCAAAAGATGAATTTTACTTTAGTATTTCCTTTTTATGCTACTTTATGCCCCTTACTTCATGTGTCTAAGAGAGACACTGTTCTTCCTAATGCACTACATTTATCTGATTGTTGCATTTACTAACTGGTTTTTAGATTTAAGCTAACCTTTATCTGGCTTGTGATCAATTACAAAAAGCAGTATATAAATGTTTAAAGTCTATAGGGTGTTTTAAGTTACAACATTTCTAAAAGCAGTTTGAATTTAAATCAATGAAAGAGTTAAAAAGAGGTTAAATTATTCAAAATTAAATTAAAAAGAAAAATTTATTTTATAACCTCTTACTTTGCTTGGAACATTTGTGTACTTTTTCTCAAGCAAAAATTTGATTGCAGAGCCTCTGATTGTAATGGAGTATTTGTGTTAGATTGTAGTAATGATAGGACTAAAGGTTGGGAACCTGATTATACATTATACATTATGGAAATGACTTAACTGAGACAAAGTGGGGAGAAACATGTAGCAAAAAGTTTTAAATTTTAGAAAAAAAAGTGTTCTTGTTGTCCTCATATGCAAAGTTCTTTCAGTTACTCCCTGCATAGAGAGGTCAAAGGTCAGGGTCAGACACAGTTAGTAACCTTGCTTGCGGGCATCTTGGCTCAGCAGGTGCTTGTCAACACCCACCTGAACAGTATGTGTGTAAGCTATGTAGCATACATGGTATACACAGGGATTTAAGGTCTAATAAACTACTGAGGTCCTTACCTAGTTTATTAAAACTCCCCTGTTAGTTCCTTTAAAAGCAGGAAGAGGTGGTGATGGCAAGAAATCCCTTCAGATCCAGCTGATAAATGGAGACAAAGAACAGGTTTGACAGCTATGACTTTATCCTCCTAACAAAGACAGAGAGGGATGGATGGAGGCGTAGGGAGGAGGAAGGGAAGAAAGAGAACAGAAAGAAAAAAAAAAGTCACGTCACCGGCAATTCCAGGTATATTAGTGGGTCACATGAGATGAGATGCTATTGGCAGAGGCAGAGGAGACATGGACACACCCTGGCATTTTGTTCTTATGTATCCTTATGTGTTTGCCTGTATCACAGAGTGCTGTAAAAGTGGATTTAACCCACTTGTGTTGTTTTGTTTATTCTCGGGAATCCAGCCTCTGTGTCTCAGCTGAATTTAACAGCTATGAAAACCTTGTGGTCCAGAGGTGGCCAGCTGATGCCTATCTGGCTGTTTTTCTCATGAAGCTCTCAACTAATCTCCCTGTGCTGTCTGCTGTCAGACCCTCACTCCACCCACCTGTAACACACCGGAACATGCCCCCAGTTTTCCCATGCGGCTCCATATAGTATCTATGAATTTATCTACCTCCTTGTGTCTCCTGTCTTTGCTGACTTTTTTATTTGCTTCTACCTGGACCGAAAAACGCCGGAGGTTTTTCTCGTGGGAAACTCTTGGAGAGGTATGTTGCTCCGTGAGCAGGGAGTGAGAGTGGAATCCCGTTTTTCTGGGTCTTGTCTCACTCCCTGCTCCACGATCCCTTCCCCGAGCTCGGAGTCACGATCGGCATCGTGTCAGGACTCGCAGCGGTGTTGGGAAACTCTCGCCTGTTCTCGCTCAGCCGGATCCTGGGGTTTTGGTTATATGCGGCACCTGTGCTCTGTTTCACTCTGACTCTGTTTCTTTTCTACTTCTTTCTTTCTTACATCACTCTGTCTTTTTAATTATCCTTCATCTACTGATCAACCCATTCATTTCCCTCAATACAGCAGAATTTGAATACACAAGCTACACATTTAAAGACTAAAACTACTTTATTTCATTAGTAATTAGGTTCGCACTGCTTGAGAGAGTAGTGTGTTTATAATGTTGTTTTCATTATTACACATTTTTCTTATAGAGGCATCTCATAATGACATTTACTTTATTTTCTTTCAAGAAGAGCAAAGAAATAAAGTGTACACCTGCTGCCAGGCCTTACTTATCAAACTCCCCAGGCAAGTCAAGGAGAGGACTTCTCCCTAAGTCACATGGTTTCCAGTAAGTGGCGTCATCTTCAAGGAAAACAGCAGTGACAAAGAAAAGTGTGTCTTCCAGCTGTATGTGTTTGTATTCTGATAAACAGGTTTTCAAAGGGAATTTAAAACAGCTTTTTTTATGAATTAACTTAGGGAAAGAGTAAATCTTCATTATGCAGAATATTTAAATATATGTACATATTGAAAGAACTTCACCTTCTCAAGGGAAAAGAAAATATAAAATGCTAGTTTTGTCAACAGAAAGCAGTTTTCACTATATTTATTTTAACATTTCATGATTCAGTAGACTCCATTTATCAGTAGCAATGAGTATTAAGAGATGAGTAGTAATGATTACAACAAGGTTCTCAAGTATTTTACTTCCTGAAGTCTTCTAATCAGAGTATTGCACAACTTTATTTTAAAGAAGAGACATTTTTAGATTATTTTTTTATGTCACTCTGAGCTCCTTCAATGGTTGATCTTGTCCCTTAGTTCTTTGGACAAATTTGGCCCAAAGATAAACTTCTCAGTGAGTCCTGTCCCAATTTCCATGAATTCAGATATAGATGCTGCTGTTGCCCAGAGGGTTACAGATTTTAGTGACACCTTGATCATCTGTTTGGGTCAAAATTAGCCCGTTTCTGAACCTCCCACGGTTAAAGTTTCAAAACATTTTTTTTGGTTTCAAAGAGGACGTACACCTCAAATCTGATTGGTGTTTAACCCAACCTTCTCCCCCTGTTCCTTGTTTGCATTTAATGCTGTCACATTACTCTGAGTACCAAAAACTGCTGCACTCAGTTTACATGAGAATTTGTTGAGCCTGGTGCTTTTGCAAGACACAAAGCACACGGCTGCAACTGTGTCACGTCCTCACTCATCTTGTGTGTCACCAGAGTTTTTGAACTATGTGTGTGCTAACATGAACATGGCTCCTGAGAGACTATGGTGAATACTTGGGCTAAAAACGCAACGTTAACATTGCCATTTCGAGTCAAATTAGAGGGTCGATTCTTATGGACACTTGGACGACGCCACACAAGCAGTATGGAGGCATGTTATGTTTTTCTCCTGTTTTTTTCTGTTTGAGTCCATGGTCACCTTAGGCCTTTCAGAGCTATGTAAATTAGAAAATGTCATCAGAGCCTCCATTGACATAGTAGTGATTGGAAATTGCATGAAATTTCAATTCTGGGTGAACTATCCCTTTAGGGAAAACAACATTTTAAGTTGTTAGGCACAAAAGTGCTCATGTAGATGAAGATATGGAGCTTTTTAAGCATTGTTGTTTGTATCAGTGTATTTGCTCCATTATGCCAACAATAGTTGATCTGTGATCAAATTCTAAAACATCATCAAAGCATCATCTTGATGCAAAAAATATGCAAATAGGGGGAGATACAGTCTCTTCTGTGAACTTCCTCATTCCTCCTCTCCTCTCCCGCTTTCCCAGAAAGAGAAACATGATTAACTTGAAAACAAGTAGGAACCCTTGTATGTTAAAAATACACACCTCTGTATTTATATGTTTGTGTGTGTGTGTGTGTGTGTGAACGAACTTTAATTGGAGTCGGTCTTATAAAAAGAGAGCCAAACTTGTCACATTACTCTGGATTGGTCCATGTTTCTCTCTAAAAGAATCTGTTATTGTTAAATTTAACACATATGAAAGCGAACTACGAGAGCACGAGATGTTTTTAATATTTCAATCTACAATATGTATTTGAGAAGCAGCGCAGTCTCACGTCTCCACCCTACCTTCAGAATCTTGTCACCTAAATTAGAAACAGCAGAGCTTCTATTTCTTTATTTTGCGTCAAAATGTTTCACATGTGATAAAAGCAGGAAAAGCAGCCAATCAGAGAAGAAAACACAGAGACACTGAGGCAGGTGGGTTAGCCATGCGTCCAAACTCCTGGATGTGTAAAGTGGGATACTTAACACAAGAGAGAAAGCAAAAGAGAGAGGCAAGGAAAGGCCGAGGACAACAGTCACAGACTTACACTGAGATGACACAACAGCCGATGTGCTTCTGCTTCACCGCGTGGACATGAAAACACCAGGAAACCAAATAATTCCCTGGACTTGAGTCTGAACGAACAGACGTGAAAGAGAGTGGACGGGAGAAGGCAGCAGGAAGTGAGTGATATCAGCTGCGGGATGAGTATGAGAGAGGCGGCATAGCTTCCTGGGTCACTCAGACACACACACGCATGCATACATGCGCATTTGAAGACACATGGTGATGCAATGGTGACATAACCAATTACACATCTAACTTGTATAAATTAGGATGTGTTTTCTTATTCCGCTTTATTTCACACACTTTGAAACATGTTCTCATACATCAGCCTGCTCACTTGTTTTCTTTCACACATATGATGTTAACGGCAGCATATTTTTTTTCCCTTCATCAGCGGGGAAGGTCAGCAAAGGTCAGATTGAGGGTCTGCAAGTGTGTTTTTGGGAAGTAAAAAGTAAAACTAAATTAATTAAAGTTTTAGTGGGAAGCACTTTGGTCATAAAAGAGGAACCAGTCTGCAGCTTTTTGGTATAATCACCTCATGGAGAACTTAATTTAAGGAAGTTTTATGCAGGTGGAACAACAACAAAAGCAATATCCAGTCATTGTATATGCAGATCATTTTAGTGGTGGAACATTGGGTGTCTCCCTCTTTAAGATGCACTCACATACACACAAACCGTGAGCGATACACGCACAAGCGCACACACACCCTGCGGCACATGCACAGAACAAAAAGGGGAAACTCTCTCTCAATGAGGTGAACAATACTTGACATATCTTGACATATTTTTACTACACACTTCCCCCTCTTTGTGACAACTTCCTCACAGTTTTCACTACTAGCACCACTTACTACTAGTGGCTGCATATGAATGAAGAAAGATATGCACACAAACCACACACACACACACAAACACAAATGCAGAAGAAGAGAGCTGTTTTGCAACTAAAAAGAGGAAGGTAAATGTGTCACTCATTCTTTTGTGATGCAACACAGGCAACTCAATGAAAAAACACTCAAACTCTCTCACACACACTCAAGTTATTCCCATCTTTTATCAAGTTTTATATGCATAATATGTATCTCCTGGGTACATTTCGTTATGAAAAAAAAGAAGCTGTGGGACAAAGACGGATCTGAGAGTGCAAGATGGAGCATGCAAGAAAGAATCCTTTCTTTCCATGCACACACACACACACACACACACATACACACACACACACACATATGAACTGACCCACCCCATTTTGTACACCTATCATTCCCTGCGTCCAATTCACTGGCACAGCAGATTTGCATAGACATTTGCCAGTCAAATGAGATGCATGGGAAAGTAGGGAGTGTAACTTTGGAGAACAAACTCCCCCAGAATTCCCCTCTTCTGGGAGACTCCCATGTCACTTCCAAGAAAAAGGTCAAGCTGGATTAGAGGATGACTTGTAAAGTCTGAATTTGATTGATTTGATTTTTTTTTATATGGATTCACACAAAAAGATGCATTGCACTTGCAGGCATGAATGCAGAACTTTAAAAAAGATGCAAAGATGCAAAAGTATGACATAGTAAGCTTCTCATACACACACCTCTGGTGCACAAAATTATTTAAGAGCAGAACACTGTTTTCTATGAACCTCAAAAAGGCAGATTCCTGAAATAAAAGTGCTGATAGCATTATTTGCTTAAGTGACTACTTTGTAAGAAAATGTTAGTTTTCTTCTTTGCCAATTGAAAAACTTTTGCATGGTTATGAGGTTGCATGTAAGTGCTTTTGTGCATATAGGCAGACTAATATGATGAGTCTATAGATCCCAGAAATTGTTCAAAATACCAAATTCCACCATAATATCAGACAAGCTTAATACCCTGCACAATTTGTCTAGTACGGGTTGTTTTTAAGTCCGTTTTTAAATGATTAACTTTATAAAAGTGAATGCTGAAACAATATTTTTTTAACTGCATAACTGACTGAGTTGTTTTGTTTGGTTTCCACTTAAACTACTAAGTACCACTACATTTTAAACATTTAGATTTAACTATTTCAAAAGTTTAGCTGGTAGCCTACCTTCAGCTATCTAGTGAAGTTGCATGTAAGTCAGCCTACTTAAACATATTTTAGTTACTTTTAGCTAATAATCTGATGCACATTACTTCATTAATTACTCCACATGTTTACATATTACTTTTAGCTACTATTTTAAGAATTTATTGGTCACTTTTAGCGAATGATTTTGACTATTTATCCTATTCCTTTAGCCAACTGTGTATAGTTTAGGCCTACTGAGCAAACTATTTCTGCTGTTTATCCATTTCCTTAGGAGTAGAAGTATCTCTCAGTAGGCATATTGATAATAAAGAAGTTACAGCCACATAAGTAATTTTTTAGAAATTAATATCTAGTAAAATAAGGGTTGAAAGCAAATAACAGTTACAAGAAACAAAAATCTCACTGCCTTGATGTAAATCAAGGCTCTTTAAATTAACTAGGTGACATTTTGACTATGCAAATGTGTGGGTCTGCCCTGTGGCCTGTTTAGTCCTTAAGTTAGAATACTACTAAAGCAAATTTTACTCTATTTTGGGTAATTAAGGACTATATAGGCTTCTCCACAGCCCCCATTCCAGTCTGATGTTAAAGTTGTCTGCTTGCAGCAAGTCTACCTTCAGTTCAAATATGATGTCATTTGGTAGACATGAGAAAATTACTCAGACAAAGAAGTATTTTGCTTCTGATATTCCTGTCTTTAAAGCACACATGGTCACAGGAGAGTTCAAATTTACTGGATTTAACTCAACTCTACCATGAAATTTGACTGTGCAAACCACAAACAGATCATACACGGATCCCCCAAATCTAGACAAAATAAACACTGGCATGCATGGGTTAATCCACAACTAGACGTCTTGTTTACAGCAGCAACAATATTACTCAGCCCATATAATTGTGACTTTGATAACAATATGATTTGACTAATGATGCAGAGCCGGTGGAGCAGGCTGAACAGGTCCGACTGTACCTGTAATAGCAAGTGGAGACGTGACTTATAGGAAGCTACTTGTATTCCCTCAGCAGGCCTAATGAGGAATTGCACAAACCAGTGGAGATTTGCCTTCATGTGTAAATATGTACAATAAAAACAGAGGGAGGGAAACCAGCAACAGCATTAAGAATGAGGATGAAGTATTTTTACATGATAAAAATGATGCTTTATGAAGTATGTATCCTTTTCTATAGAGTATCTTGAGCTTAAGTCCAACAAGTGGAAACAAAGGGACAAATCAGAGCTTTGATGTTCATTAAAAGACTCTCACTCAAACACACACTGCATACAGCACAGAACCTGCTTTATAATAAATACTTACAAATTGCCTTTTTTTAAGGGTTCCTCAACAAGTTAGTGTTGTATTGTTAAGAAAAGAGTTAAAAAGTCTCATCTGTTGCTCTGGAAGAAGTCTAAATAATCCTAATATCATCAAATTGAATTACTTTTCAGTTGCATCATGGGTATTGTAGGATCCAGCATATTTTTAGCTTGATTTTGACTGCTCTTTTTGTCTCCTTTGAGTGCCCCAACTAAACAAAATTAAATAATTAAAAAAACAGTTAATTTATTATTTATGTATTTGGTTCTTGTAAAATGGTCATCTGAAATCAAAAACTTTTGTTAGGTCTTCCTGAGCCTATAAAGGGCACTACTTCATAACTGTAGGTTGCACCGTAAAGGTCAAAGGTCAGTACCAGGGTAAAGATATGAACCCCTAAAAAAAAAATGAAGGAAGACAGGAAACCATACAAACCATTTATACATTTTGGTGACATATTGCAAAACCACTCTCACTGTGTGATAAGGAACAAGTCACCACAGGTTGCTGCACCTTCTGTTTGGACGTGAACATCTAACCAGGCCCTCAGTGCAAACAGGCCGCAGCCACCTGCGTGATAATCTGTTGCTGAGTCTTGTGTCAAGTGGTCAGAAAACACTGAAAAACCCTATAATCATCATGTACTTCTCGTATGCCTAAAGCCCTCTCATCTGCCCACACACTCTTAACACTCTTACACATATTTGCAGTATGCAAATAGTCGAAAGCAGCCAAGAAAAATCTGTACGCATATGCGCCCATTAACAGCCCTAAACACACAAAATCACCACATGGTAAAAAAATATAAGCGCAAATGACTATAGTGCTGTGCTCTCTGTCCGTCGTTTACACACACAAACACACACACTCACAAAAAGAAATGGAGCAGGTGAAATGTGGCAGGTGTGCTGCTACAGTACCTGGGGGTTGTGTATCATTAAGTCAGAGTTAAAGCAGAGGGATAGGGGTTAAGAAAGAAAGATAAGAGATCCGTAAGGACACACACACACACACACACACACACACACACACACACACAGAGAGACAGTGTCAGAGGTGCAAACAGGTTTTGCTCCTGGATATTGATGCATGTACATATTTGTTTGCAGAGTGTTTTTAGAGGTGTGGGTGTTGCATGTCACATCTCAATACTGCATGACAAATTAACCCTTTATTTCCCCTTAGTGTACGCTTTAGTCATTCCACGAAACAGAGAGCTACTTGGAAACCACCTGCTGCACAGAGACACTCAAACACAGGGATGTAGTGGAGTGTAAACTCACGAAAATCCATCTTACAAGTTTTAGTTGTTAACTGATGATTTAGCCATTAATAATTTTGACACATTTTACCTTGGAGCTCATCGTACATTTAATATGGTAGTTTTATTTGAAAGACTTCTGGTCATAAGTTTTAAACTTCAAAGGGGAATTAAATAATTCTACTTGAGTGAGTTTGCAATACATAACACCTGAAACTAGATCTGTCTAAATAAGCACATGCTGTAAATAGTTTGGAATATTCAAGTAATTGAGTCATGTACTGTAGTAACAAAGCTTACATAACACAAGAGATCTGAGATGTGCTGAAGCAGTAGTACTTTATCTAGATACTATCATGGCATGAATTATTTTCTCTTGTCAGTAAGAAAGTGTATGCAACTTTGTGATACAGAAAGCAATTATGAGACCAAAATGTGTCATTTGAGATAAAGCGTAATGATCTGTGGTAGGCTGGGTTTATTTCAGGGTTTAACTGAGGTCAAGATGGGGCAGCTCTAAACCTTTGAAACCACTGAGATCTTGAGTTAAATTAAAAATAAAATTCCTTTATTTAGGTTTTGCCTGCACCTCTTAAGCTTGTTTTAATGACAGATCTCTAGAGATTGAGGTGCATAGAGAGTCTCAGATTCGGGAGTTAAAATGACAGCTTCACCTCAGCTGTGCATAAGATTGGGACTTAGTTTAAGTTTTATGTCCTTTTTCTGCCACATGGTCACAGCAGAGTAAACCCAAGGACCTCTTTGGTATCTCAAGTGCCTCTCTGGTGTGACTTTAAGGCCAACAAGAAGCATAGAGGTGTCCCATCGGTGCACAGATGTATCCTGGCTGATTACTTTGGTTCTCCGAGTCTGAGGGGTGCCCTGCTCCCTCACCACTGCTGGGGAGGAGGGGGGGCTGCAGTAGTTCCTCATTTACTAAAAATGAGAATAGAAAAGCTGATTTTACACATATATATGTATATTTACATATATACATGGGGGTTATAGAGAAGGTGAGTTATCCTTCTCACACTTGTAACTCATACGCTCTACCTCTTTCACAGTTTTGCAACAGTTATTGCAGAGCCGTTGCTCTTTTTCAAAGTCAGAATTAAAGAAAGACAATGCAGAGATAAAAAAAAAAATATAGTACATAGCACAGATAGTGACTAACAGCAAGAGATTAACCCTTTCAGTGCAGAGCAGAAGCGGTAAGACAGACATATTGAGACAGACGCAGTATGTGAACCTCACAAGTTTCGTTTTTCACTTTCGCGCACAGCCGTCAATCTTTGGTCACATCTGCGAGACCGGGGAGGTGTCGCCTCCAGAGTTCATTTGATATTTTTTAGCTCAGATGTGATTTTGTCCATTCTTTCTTTCTTTCTTTCATCCTTTTTTTTTTTTTTTTTTTTACTGTGGTATAATCATTAAAGGGGGATTCCATGTAATGCTAACTTCATATCTGTGTTACTTTCATACAACCATTGGTTGAAAAAAAAAACACCTTTTCCAAGTTTACATTTTGGAGGGAGATGATTATCTACATGATGGGCTGATGGGGTGCATGTTTTTACAGAGGGAGTGGTTGGATGACATTTAAGGGGCAAAAGAGGGGGCTTTGTTTGCAGTGTCAATATTTACAGTGACACATGCTGGATGAGTACTGACTGACTGAGGTGAATTGTGTGTGTGTGTGTGTGTGTGTGTGTGTGTGTGTGTGTGTTTGTTCGAGTGGGAGACAGAAAGATGGTATGACAGAGTTATCAGCATGAATGGAAGTCAGATATCATGCTCTGATGAACAGACTTAGGTCTTAACAAACATAGTGTGTGTGCTCTCATCTGCACAAAAGCAGTATCATAAAAGCCCTAGAGCCCTGGACAAAGCTGAGCTGCAGCGATCAAAACAGGCCGATAACATAAAGTTTAGAAAAGTCAACCATTAATTAACAGGTGACCAATCACAAGTGAACTCTACGTCTGTCACAATCTACAAGCCTCTTTTTGCAATGCAAATCAGAGATATGCAAATGAGGGAGACACAGGCTTTGTCTGTACCACTTCTCTGCTTACTGCACTATCAGTATCCCCTCTTCTATGTGCTTTCCCTCTTTTTCATTTCTGTATTTGCACTAGTTTCACATTTCTTTATTCTTTTCTTTTGAATACTGAATCCACATTAATCATTTATCATTATTTCCTTTTGTCAAACTGTTTTCTTTATTAAATTCGCCTTAATGCACCTTCTGCATAAACATAGCCTGGGTTTTTAAGTTCCTTCCCATGTCCTAAAGAATGAAAAATAATTGTATTATTATGTTTTGGTTTAACATGGTTTTCCCAAAAAAGAATTTAAAAAAAAACTCAGAAAGGGGACTGAAAGCATTTTTTTCCTCATTGGCTAATAATGGATCTTTTCAATCACAGGCCTCTTGCCCTGTCCACTAATTAAGCTTACATTAAAGTTAACTGGTGAAAGAGCAGTGCACATCAGGGTGGCTAGCAGTTAGCCATACATTTTTGAGCCTCAGTCAGACCCAGACTCAGATGAGGGGTCTGTTGTGCATCAAAATATGCGATTAGCAAAAGTATTGGAATAGAAATTGTAGTTGGCATCTTTGATTTGTTTATGTTGTTTGTTAACTCGTAACTGGCAGTGGCTACACAGTGCTAGCGGTTATGCTAATGCAAACTCTCAACCTCTGTGCTGACAAATCCACTTTTTGCAGAAGGCTTCCTTCCTTTGATTGTGATTGGCTTTTGAGTTTGTGATGTACTAAATCGAGCTTGCCCTGTGTACATTTGATTGAAGACTTTAGGGGAGTGAACAAACATTGCCGCCTTCAGTAGTGGAATGTGAAAACACCTCTCTAGTAACAAATTTTCTACAGATGCATGTAAAAAAAATCAAGTTCTAAAATTTTGAAACATTAGGAAAACACACTTTAAATGAAGAGAATATTTTAGGTGGGAAAATGCTTACAGCCTCCATGTAATAGATCATGATAAAGTTTGATGATTCAACAGTGTGACTCATTCAGCTTCTAATTCTCCTTTGTTTGTCCTGCAAACTACAACAAGGCAACAACTTTACGCTGTTTGATTTCAACCTGTATTTCTTCTCTCTTCAAGTTTTTTGTTTACCTATGAGCTTAAAGCCCCCAGCTATGCTTACATTACAGAAATCATCAGGTTGATTCACAGGTTGACTATTGTATTTATACTGTAAACAAAGCAGCAGGGTCAGGCCCCGAATAATGTGCTTCATGCTACCATGAGGAGTCTGAGTGTTCCTTCTCTTAGCTTTTCTTCCACTGCAATGCTTTTACTTCCCTCTAGTGGTCAAACATCCACATACTTTTTCTTTGGAAATTAAGCTGTTGAGCTGAGTCTTAACTCAGTTAACCTATGCAAACAAACAACAAATATCTACTGCATTTAATTTAAATTGAAAAACATTTATTGTGTTGTTCACAGTGCTCAGAGGTTGGTTGTCAGAACAGATAGAGACAGTCAAGAAAGTCAGATGACCCATTCAAAAACCAAAATACAGAGTTTCATATCCAGTGTTAGGATCATTTGATAGACCATAGTGCAAAAACATCACTTATTTACTCAGGTGCACTTGTACAGGGATTAATTTCACGTAACATAGGTTTTATTTGAAGGATTTCATTGAAAATGTATCTTATTTGCTCAGCAGGAGACATTTTCTGCAAAGACATTAGCTTGCATATACTGAGCAATTTGTATTCAGAAAGAACTGAAACTTAAACTCCTACACTTATGTGATAACTGAGAAAACTCAATCTACCAATATAATGTCTTGTGATTTAAAGACCCAAAGCTGATACTAAATGGACCTTATGGTAACGAGTATTTTTTAACTAAAAAATTGACCCTAAATTTTTTAAGTCAGAGTGGACCAGAAGTGCTGAATGGTTTTAAAAGAAAATGGAAATATAAACATTTACGACTTCACAATAACTGGGGTCATGAAGCTTATGATTTAAGGTTCCAAATTCCACTTTTAAGGGCCCTGTGGTAAGATTTAATTTTTTCACAGTTACGTTTTTTGACATCAGTTGCATTTGTATTGTGTATGTATTCTTTTTCAATTACAGTACAAGTCCTCACTTTCACTCTCTTGACTTTTTTCAAGTGTGACCCCCCAAAAATGTGATCAAATCTGCCTCAAAATCTTTAACTTAACCTTAATTGATGGGTCACCATGTAAAGTACAGTGTTTATAAAGAAGAGGTCCCGAGTTGTCAGGATTCCTGGTTTTCACCCAGGAGGCCTGTGCTAAATTTCTAGTTTAGGAACAGTTTTATATCTATCAGTCAAAATTTATTGTTATCATACACTCATGTTCCTTAACTGCACAGTTAAAACTAGACATCAACCCTGCACATACAGTTCACAATAATAATTTGACTTTAAAGAAAAATTGGACTGTAAAGTGATAAAAATAGCATCTTTAAATCATCAGGCTAATTACTACAATTATACGATTGGACAACACTGTTTAAATTTAAGGTGGAAGTGCAACACAGACTAGTTAACTGAACACAGTGCTTGCTTTTGAACATCCCACCTCTGTGCAAATAGTTAAACTTTTATTTTATGTCCCTCTTCTTTTATCTAATCTTATAATGGAAATTACTGTACTGTGTACAGTGTGTTTATAATATTGGTTGGGCCTACATGAAACTTTTCTGACCCAATCCTTTTTAAATAATATGATAATTACATTAGGTTTGGTGTAATAATCCCTCTAGCATAAAAGTGTAAAAAATATTTGTACTTAATATTAAAACTGTTATGGCTCAGTGAATCTGTTTCAGTGCTGATACTGAGAGGTATTAAAGGCAGTCTGAGGCCTCCTGTCTTGACTGGGTGTACACTACAGCAGCAGTGGGTGACTTATGCATTATAAATGGTGTGCGCTTCAGATAATAGTGTGGCTTACATTAAGTGGGTTTCAGCAAAGCCAGTGGAGCGCTATAGTCACAACAAATGAATAATTTGCTAATTAATTTCCAGACCTATAGGTATAAATATATCCACTTCCTTAATTTTATTGCACTTCACCTCATAGTTACTTTATAGAAAATTTTAAACAAAATTCATTATTCTGTATATATATTTATATATTTATAGATTTCATGAATATAACTTGTACATATTTGAGGTGTGGTAATCTTACAGAATACACTGTTTGTAGACAATAGTGTGTGTTGGCTGGGTTTTTAGAATCATAAAGCTCAGGTTATTTCCTCTACAGGGAAGACGTGGGGCCTCAGCCTCTGTTAGCACCGTCAACACAGCCTCGACCATGCCAGACACGATTTTTTAAAATGTGACAACCTTAACTGTACATATTCAGAGCAGAGTTGTAAAAAAATACAGTTTTACACCAGTAAATCTTTCACTTGGACCAATTAGTATTTACAAATACTTCATATGTCTTGTTTAAGGTATTATCTGCTCCATGTGGATCCGTTTTACCACTGAAATTTTTAGAAAAAGACGCGCTTTATAAGCTGAATTGTAGCTATTTTTGAAAAATGATTGTATAAACTTTTTGGTAACAGACATCTGAACAGCCCTGATTCTCACTGCAGGATGTAATAAATTAGATATCAGAATGAGAGGTATTTGCAATACTAATTGACCCAAGTCTGTTTTTGACATAGGATGCAGTGCACATAGTGTCTGCAAAAGTGTAAAAAGAAAGCAGTAAAGACACCTCAGAGAGGTGATGGAGCGAGGAAATGATGTGTCAGAACAGTACATTGGCACCTTGGTAATGATGAATGGGTGTGAGACCCGACCTGACCCTGATACTGGGTGAAAGATCAAACAGGAACTGTGTGTGTGTGTGTGTGTGTGTGTGTGTGCGTGTGTCTTAATATGCTGGTATGGCTGAAGAAAAACAGGCAGAAACAGTTAGGTGTAAGAAAGCCTGTCCAGAAGATAGTCAAACACTGTTACAGACTGTGTTTCACAGACAGACCACGTTGCTGTTAAGGCTTTGTTATATGAGCTTGTAAAGTGAGGTTATCTGACAAATAAATGCACCCAGTAAAATATTACAAAGGTAACACCAGTGTAAGAGTTATATTTCCAAATATCAATAACCATTAAAAAGGTTAATACATTGCTAAGAGTTTGGCATGTGAAGCGCTGAGGTTTTACATCACAGTATATGTACAGATTATACTGTTTAAAACATTACATGAAAACAAACACTTTAAAAAAAAAAAGCCTCTCGTTTGTGTTCCACTTTGCTTCATCAGCTGTACTGGTCAGTTAAGTCAGTCTTACAGGTTACATAATACACTGTACAGTTTATAGTACTTTGACAGACCAGCTTAGTGCTCAAGTTAAAAACACACTTTAGTGAAAAGAAGACAAGTGAGACACTTGTATGAAAGAGCATCCAACAGAAGTGCAAGCTGTACAAAAAGAGAAAAAAGTGAAAAGAGCTTAATAGAGTAGGTATTATCTAAAGGTTGAAAAAGTGTAATATGGTGGATATATTCATATATTCCTCTTTTTCTTTTATATATTGAAATCATCTCTTCAAGCACAGTCCTGCTGTATAGAATTTTGGCTTTAAATTTTTCTTATGTTCTAGCAGCTTTTCTTCATCAATCCCTCTTCTGCCATCAGCCATAACCTTTTAAATCTACTGCGGCTTTTCTCAAATACTTTGAATCAGATTTCACATGGTCAATGAGAAAGGCATGACTTTTTCAAAACTGGCATGTATTTACTAAGATCCAACCATCCATCTGCCCAACCATGAATCTCTCTGGCTTCCTTTTTTCAAGCCGGGCTTCTGTCCTCCGCTCCAGCAGAGGGAGCCATTTCTCATGAAATGCAAGTCAGACTCCCAACCAGTGCTCCCACTTTCAGAGCCTTTGAACTACCAGCAGTGGGGGAAAATGTGCTGGAGATCAAATGAGGAGGTGGATAAACACTCCTCTCCTCTGTTTACAAAGGAAGATGAAACACCTCAGAAACAAGTGGAAGATTAAGGGATGTCTTCCCCTTCTTCTTCTCTACCACCACCCTCAGGCTCCAGATCTTCAGTGTGGGGATGTGTCTGCAATTCTGAAGGTGTGTGTGTGCACCGTAGGCGGCTCCAGCAGGCCTTATTCTTGTGCAGGTGACCCATCATGGTCTGGCTGAGCAAACTGGGCTCTGTGAAGCGATGCCACTCCTCAAACAGAGGCTCCACAATGTAGGAGATGAACCCTGAGAAAAACACATTTTTTTAAATTTTAATTAGTTCAGGAACAGCTTTGTGTAGGAATAAGTGATTACACGGTATAAAATAACTGGTCTATGCATGTGTGTACTCACCCATCTGAATAGCTGGGATAGAGTCAGCCTGCTGGTTACACAGAGGACTAACCTCCAAATCAAATTTTTTCTCCAGGTCACCTGTCAGGTTAAAAGATAAAGTTAAGAAAACAATTTAGTTAGCAACAAAAGAAGAGCCCTAAGAAAATATGATGCAGATACAGACATCATATTTTCTTAAGGCTAACACTCTACACACTCTTAACACTTTGCTGAAAGTGAAGAAATAAAGAATGGAGCTGCACAGTTTATTGAAAATGCATTAAAACAATAATAGCTTTAATTATTTTCAGGTGTTAACACAATAACTGTAAGCATGGAAAAGATTATCAGCTACAACAGGAAGTGGCTGCACTGTTTTTACAGAACAAATGCAGCCTGATGCTTTGTATAAGAGTTACCATAACTACCAGTTTTATTCAAGCCTTCATTACAACAAGGAAAGTCAGATTTTCTGATATATCCCCATTGTTTTTTAAAAATGGTTGAAAGGCCTTATATCAAACAAATGTGAATGCTTTGTAATTCCTGAAGTCTGTTTTTCTGGAAATTATCCCCACATTATACAGATACAGGGCTATATTGTTGGCTGACGTAATTTGTGTCAATCCCACAGTCTACTGTACAGTAATTAAACGTCTTAAGTTGTCTAAACTTGTTATCCAAAGTTGTACCCGGGCTTGGTAGTACCATGCTCTTTTCTAAGCACAGGAAATACAGCATTTGCTATAGCAGAGAGGACAATTTACTCACCCTGCCTGTAGAATTCCTCACACACCCTCTCACTCCACTGTCTGCTCAGCTCCCAAACCCGACATGGATTACAGACATCAGCACACTTCAAAGCAATCTGACAACAAAGACCAAGAAATTTACACATTAAGTAAACATTATAGTCAGAAAAGGTTAGTTAGATATACTCAGGTGCCTGAGCAGCATACCTGCAGTATAAAGTGCCTGTGTGAGGCCAGCTGAAGGTCCAGGTCCTGGTTGTCCAGATGTTCTCTGAAAGTCAACAGGAACTCATTTTGCCTGCTGATGTCTGTAGCCAGGATGAGAGAGCCCAGTTGCTGTTCCATGTTCTGCCTGAAGAGTAGAAGGGGCACCACTGAGCCAAAAGAACAAAACCACTTGTGTGTGCTTATTTTTTAATCTAGCTGCAGCACAGCCACAGTTACATTTTTGGGAATAATAATACATGTTTATTAGAGGGTTATCATAGGCTGCACTGTGTTAACAGTACTACTTATGTTTACAGTTGTATGCTAAATGGATTTTAGTGTTCTGTAACTGACCTCTGAACTTCCTGGCAGGTAGGTATAAAGCCATTATGATACTGATTAACACAGAATTATTTTTATTATTTGACACAATCAAATATGCTAATGTGTTTGATGATGTGTGGGAGTAAATCATAACTGTAATTCTTTGCAAGTGCTAGGGTTTAAAAGCTTTTTAGAGTGTGTTTGTTTGCTGATAAGTTACTAGAAAATTGCAGAACAAGAAAGCAAAAGATGTTTGCAGGATGTCATAAAAGAACCATCGTTATATATTTTGTAAACTTTAAAGCTTAAATAACTTTATTTTGCTACTGGTCTGTGTGTTTCTATACAAAATCTGAGGCTCGTTGATAAAAAGTTCGGTGTCATTCAGGCTCTAGTAGGTGTATGCATGTGCCCTTACGACATGTCAGCAGGCAGGTGGGACAGCAGTCCAGACTCTCGCAGCATGCCAACAGTGGATCTCCAGTGGTGGCTCTCCAGCACTGAGGTGTTCTGTTTAAGACAGAGTAACACACATGTGTTTCAGATGGCTGTGAGGAAAAGCTAAAAACTTACACTACAGCACATGTTAACCTACAAGTCAGCACACAAGCCTGTACCTGGTAGAGGGATGCCAGATGGTGTCTGGTTTTGATGAGGAAGGGCTGGTTGACCCCAGGATGGTCCACATCGTGGGCAGCTGCTGCCATCAGCCCCAGGAACACATCCAGAGGACTCAGCTGCTCTGCCAGCTGCAACACACCAGTGGTTCACAAGGCAAATGTTGTTTTTTATATAGGAGAGATCTTTGTGCGCATTTCAAATGAAACTTGTTTGCCTAACTAGCCTTCAATCATCAGGAGAGGCACCATGAAGAACTGAATTAACAGTGTTTTTCCCATCTAGAATCTTGTTGACACACTACTGTTAGTTTTCTCACTGGTTAAGCAGACAACATCACATCAACCCAATCCTGGCTCCTCTGTGTTGGCTTCCAGTTTGATTCAGAATTAATATTAAGATTTTACTAATCACTTTTTAAGCAAGCCTGTGCCTTGCCCAAAGCTATATAGCAGAGATGTTGACCGCATACGGGCCAGTTCACTGCTTTAGATCGTCTGTTGGGGCCCTTCTGGCAGTTAAGCAGATGAGGCTCAGATCTAAAGGTGACTGCGCTTTTGCCATCAGGGCCCCTCAGCACTGAAAGAGCTTGCCTGAGGAGAGACTGCTCATAGAATCAGTGACTTCTTTTTGAATTACTTCTGAATTTTTAGAGACCTGCTTTTATCTAATGCTGTCTATTTTCTGCTTTTATTCTTTTTATTTGTATCTATTTGCTCGAGTGATGTCGTCTTTTTATTGCTTGAAGTTTTTTTTCTTCTTTTTCCATTTGCTTTGCAATTTTGCAATTTTAGTTATTTGTTTATTTAGACATTTTATGGTTTGCTTTTATGTGTCTTTGGTCTTAACCATGTCTTAATTTAGTCTAGCTCCTGTTTGGCTTTCTGTATTATTCTTCCTAATTATGCTTTGTAGGCTTTGTTTTTTAAAGGTAAACACTGCCTGTGAGGTTTAAGCACTGACTTTCACACTGCAAGGTTATCTGAGGCATGTTTACATCCGTATTGGTAAACAGTGTACGACTCAAGCTCTTTTAATCCCTGGGGGGATATACTAGATAGAAATTGCTTCAATATCTACAAAGTTAATCAGAAGAGCACTGTAACATCCTCACATTTGCTTTGGAAAGCAGGGAATTCCGACTGTGTTTTTATATTTCTGTTTAACTTATACACATGTATTAATGTTTGGTGCTTACCATTAAGTAAACTAAAGGTATCATTTTGGATTATTTTATGAATAAAAATAAAGCACATGGAACAAACATTTGTATTTACATACAAGCTATTCTGAAACTCACTGATTCCTAATAGACCTAAGTGTGTGTCATAAAAGATTAGTGTGTGATGGTCAGTAAAGGTCAAAACAGCATATTGACTAAGGAAATTGCAGCCTTTATATCTTATACCGTGAATGTGTGTTTGATTTCCAGAACACCAGCATGCGTGCTGTGTTGAATTCAATTTATTTACGTAAGTGCTTTTAACAAAATATGTGCATCACAAAGTGCTTTACAGAGCGACAGAGGACACAAAAGCAATTACTGCATCAAGGGAAAAGATGCAGGGACACTTAATCTGGTCAGAGGGCTTCTGGGATTTCTGCAGGCCGTGGATGGATGTGTTGTCGGTTCTAAGTGAGCAAGAATTATCCCTCAGGAAGAGATACTAATAGGACATGTCAAGGAGACACTCCAAGGCCTGGTGAAGCCTTGTAGTGTGTTTTTGTGTGTGTGTGTGAGAAAGCGAGAGAGAAACAGCAAGACAGAGAGTGTGTGTTTACTGTATTATTCATTACCTTGGGCTCCTTCAGGTAGCAGTACATGGCTTGAGTGACATCAGCAGCGTGAACAGCATTGTGATAGGGATTCTGGGAGTGGTAGTCCTCTTGCACCATGCCTGATAAGATAAGGCACAAAGTTAAACCCGATGAAACTGTCTCAATACTTCTAAAATTGCAAAGTCTCATTTAATTGTCAGAGCAGAGTCTTATGTTTAATAGGTATAAACCATTTTACACAGAATTTTGAGCTTGATGTTTTAATTCAGTAGGAATGTAGAAGTAAGATTTCTCAGCACCTTTTCAAGTTGTATATGATGACCAATAGCTGCAGCAACCTAGTAAACAAACTGAGGCTGCAGTAACTTATCTAGGCAATGTAAAATAAGTGTTTACTGTATAATTTATTGATGATTTTAAGGTTTAAATGTTTACCAATATAATTGATCTAGCTGTCATTTTTTATGGCCATGTTGCTGTAGGTTGTCTTCAAGTATTCTGTGTATTGAAAACCCACAGAAGAGAGGACCCAGACTGATGATTGTGCTCTTTGTTTCCATAACAACCCACAGCTCATTGGTGCTCTGCTGTATCTGATTGCACTGTTTAGCATGCTATGCGTACAGGATTAATATTTTCCTAACAACAACATCCCACAGTTGCCTTACATAAACCCTGCAACTCTTTTGTGAAGACTGATTGGCAGACAAAGAACCAGTTGACGTCAGTCTGGGCTTTGCTTAAAAGTTAAACCCCTCTTAGCTTTCCAGAGCATGCTGCCCTGCCAAAACTGCCGCTGGGTGCACTTTTTGCAGAGCAAATAATTTTTCAGATAGTGCTGACAATGACAATTTGGTGGAAAATTCTAATATGTTAATACAGCAGTACTCCAAAGCATTTAAAATGGAAGAAAACAGTAGTCAGAGTATTTAGTGTGGATGCAATTGTAAATTATCAGTTTTCAGGCAATGAACATCGATTATTCAAGCATTAAGTTACAAATGCTGCAGTAACAGAGCTTAGTGAGTACAATTACTGACACCTCCTTGCATCTTACCGAGAAACCTGTGCAGTTTGACCATGTCAAGCTGGAAGTGGTGAATGAGACCGTACACATTGAAGAGATGGCACATCAAAGTCACCAGGCTGTTACCTACAGCACAAAAATGTATTTAAAAAAGTGTTTTCATTGCAGTAAGTAGGATTTTTGAGAATTTCAAATTACAAAAGCCAATGTGTTTAAAAAATTTTCATTGATGATATTCATTTATTTATAGATTTTTTTATCCACTGAGGCCTCAGGGGAGGTTCCAAATTGCCAGTGTTTATTTCTGTTAGTGAACTGAAAATCTATACAAAGTGTTTAATTACACTAAATTTTCATAAAAAGTAAAGAACAACTTTGTTACAATTTAACTATTTTATGATAACATACAATGGTTAAATCAGTGTTATATTTAAACTCATACGAAAATCCCCCCTACCATTTGTAAGGCGATCAAAGAGGAATATATCAAAGTTCCAGGTGCCCACTTTTGATAGCATGTGCTGTAAAAAAGAGACAAGTTTTACTAAGAACTGATGTATGATACACAGCTGATACATACACACAGAGCTGAAGATCCAGGGGACCTGACTCTATGCATGTTTATTGTGCTCTGAGCATTCCTACCGCTGCTTGTCCCAAGTAGTCGTCATCTAATAGATGCAGTGACCCAGGGGTGTGGGGCACCAACCCCCTGAGCAGCCTTGAGGCGTGGCAGTATCTCTGAAAGCTTAGCAGACGCTTCACTTTTCTCCTGGTGCCGGACTCTACCTCCCCCTGCAGGGCATTGGCTGAAATTACAAAGTCAAATGATGTATTTTAGAAGATCTTGTTGAGAGCCTCACAAATGTTATCTATGTGTGATAAAGTAGTGCAGCAGTCACAGAAAGCATCTAAAAAACAGTTTTATGATTTCCAAAACTGTACAAGGCTCTGTCCCAGGAACCAAGGAGTACTGCAGACTATGCTTCATTAGGCAAATAGACAAATAGGTGTTTGGAGTTTTTGCCTTGAGTAGCTCAAGTGGGACACTGAGTTCTGCAGATTTTTCTGGCTACACCCCTGGATAAATATGTCTTACTTTTGTAAAACACAAGTAACATAACTTTAGACCTGTGTGAAGTTCACAGCATGCTGACTATGGCTTCAGTGCTGAGTTATTTTGAGGTTTTGTTGAAACTGTTTAAGAGAGGGGATTCAATTTTACAGTCATTTAGAAGGCTACAGTTAGTTGCACTGCAGAGTTGTACTGCCTTAAACTGACATGTGTTTCTATTATTTGGTCCACCCCTTTTACATCAGCAAGGGTGGGCGTAAAACAGTAACATCTCTCAAGAACTCTCAAAGTTTGAAGAAGATTCCTAAACAATAATTCTGTATGTGTTGAAAAAATTGTTTATATCCTGGGAAATAAAAAGATGAGATTTGTACAGGTGAACTTTTATTTTGTACTTCTTTATTTTTTTGTATTTAAAAGGGTCAAGAGACTTACTTTTAAGGATTCGCAGGTCAATGAGCGGATAGGAGCCTCGTCTCTCAAGCAGCAACACACCAGCATGACCAGAGTTCAGTCTGCCATCAGCTGCACACCGACAAAGGAAAAAAGAGGAAAGAGAGAGGATGGAAAAAAGAGGAAGAAAAATGAAGAAATATAAATATTTGGTGTTATTACTGATGCTCTGTTGTTGCCATTTTTGGTAGACATGCCCCCCCCCAAGATCCATGACTCAAATTTTCCAGAAGGAAGGAGAGAGAGGAGGTGAGTGTTTAGAACACAGCAGATGAAACAGAAGAAGACAGCGAAGAAAAAAGGTTCAATGGCTGAACGACAGTCGAGCAGCCAGAGGGTTGATGAGAGGACAACACAGCAAAGTGTTCCTCAAGGCTGTACATGTACCAACAGTGTTGTTCAGCATGATCAGCCTCATAAAATTAGATCTGGAGTCATTCTTGAATCAGCCTCTATGAAACAAAAAGATCTTTGACATCGCTGAATCACCAGGACACCATGCATCTGGTCCAAGTTTGCCCAAGGAAAAGAGATTTCATGCCACTGTGCAGCTGTTATGGTTCACATCTGAACACTTGGTATTCATCCTACTGGTGACTGAATAAGTTCTGTTCTTACAATAATTATTATGCGTGAAGAGTTTGATTCAACAAACAATGTCCATCATTTAAAATATGGTTTGAATAATTTGCACAACAATCTTTCTAGATATTTTAACAGATATTGAGATTGTGATATGAGTCACAACTTAAACTGGATGACAATTAGAGCATATCATCCTGAGTAAAAAAAAGCGTAAAAATTACGAGGATTTGATTATTATTTATACTGTAACAAGCACGCATATTCCTGTATATCCGGGGAATTAGATTTGTAGGTCATAACATTTCTGTAACACCACAGTGCTTCATTTATAATATGTAGAGGAGCATTTTACTTTTAACAAAAAAAAAAATCAGCTCCTGCAATCTGGATTTGGAACTTGGAAATATTGTGACTTCAGTAATTCTTTGACTAGTTGCTCAGCCCTAATTTAAACAACTTAAATGTTTTCTCTCCTATAAACTGTTTAATGTTAAGCGCACATTTTCTCCTAGAGAGATATCAAGCAGAGTTCCATAACAAATCTTTTGAGTTTTACACCTATCAGACAAAGAAGGGAACACAGAGGCACAATGGATCCTCTCATATTGAACACTCTGTTTAAAATGTGCGATTCACACTTAGTCTGAGCCCAGTAACCAAAAAGACACAGCAGAACTAGATCCTGAGTCACAGCACACTTGCAGGCACATGCAATTTACACTTGAATAAACTAAAAACTATGGGAATACTGAATAATTTACAGATCAGATGTGAGGAACTGGAGCGTATATGTCTCAGTGGTTGCAAATTCACATCACCACAGAGACTCCCTCTTACAACAGCAGCTAAACTACCTGTTAATGGGGTTGAAGTCACTGCAGTTACTCCCTCTGGTTGCCTGATCTTGCCTTGTAAATGTGGGTTGCCAGACTGGCACAGTTAACAAACAGGTGCAGTGGTTTCTTGGTAAATGTGTGCTTATGCATGTGTAGGCGGGACGGCTATACATAAAACATATGATGGAAAAGTGGCATCATTCCCTATTTATGCATCTTATAGTCCAACAAACAAATATGAAACTGCTCGGGGGAAGTGATTCAGCCTGTAAAAGTGAGGCAGAGGAGTCCTGCTGGCCTACTTTGAGCAAGAAATAGAGAAAAGTGGGAAAGCCTCTTTGCTTTTTCATCCTGCGTGCTGTTTGGCAAGGAGAGGAGGAAATACATCATCTGGAGCAACAGATCAGATCACCTCCCTCCAACATGGACAAACGGACACGCCACCCTCTTCCTGCACTCAGTCTATTACTCTATTACTCTTCTATTTAACGTCACTAAATCCTTCATCCTTCCTCTCCTTCTGTCTCCTTGTCTTTTTCACTTACTACCCCCTAAAACCTTCCCATCATCCTCCATTCCTTTCTATTTAACAACAACATCCCCCTCCTCCGTCTGATCTATCCTCCCTCTCCTCCCCCTACCCCCTCCCCTTTCCCAGTCTCTTCCTTTAACTCTCTCTGTAAATAGGTCATTGTCTCTGCGCGGCGCAGAAATGGGTCATTTGGGATGAAAACGTGAATCAGTTGGAAGAGGGTGTTTAAAGACGCGACAATGCACACGCACCTCGTCAAACACTCGCTGCACATGTGCACATAAACACATACACTTGCAAATGAGGTTAAATCCCTGATTCTAAACGCGAAAACAAGATCACCCACACACACATACAGGGCACCGATACGAATATGTTCACTTGGCTTCACTTGAACCTGTGGGTGTTTACGGCACAAATTGTGCTTAGGGGCTGTTAGTTAGTCAGACACACATCACTGCCATATGCAGTGCCAACACTGGAATACAAACAGTATTTGACACACAGTGGCAGATGATGTTTCCTGCTGCTGCTTCTTCACCTGGACACATAGATACACAGCAGCATGATAAAGTAAACTCACTAGCGGAGCTGACATTTTTCCTTTTCCATGTGCTATGACAGTGACAGCAGCCAGGTGTGCAGGGAAAGGTCACATCAGAACAATTCAACATAATATGTTTGCTTGATGCTTTGCTCAAAGACCATCTGAAAATCCATGTTGTAAATGTGTGAAGGTCCAGAGATGATGTACTGATCTTAAAAGGAACACCGGAAAAATTTTAAATAATTCCTAATCTGAAAAGATTTGTGGCTTCATATCATCTTCTATATGCATTACATGACAAGGCTGAAACTGAGGATTGTTTTCCTTGACAAAACCACCATGTACACTCCATTTATTGAGTAGTGCCATAAAAAAAGACAGAAAATTGCTTAAATAGACCATAAAACTCTCTCAAACTCTGTTTAGTATCATGAAATTTTTTTTAAAGAAAGCTCATGGATACATTTGGGGCTGGAACCACTGAAAATGGGCGTTTGCTTTAATTTAAATAGCTGGTTATCAATCTTGTGCCAATCAAGTAATCAATTCATTGAATAATCATTACAAGTCTGTTTTAATGGTTAATCTTAGATCATCTTACTTGTCTATACAGAAAAGGGAGAAAATTAAAAGTCCAGAACTTGAAAGAAAACGTGTCTTTGTATATTTTTTTAAATACATGTTTATGAGCTCTACTTAAATGTTTTGCCAAAACCAATGTCTCAGTGTCAAACACTGAGAATTTGGGATAGATTTTAGTGAATGTTTTGAAGATTTAATGAACTGTTTCACTTGTGGGCTTGGGTAATAATGTCTCACTCAGAAACACAGTCAGCTGTACTTTTTCTACCTAAATATACCGGTGTTTTTCAGCCCTTTTTTAATCTTTGCTATGGTAAATGTCAGGATGACTCATTATCACTGCCAACCAGATCAAACAATTTCGCAACACATGTTGTATGTGGTGAAGTCAAATATTGAGCTGATGGCCTTTCACTCTGTCTATGGACTCATCAAATGAATGAGGTCATTGCGACGCAAAGGGAAGTTGGTGAACAGCGTAAATTTGTCAGTTTTCCACTTTATGAGTCACTGCTTGCACACAGGTAATTCCCCAAAGTGTGAATCATCACTTCGTCATAAAGCTTCAAAAGCTCATTAAAAATTTACATACTATGTTCAGTGTTTGTTATTTACTGATTGTTGATAAAGGCATTATCCTTTAGACAAGCTAATCTCAAGGAAAAGATGTCACTGCTTCATATTCATATCACTGAATATCATGGAGGTAAACATTTGACAGCCTTAGTCCTTGTGTCAATCTCATATTAACAACAAAATGATATGAAGGTACGAAGCAGGTTTGAATTTCAGCAAAGACTAAGGTTAGATTATCAGATCTGATCGTTTCTCAAATCAAATCCTCCATTCTATATTGAAGTTATTCTAGTAAACCATCAGCAACATGATTTACCGTTACCGCTACTACATTCCGGACAGACAGACAGAGGCTCAACTGATGGCGTCACGCCAGTGTCATAGTACAGCTGCAGCTCAGCAGATGGTAACACAGCTTTATTTAATGGAGACATTTAGGCTTTACAGCCCAAATCCCTCATTTCACTGTCTACTCTGCCTGGGTGTCTGAACTGCTGTGAACCTCGCCTCAACCCACAACACACACATACACATGTAAACATACGGCCAGAGGCGTGCTTGTCAAATATAATCCATCACACACATACAAATACATGCGCTTGTCAAGGCTAAACAATTTAAAGCAAAAATTGGTGCACAAAAGTTCACCAAAACAAGGCCAGCAACCCTTATTCACAAATAAACAAAGACACAAATCAGTACACACTGCAGCACAGCTCTGTCTTCCACCATAAATGTGTAGCACACGCAGGTAAACAAGACAGGAAAACATACACTGGGTATCAAACATTTAACAGACATCTGACTCCCATAAGCTTTACAGTACTTGTAACATATATTATGTGCAAGTTACCTTCCAGATGAGCGCTTCTGTCCTGTATGTCATGCTTCACCTCCTCTATGTCTTCCTTCTCTGCTTCCACCCAAGTGCTCTCCTGACTTCTCTCATGCCCCAGGGGGCCTCCTCTGCGAGCCCTCCACGCGGCCCTGAGCTGCCGTATTAGAGCTGGAAGCTCCAGGGCCAGAGACAGGCCCCCGCAGGTTACCGGTGGCATCCTGAGAGGCCCCCAGACTGGAGAGCGTGGGGCCTCATCTGGACAGACCCCAACCTCGACCCCAACACCAAGACCGGAGTCCCGCATCCTGAGATCTGGGCCCCAAAGCCCCTCCAGCACTGGCATCCTCACACCAAAAGAAAACAAATGGATGACGGTCAGGTGCAGGGGAAGGGAGGAGGGGGGTGAAACTAAGGGAGAAAAAGAAAGAGGGTGATGGGGAAAAAGAGAGTGGAAAAGGCAAGGAGGGAAAAAAAAGAGACGGCAGAAGAAGAAGCTTACTATTAGGTAGCCATAGGTGAGGAAGAGCGGGACAAACACATAGTAGCAAAACTGGATACAGGACAGAGGAATAGAGACTGCAGGGACAGAAAGAATCTGTGGCAGGAAGGATGGAGGGACAGAGACAAATGGATGCAGAGTGATAAAAAAGAGAGCAGGGAGAAGACAAAAAAAAGCAGTGAGAATCCGTCTCTTCCCCTATCTCCCAGAGCCAGCCACTGACGGTCTGCTCCCTCCTTCTGCCGCATTCTCTCTCCCCTCTACTGTCTCACTCGCGCCAACGTTTTGTGAAGTCTGAAAGCCCCTCCCCTCCCGCTTACAGCTCGCTTACACACTCTCTAACACACTCTCTCACTCTGCCTGTAAGCTGCGACGCCGATGGCAGACCAATAGGGTGGTGTGAACGCCTGTGTGCCTTTGAGTTCACGGACACAGCCTCGGTCTCATGGTCAGGTCAGAGGGAGGAACCCAGCACAAAAGATAAAGTTGTACATATGTATAAAATTAGCATTCCAACATTAAGCCACTGATCTGTACACACATTGCACTTGAAAGCAAATATAAGCCTCAGAATTGTGCACAGGTTCATAACTATTTTTTTTTCACTTATTAAATCATTTGTTTAAAATAACAAATATCAAAATATCAAAAAATTATTTAGAAAATAGTACAAGAGGCCCAACAAAACTTTTAGAAGACAAAGGTAACGTTCTCATTTTGCTTTCTATAGATGGTTAAATTGTGACAATATTAAACAGAGAAAAACAGAGAATCCTTACATGAGAGGCTAGAACCTGCTACCAGCATTTGCAAAGACTGACGTAAGTGAAACAAATCAATCACCTTCTTCATTAGCTGTTTCAGTACTAATTGTGCAAACAGTTTTTCTAAACTCTGACTGTGCATGCTCTTTTACTCTAGGGCCTTTGTTTTCTGGCACACTAAATCAATGATATGATGTTACTGAAGCAGGTTCCAATAGAACATCATTACCAACTTATTCTGCTTCAAACAGGACACACACAGTGGGCCACTCTTTGTTAAGGCTTCACTGGCACAGAAACACTTCAGCAGACTTAGTCTGATTTATTTGTTCTAAATTCTCTTGTCAAACCAGCGTGGCGTTTTGAACTCGACCAGGATTTCTGATAGAGCTAGGAGAAAAAGATGTGATGGAAGCTGTAAATCCTTGGAGGGAAGAAATATGGAAGTACAGAAGAAAATGATTGAACACTAAACCTGTGTTTATTTTTTGAAGAGGCTCATAAAAAAAAAAAAAAGATTTTAATAATCTTAAATTTCTGATGAACATTCGTTA
The DNA here is from genome assembly GCA_029814665.1 of Acanthurus lineatus. Lineage (NCBI taxonomy): Eukaryota > Metazoa > Chordata > Actinopteri > Acanthuriformes > Acanthuridae > Acanthurus > Acanthurus lineatus. Next base: position 9,793,668 of record JAPZDV010000010.1, read on the forward strand.
AATTTTAAAGCCACTCTCTTCCAGTTGTTCTTGCATGTCACACATACCCAAAGACTTTCCTGTAGCTGGTGAAATAAATATTTTAATTAACATGAATAAAAGAAAGTGAATGTAAGTGAATAAGAACCATGTGTTCCTGCTAAGATGCACATACGTAACCATGAAGGACGCGGGGCTATAACCATTAAATTTTTCCAAGGAAATGTTCCCTTGAGAAACAGTCACATGCAGACAAAAGTACTGACACACACACACACACACACACACACAGGCAGAGGCACAGACAGACAAGGACAGTCACGTAGCCTTGAACGTCCCATATCAGACGCAAGAAGTTGATTGCAAGAAATCATGAGACAAAGAGCCTTAAGATAAAAGATACAGGCTGTGAGAAACAGTTAAAGGCATGCAGTGATACATACTGTACAGCAGGATGATTTAGCGGGAATGCACCATGGCTATGAACTCATTGTGTAGTTGTTTTGTTGTAGCTTTGATCAGCAGCCGATATTGTTGTCTTCAACTTTGTATTGTTAGGTAAAAGGATGACTTGAGAAATACTTTGCACTTGCCAAATAACATCTATAATCCAACAGCAACCACTAGTTTTATTTAGACTTGAGCACAAAAGTTCAAAAAGTTCCTCCCCAGGTTCTCAAGCTGTGAAAAAGTCTTGATTTTACTGTAACCCACAATTTCTTTTCCATAACATGCATATATTTTTTGTCTTTTGAATGACAGGTATATAAGGGTTACAATTACCTCAAAAGAACCCCCCCCCCCCAGATCTTGCTGGTGCATAGATTCTCACATGTTTTTGCACCAAAGCTGGGATGGAACTCTACCAGAAACAGCTAAGTTTGTTTGGAAAAGGGAAGGAAAATGCTAAATTTGGAGGTGGAAGCCAGTGAGCTTTTTAAAAATGAGGTGCACTTAGGGTAAGCTGTGATCTGCCCAGAAACCTTATGAGCTGGATTACACAGGTACAGTGAAAATGAATGGAATCATTGAACACCACACATTGCATCTCAGATTGTCACAATTCAAAATCAGCTCTAAAATTATACTAATAATAGGGGGACTATCCGTTTTCATGTTGACGCTTGAAATAAACATGAGAAAGATCCGAGGCAAATTGACTATACTTAGCAGGACAAAATCAACTTGCACATAACTTCATTAGTTGTTAACTTCATTAAACTTGACAAAGGTTGACAAAGGTTGAAAAGAAAACAGCAAACAAACTGAACTAAAATTCTTAGCTTTGTGAAAGTGTAAAAGAAGACATTCGACAGAAAGAAGGGTGCAACGAAACAGCGATAATGGTACAAAATGAGAGAGAAAGATATTAGGGAGTTCAGTGGGAGTCCGGATGAGTGAACTTGGGAGTCAGCCAGTGGACTGCTGGCTCCAAAAGATCCCTCTCACACATAAACACACAAATACACACTCACATGCACACACACATAAGATGTGCACAGTGCACGACAACTGAGACTGAGAATCCACTCAGTCTTTGTGCTATGTGTTTTGTCAGTATTTTTGTTTCTCTTTAATGATGCCGCTAGTCACGCTTTCAGACAGCACACTGCTGAGATGTGGGTCAGCCAGTGGATGGAATGGCCTGTCCAAAGAAAACAGTGACAAGTTTTTGCATCTACATTTCTGCCTCTTTGTGTTTGTGCACGTGCATGTTAGGTGAACATCTGTGTCTAATTTTTTCTGCACTGGTAATTTACACCACACCTTACTGTATCTTTTATATCATATGTTGATGGTTACCTCACACTTGCATGCAAGTAAGCACTGCTTCAGGGCCCTTTTAAACAACTTTGACATTAATAAGGCCAAAAATAGCTTTTGCTACATTTCAAGGTCTGTAGCTTCAAGGTTTGAGACTGTTATGACAAACAGCTACATTTTACAGTCTCCAGTCAAGACACTACTTCAGAGAACATGACTAGAGTAAATCTTGACATTGTTAGAGCAAGTTGGACTCTTAACTTTTTCCAGAGTTATGAAACCCAATGTATTCAGCCATGCAACTGGAAAGTGTATACAGAGATAGCAGAAATATTCCTTAGTGTCTGACAGAGATTACACTGGGCCAAAGGTTAGCAACAGCCTTTAGCATTGTTTCAGAATTTTTAGACCCATGTTATACTATCGATTTGCTGCAGACATAAATATTATTCAGGCCAGTTAGTGTTCTTACCCAGCATGCGAACTTGTGTGGCATTCTGCTCCGACCTTTTAAACACGATTGCTCCACACCTCTGTGGCCGAGAGAAAGAGAGAGAGAGACTGAGATTAATATTACAGCACCCCAAAATACCCACTGCTATCAAGGAGCATCAATGAACCTCGCTAATAAATAGAAACTGTGCAAAAAGTCATGGCGGTCCACTATGCGAGACCTTGCTCACAGAGACTTTTGGAATATGGGATACTAATTATGAATAAATTACTTTAGGTATTAAATTTGAATAACTGAATCACGGTAATTTATTGTTTTCTATCCTTTAAAAAATCTGTTTTAGGCTTGTCTTCATTTAAGTGAGTAAGAATGGTTAAGCACTTGTAGCGACACTGGCATCTGCCATTCCAGTGGCTAAATGTCTGTGTGTTGGCCAACGACTCTGAAGAAGTGGGTCAGGCAGCCTGCTGGCATGAACTGGCAATGATTTGGACATTAATCACAAGCTTCCACATGGTTGATCCTCACAGTCTTGGGTCTTCAGTCATCTTTTGTTTTGTCATTTTCGATCAAAAGTGTGCTAATGTCATGTTCAAATCATGTGTTTTCGCTTTCCATTATTAGAAAATAGGTGCAACAGATAGACAGTCACTTATAGATCACATTTAGTGGAATAAGTAAAACCCAATCCTACTAAGGCCACTAAAGGCTGCTAACAGTGGAACATCAAGCATTGTTTCTGATAGTCGGTTAAAAGTGCTAAAGCACAGGAACCATGGACTGGGGCTGCAACTAACTGATTTTTTACTGTCATTTTATCTAAAACTAAGCACACAACAACCCAGATGGCATCCTGAATTTGCTTATTTTTTGTTAAAATCTAAAATATCAAGCTAACTATCACAAAAAAGAACAGCAAATCCTTTCATTCATTGAAAGAATTTTTGGCATTTTAGCTGAAAACTGATATAATGAACTGAATGAATGAATTTGTTACTGACACATTTTTCTGTCTATCAACAGATTGATTAATCTACCAATTGCTTCAACTAAGTTCCATATTAAGATTCTACCTGTGAATACTGACTGTAGACTACTGTTGTCTTACTCCAGTGCCACTTCAGAGTAATGGGGCTAGTATTTTTCATTGACAGCTCTGCCTTGTTTAAAGATTACCTTGACCATCTCTTTCTGTTGAGTTTAAACTGATAAAGTGCATGGGCAATGTGGTAATCTACATATGTAGCCCAATCTGAGGTCAGTGCTAAAGCTTAATTACAACCCCTGTCCTGAGCCACAATTCAGGCAGACTCAGCTCAGTGCATTTCTCAATTGAGGTCATCTATTTATAATAACTAGTAATGGCAATAATAGTTATAATGGCTTAACATCTGTGCGTATATGGTAAACAAGAGTGAGAGTGAACTGAGTGCACAAAGTAGTGTTGACTTTGAGTAACATGAGGGCAAATACAACTGCACCTTTGACAGAAAGAAGGTATGAAGCTGACCTGTTGAACACAAATCATCTGTTATCTGTTGTTACATACTCTCGACCTGTTCCGATGTTCAGTGTTGCCTCCCTGGAGGAACACAGTCATAAAAATGCACCTTGAGTAGGTGGATTTAATATAAATTAGCACACTGTTGTTTACTGGCGGGCAGGAAATGGGTGGATGGAGACAAACCAGAGGCTATGACACTTTACTCATCCCGCCCACATACTTATTGCATGTTTACATGACGCCCTCTGTCAAATGTTTTTTCCATGATCTCTAACTCTGTGCTCATCTCATTATTCACCTCAACCTGACAGCCTTCTCAGGACTCTCTCTCTGCTTATGGTAAATTTCTGTCAAACTGTTAACAATGGACTGGTCTGTTCACTGTCTCCTGTATGTTCATCAGAGCTGGCAATAATTGAGTTTTTGACAAATTATATACTACTGCTACTGTAATGCGTGCATGTGTGTGTGTGTGGCAGAAACACACATAATGTAATGTCAAATTCTGCTGAATGTAGCCATACACTGCCGCTGTACACTGCTGCTTTGTGTTGTGCAATACTAGTTGTTAAAAAAAATACATGAAATAAAAAAAATGAGATTAAAAATAGGTAGAAAGATGGAACAGAGACCTATTTTAAAATTCCCATTTCAGTTTGCGAAGATAGAAATTTCACACCTTACGTAACAAGAATCACAGAAAGAAAGAGGAAACAACACATCAAAGTAAGTGAGGGAAAAGCAACCAACAAGTGTTGATTCAAATGTTAATTTAAGTGTAAGTAAACACTGCATAACAAATGAATATACCACAAACAAATAATGTAAGTTCTACAAAAAGCTAGTGAGTGATCCTTGAGGGAAACTTTTTTCAAGTTTAAGAATGAACTTTGTGTTTGAAGGCTCACTAAAAAACTATGAAGTAGCCCACAAGTTAAGACTAGTATTTTATTTATTTATTTTTAAATACTACTACTACTATGTTACTAGGTCAAAATGAACTTCAACAACCAAATCTGCAAAGTTGTTTGACTAATAGACAGGTACAGCTCTACATTTACTGACTGTGGAAGAATAATAAACTCCCTTGATTTTACAAACAAGTTCTTCCAGCCCCATTTTTTCTGCAATTCCTGTACAAATTGTTTATATTAAGATACCTTATTAAGCATATATAACTGTTTTTAGTTGGTTATAAGCTAGGCTGAATAATGTAACTTCAAACCTAATACAAATACTTAACCTTCCTATGGTTTATCCCTGCACTCCTGCCACCTAGTTTACATGTGGTCTGCAGTATAGGCTGCAGGCAGACTGCTGTAAAGCTGTCAATACACTGACGTGACACATTGCAATAATACACAAGGCCTGCCATAGTCCATCATGCTGCTTGAGACTCACATGAAAGAGAGTGCACCAAAAACTATTGCTTCTATATAAAACACGGTCACTTTGTACTTACTTCCTAGAAGCTCAAACATGTAGCTTTAGACAGTGCTACCACATTCACAGAGCCCAGGTAACTTAGCCAATGTCATAATAACAACATAACTTAACACACAGGCTAGCATACAAAGTAAACTAATTCGATGTTATTAAAAATCTCTTTTAAGCACTAAATACACTTTATAGCTTCATACAGGAACATTAGGCTACATGACTGTAACACTGTATTTTCTTTTAGTTTTACCAGGCCTATTCAAAAACAGCTCTGTGTACATGCCTGTGTGTATACAGCGGTATTGTCGAAGTCTACATACCTCGACCATTAAACAGGACATTTAATCATCGTGGCAGCTCGCGGATAGCTCTGCGACGGAATCAGGGCGTGCGAAGTGTTTTCATGTCACGGGAGGCGCACGAGTGAGCCGCATACGGCAGGACGAAAGGTGACTGTGCCCTGAGTGACACCTTTTTCAAAAAATTAAAAAACACTAACTAATTCACTATCATTCTTCCCTCCGTCGCTTATGATTTAACCTAGTCGCACTGTGAGGACGGTGTTGGCTGTTAAAAGGCAAGGTGAAGTTGCCGTTTCGGGCCGCCGTGCCTGTCCGCGTGCCGTTTGTATTTGTGAGCCGCAGAGAGAGGAGAGGGGAGGGGCTGATTGTAGCATAGAGGCGGGACTTGTCTGGAAGTTGACCAATCGCAGCCACTGCTTTGAGCACAGTCGACGGTCCTACTTTAAAAGTTGCTTTAAATTCTCGGAATCTTTTACTTTGGGTAAAAAGACCGAGTGCGAGAAGGAAAACAGTATTTGATGGGTATTTCCAAAATTAAAGGTTGTTGCTGACGTGGGGAAAAATGTAAGAAAAAAATACATTAAAGTTTCTGAGTGACGTCTATTTTCCGTAGGCAATTTATGATGTCCATAAAATTAATGTATTACAGTCTTAGTTAAACAGTTATTATATATCTAATTGATCATATATGTTTCTTATTTTTTTCTTTTGACTTTGTTGTATTTTCCTGTTCATTGTATACATGTTATTGTACTCTGACTTGAGAGAATGTGGTAATTATCTGCTACAGCTGGGAATTACACCTGGCGCACGTATTTGAAGTGCCGCACCTGTGTGGGCCACAGCTCGCAACATTTGCAGCATTTTATGGCGCAGATGTATGACCTAACCCTGTATTTTGTCGAAACGTTGATGATTACAAGAACAAATCTAAGTGTGCAGTACTTTTTCTTATTTTTGCCATCATTTGCCATTTGTCATAGCAGCACATAAAAAACGTTACGGTGTGTTTGATCACTCTTTCATTGATGTCACTGTTAGGGAGTCAGGGCCAAATCCTCCAACGTGAGGGGTAAACACGCACCCACTCAAACCTGTGGGCCCCTGTTTACCCGTCATTTCTCATATTCTCTGCGTATTGAATATGTACTAGTTTACCACAGTGTGGACTGTAACTAAGTACATTTATTCAATAGTTGAGTACAAATTCAAAGTACTTTTAATGATTTACTTGAAGTTTTCCATATCATGCAACTTTCTATTTCTACTCCACCTAAGAGGCAAACATTGTAACTTCACTTGCAAGTTAATTTTCTTTTTTTTTCATAACCTTCCTGTTGAATGGAAACCATGTATATCAAACTCTAATTTTAGTTTAAATTATTCTGGTAAATTGAACAATTACATTGTATCGCAACCTAATATTCTACACTGATGCTATAACTGTAGATCAGTTGTCATTTGATAGTGAAGAGCCTTTTTTCATTGTGTTAAATCATTGTGTTAAAGTCTCTGCAAAGGAAATTCTTTATTTTGTTACAAAATACATGAAAAATGTTGGAACCTAATTGCTGAAAATATGTATGAAGACTCATTTTATAAATGGTACTGATCATTAGAGTTGGACTGTTAAACTGTTCCATACCATTTGTTGTTTTAAGTTATCCTGAGTGGTCCTTAACTGGTGGCTCAACAATGCAATGCAGCCATACTTACAGAACTCCTCCCCTTACACTGAAGTGTCATAAATACCACATACACCACTAGCAATGATGGTTTCCCACTCGTTCTCGAGTCACTAAGCTGTCACACAAGTGTCACACACATTTTTTTTTGCTGGCTATCTATGCCTTTGTGTTACAAATGCATCTTTTATGGTTGAATTTGCAGACCAGCCCGGTCACCTTAATCAAGTTTTAAAGGGAGGATGAGTTGAAGAGGAGGTGGTTGATTTTTGTCAGTAGCCACATAGATGGAGAGCTGAGCATCATCACCAACACTCGCCTCTGTAGCAACCACTACATACCAAGGAGTTTTAAAAACTTTCACCACAGACAGTTGGGGTTCATGGACAAACCTCTGCTCCTGGTGCCAGTGGCTGTGCTGATCATTGCCCTACTGAAGTTATCCTTCTGTCCCAGCAACATCTCGTGCCCTTAGATGTAGTGTTGCACTCTGGTACTTATAGACATAGCAATACACCCCTGTTGGTTCCTTTGTTGACAGTGTTACTGGCAAATCCCCTATATCAGATTCTGGCTCAAAGATGTAGGGCTGTGCCAGTCCAATAGAGCAGCTTGGATAATTCATATAAAACACACTATATCAGAAAATCACAACTGGTCAAAGAATAAATCAAGGACAGTTTAAAAACACTATATATGGAATACGTTATGTATTAAAGAAGAATCTAAGCCCCTAAGACTGAGTTAATTTGATTTCACATCCCCAGAGACATATTTAGGAAAATTTAGGGTTACAAATCCTGTTATAATTTGATTTTGATACACAAAGTTTCCTTTTAAGTGGTCAGAATTTCATAAACAAGTGTTGTACTATTGGATATTTTCCCTTAGTTTTACCCCATATGGCTCCATCTTGTGGGACAACAGAACAACTACAATTTAAGGGGAAACTACTCAATCATAACTAGTATGACAAACTTTTATTACAGACCTAATTGGTGACATTAGTAATTTTCTTAAATTAAAAAAACATTATCACAAAATTTAATGTACAATGTTCTTATAAGGCGCTTAGCAAATATGCAAAGCACTACCACTCCCCTTGTAGATTTAAGGTTTATCTCAGCAGTTCCTGTCTCGAAGAACCTGAAACTATTAAATAATGTAGTATAACAAACTCAGAACACATTCATCATTGCTTTCCACGGACTTCAAGTACTGCTTTTCTATCCTTTCTTTGATGAAAAGACTGACACCAGCCTATGCTTGCTTTACACATTGTCAATCCTAGAAAAATGAAGTTTGAAAAGTATTGTGTTGATAAGCAACACTGACACCTGCTGCTGAAAATTTAAAAAGAAATTCTGCCATGTGCGGCAGTTTTTTTAAATCATTATTACTTTGTTATTATTTTTTTTATTATTACGCCTAAATAAAGGCTATTTTGTTTTACTTTTAGTCATGATACAACATTACCAGGCTAACTGTGGTACTAGACATCAAATAACAATAGTGGTCAAAGCAGTTAATGGCCTATTTCAAGTATAATCTAACAAATTTAGATATTTGGACTTAATAAACTGAATAATGGAAGTATTTCAAAAACCCATCACTCTCATAAAGATATATTTTAGTGAAAGGAGAAAATCATACTCTGCTTTAATTCTACTTTTTCTTTTACTTCCCAATTTTTAAACCTTTACTGGTCTTCAAATGAAGTTATCCCGAACATTACATTATCTGTCCATCTCACGACAGTGCTGCAACCTAGAAATATTCAGTACGTATGTGTCACATAGACAGACTAATCAAAGTACCTACAGTAGAATACACTGTAATCTAATCTCCTGTTTAGTAGTCATCAGTTTTGCATTAATTTACCTTAGTTCGCTATTTATACAGAGACAGAGAAAGGAAGATAGACAGCAAGACAGACAGAGAGTATGATGATAACGAGTTGACATTACATCATCAGGCTGTGCTATAAGCATGTGCTTCTCTGTAATGTAATATATGTGATTGCCAAGTGAGATCTGGCTGCTTCAACAAAATTATCAAAAAAACAAAACAAAAACAAAAAAAATTAGGGGAGGAGAATATAGCTGTCAAACATAGGACACAGTCTTGTCATTTTGAGTGTTCAACAACAACAGGCTAAATTTTAGAGTAATATTCAGAACTTGTCTTCTTCTGTCTGTAGTGTCATTTAATGTGAGAAACTTTTTGATGGTCTTGTGCAGCATAACCAACACAGCGCATACAAGCTTGTGTTGTAGTTTCTCTTTTGTTCTTTTGTTCAGACAGCTCAGCATTAACACAGGATGTGGGCGACAGCCCTCTATAAATTGTCCTTGGTCAGCTAATAGCATATTTTTTATTTTTTTTTTAAAAAAAGCACTCAAATGTTATTACTGGATACATCTTGCCGGAAGGTTTTAGTGGGGGGGCACACAGAGCCCATAAAATGCTTTGAGACACATGTTATGGGCTTATACATTGTGTAGAGATACTTTTCTTCTTTTATTCAGGTAGATAAATGTTTCATTAGAGACCATAATCTCCTGTTACTATGTATTATGTGAATTTCAACATGCTATTTTTCTTTAATACAGATTCCTGTACATTTTTTGTACCATCAGGGTTTAACAAAAGTGATCCAAAAACAACAGAAAATACACCAACACAACAGGTAAGGGAAACTAAGGGTGAGCTTTAATGAAAAAGTTTTAATAACAAAAGCTTATACACTTAACAAAAACAAAGGAGGCAGAAACAGCTGGCTGCCCTACTGATACACAGTAAATTTACAGTATGTAACAATATTAAGTACCACCATTTCAACCAAGAGTTGTTTTCTTTTACAAACAACTTGTTTGTGATAACAACTGGTATAAACTTATCATGTTTAGATTACAAGTAGAAGGCAACAACTAAATTTATAGATCAAAACTGCAATATCATTGTATGTACTCATATATATTTCACAAATTATCAATCCAACAGTTAACTTAGTACTCATAATCTTTTAATTTTCCCATATTTTGAATAATAATAATCTAGAAGGATTACCATTGAAAACCATGTGATTTTTTTTGTTTGTCTTTTTTGCTTTTACGTATCTGATGAAAGATCTAATTAGCCTGTCAAAGCACTAAGTTAATATTGAGTTAGTGTTACAAATTTGGATTTAACTTTTAATAAACTCAACATTTACAATAAATAAGACTTAGGGTTATCATTTAAATGACATGATGCAGCATAAAATCATCTAAAAAATCTAAAAAGAACAAATGATTACAACAAGATTGATTTTCTTTATATACTTAAAAGACATTCATGTTCATGTTTTACTGATGAGCAAGCAATCAACAAGTGTCTATTCAGCCACAGACGCTGAAGCAGCACGTAGCTGTCCACATGGGTCCATGACCACGGCCTTAATGTCACGTCCTCATCCATGAGGTTTGGTTTTGAGGGTGCGCTCATCTCGCTGATCTATGTGTAATTTTGTGGTGTATATAACAGAGATTACAGAAGACAGTTGTTCATTTTTGTTGTTCATCATGGACAAGGAAATGGCTTCTGCTTGTGTTACAAAATGATGGTCTTCAATAGTTTAATTCAGAGGATGTTTCTGGATGAATGTCTAATAGACATCTCTTCAACCAATGGAAGGGGACGTTAACTACCTGTTTCAGCTCACATCTGAGATGATGAGCTATCATGTCCTACCATGAAGAGAGGACAGGTCAGTTACCCACATTCTGCACTTAAGAAAAAAGTTAAGTTTTTTCAAGGTTTGGAGGTTGATTTAGAACATTTTTATAAACTTCATTTGGGTAAACATGTAAAATCATATGTCATCAGCATATAGGGACAGTCAAGTTGGAAATATGAACTTAAGTTAGTAGTTTTAGTATTTTTCCTATATATATTATGAAAAGTTCTTTTAATGCTAAGGAGTGAATATTCTTTTAAAATTAAATAATGTTTGAGTCAGATAATTTGTGATACATTTATTAATTCACTGGTTAAAATTTGTAACATGTGGTCTGCTGCCACCATGTGGTCAGGTCAGGTCATATTTTATATCTTTATATCTTCATATCTTTATATATATTATATTTAGTGCCAAACACAACAAAAGGTGTTTCAAAACACTTACATATAGAGTAAGTCTAGACCACACTCTGAAATTAAATTTATGAAGACCCAACAATTGAGAACACTTCCCACATGAGCAAGCACTTGGCGATAGTGGTGAGGGAAAACCTCCTTTTAACAGGCAGTAACATCGGTATAGATCCAGGCTCAGAGGTGGGTGGTAATCTGATGGGATGGGTTGTGTTAAGAGGGAGAAGGATGGCAAAACAGCAAGAAAGAGAAAGAGGTAGGGCAAGATAGACACAAAAAGAGAAAGTAATTGGGGGGGACAAAGTGCAAGACAGAAAAAAAGAACGATATATATAAATTACACAACAACAGCAACAACAACAACAACAACAACAACAACAACAACAACCATAATAATAATAATAATAATAATAATGATAATAATAATGAACCAATTGAACAGTCTGCATGATCGTAACCGTATGCCATACGGTTACGATCATGCTCAGTCATCCCATGACACTGATGCAGTGTTTCAGCGGAAGAGGAAAACACAAATGGCCTCCATTAATCAAATGGCACAGCGTGTAAGTTTTAACATTTTTAGCTGAAATGAGCCCACATGTACAAGTATTGGTGAAGTATGTGGATGTGGTGAAGTTTGAGAAGTTACTGTTTTGTATTCAAATGTGAATTAACTCAGTAGATTCGAGTTTGTTTACTTATTTCAATGTTAGCATTGTTAGCATATTGAGGATTTTTACACTACTTTCGGTTATTTGCTGTCAAACTGAAACAGTTTAGTGTCATGAGCAATATACAATGTGTGTCCATTTCACGATAAGTTTTTGGCTAATATAGGTCTCCATAGAATGTGTTGACAATCCTGACGGGATTCGTGGTGTGGTCGTCTTTGACGATGTAACAGTCCCCATGTCTGCTCTACAAGTAAGATCTTCACCATTTAGTTTTAAGTAAACTGTACTAATCTATCTTAAATAATAAATTTTATGTGCGTGTTATGTTTTTTTTTCGTTTATTGCATGGCCAGGATACTTCAGAAACAACTAGGCCTGATAACGGACCACACCCCTACAGGTTGGGAAAATATGTTTGTATGGAAGATTTTTGATAATAAATAAGGGTGCTGATGATAGTATTGATGATAACCATGATTTTTAAATAATGAATTTTTAATTTTGTGTTATAAATACACATAATGATACTGCAGTGTAAAGACTACAATGCCTCTTAAACCACATCTGCTTCTTTCCATTGTTGCTTTGTCACAGAACATGGCAGTAATGCACCTTACACAGAGGTTGCCTATTGTAAAAAAAGAAAAAGTCATGAAGTATAATTTTTTTTTTTTTTACACTTTTGTACAATAATGATTATGGAATACTATTAAAGTATATTACCGTTATTGTTCTACTACTATAGAATCTATGAATACTATTTTTTTTAAATTTTCTATAAATACTAAAAGATCCTATTGTTAATTTTTGGCCATGTTGTGAAAATCAGATGCTGCGACAGCACTACATCAAGACAATTAATACTGTCTACATAAGACATGAAGGCATAAAGACAAGTAACAAAGACAATCAAATATAGTTAAGAGGGATTGGGAGAAATTAAAATTAATCAAAAATAAGACTGATCAAAAGAGCATTGTGTATATGCAGCATGTGTATCTACTCTAATATCCTCACTAAATATTTTAATACCACAGGATAAACCTATTAAATCTTTCCATCTTACTCTGTAACCGTTTTACTTCAGTTCTGTGCGACCTTTTCAACTTGCCCGTTATGAGGACATAACCATGGATAGAGATCCCCCAGAGACTGGCAGTAATTCACAAACCAGGTAAAAAAGAAAAATGGCCATGTTTCAGTCTTCTGTGTTTCATTTTACTGCAAGAAGTGTATTCCATTTATCTTCCCTTTTTTTCTGCCAAAGATATTCATTAAATTAAAATTTACCAATTGTAAAATAAAGGCTCACAGCATGAAGTTTGATAATTACTTGAAATGTCTTCAGTCCAAAAGAATTTTGAGAAGAATAAATTTTGGTAATATCTCTAACATTCATTTTTATGCCTCTAGTTTTGCATTCATCAAATAACGGTTTCATCGTGTTCTGTTTTTTATAAGGCTACATATCACTGTACATAATGGTTGTTATACAATTAATTGTAAAACAAGTGATATTGAGTCTTTCTAAGCATCTTTGCTGAATTTTACACAGATGTCAAGAGGAGAAGGAGGAAGAGGAGGAGAAAGAGGAAGAGGAGGAGGAGGACTGAAGACATCCACAGCCATCAGACCCAAAGACAAATGATGTGGCAAAAAGAAGCCTATGTAGTTAATCACCTTTTGATTGCCTGTTCTTTATATATTTGTTAAAATCTAAATTTTTTTCCTTTATCATATTTCATTATTTTAATATAATAGATGCTAATTTGGTGCTATGAGGATTTCTTTTCCTTTCATACTGAGATAATTAAACTATTTTCCTAAAGTAAAAGTAAGAAAAAGTAAGTAAAAAGTAAGCTTTAACCTTTAGCATTTAACAAACCTACTCTTATACTCTTATTCTCTGCAGGAAGTCAAATAAGTATGTTCCCAAAACTGTAAAGCTATTATTTTAGTTTAAACTTGAACTATTGCACACATTCAATGTGGACCTTTTGGTACACCTTAGAACGCTGGATTTAATTTTTGGTAGCAAGAATTCCATTTTGTGGAAAGAATCAAACTGTGCTTCTGAAATGCAGAACAAATTTGGACCCTGAGGTGAGCATCAGGAACATACAGCTGTTTTAAATGGGCCAGAGGTTAAAGGCTAATGGCCTTATTTCCAATGTAGTTGGGGGGAAAGGGTAAAAAAATCTGTAAAATTAAAAATTTTAAATTAAAGAATTTATATGATAAATCAATAAAACTGCATGTGAAAAACTTTCTGTCAGTGTCAAATTTTGCTTTTCATAGTGGTCAAGAGCTTTATATCATGAGGGCAAACTGCTGGAATTTCATAATGCAGGTGATATTTCACCAAAATAAAGGTAATCAAGGGTTAATATCAACACCAGATATAACTGAACTTAAACTTACTGTGTTAAACTACATCTTCAGGGTGACATGATACTGCACAGTGAATAACAAATCATTCTGAAAGATAACAAACTTCTAAATTGCAACTTGGTTCATTGATTACACATTCCAGTACAGTGATCAGCAAAATCTGCTTTGAGATCAGGCCTTGGTAAAGACCACAGTTCAACATGCTTGAACCTTTCAGTTCTCGGTTTGTAAAATAACAGCACATCCGTACCATGGCATTCTTACAGTTTGCAGATTTTGTTTGAACTAGAAAGCACACCAAGTATTCTATAAGCAACTGTCCTGTCAGTCAGCTGATTATTTTTGTCTGACTCCACATTCAAGAGAAAAGAATGTTTATTGGTTATTTTTGAAACACATTGATTCATTTTCTCTGTCTAAACTATTGAGAAAGTGTTGATTTTCTCTTAAATTTTACTCATATTTGGAAAATTTAAGAGAGAACACAAAGCTTGTGCCTTCAGTTCTCCCCAAGTTGACCCCTTTGTAAAGGTAAGGTTGGGTGGGCACAATAAAAGTGACTGCAACACAAAACACTGCAATTTAAATCCCATCTCCAACTTAAAGTTGAAGGAACAGGATTGCAAGATTTCTGCAACTAGAGATCTCTCAATCAAAACGGTGAAAATTCACAATATAGTTGGATGATATCTTGAAGACCTCATTTATCAATATTTATTTTACATTACATTCAGTCACATTTCCAGACTTGGTATAATGTGATTATATCCGTGCCATTGACAGGTGACCAGATAAAATGCACGGTTAACTTGAGTAAAATAATGGATTTCTCCAGGTTTAAAAATTGTGGGAAACATCTGGCTTTAGACATTTTAATGCAGAAAAGTTGCTTTAGACATGCTACAGATTTCAATGAAGGTAAATTTTCCAGCTTTTTCCAGATAATTTTAATTGTCTGAAAACAACTTACAGAATTTTTCTTAAACATTTGAATATTCTTATTTGTGTAAGATGTAGATTGACCATCATAATACAACAACTGCTCATTGTTTTACTTCATTTTTATTTATACTTAGATTTGAATCACTACAGGTATTTATCCTTTACATAGATATGTCTGATCTCCCACCCTGTTGAACACCAGAAAAACCTGAATGGTCAAAACATCCTTTTCCTCTGTCTCAATAACACTCTGTTTCTGTGGTGAAGGGGCGGAGAACATGATTTTGCAGGGAGGATGACTATTTTATTGGATGTATAACTACCTCTACTAGCATGGCAGAGGATATTGGACAAACTCAGCTTTGTGCTTGGGAAAGCAACATGGCGTGTACACCAAGCACACACCATTATTCTCCGTTAAAAATTATATTCCACTGTTTATCAACATGCCTCTTAGAAATTAATGTAACCTGCCTTAACGTTCATGTTAAGGCAGTACACGTTCACACATCTTTCATACTAAACACAGGTACAGACTAGCAAGTTAGAGGATTTTATGTTTAACTTTTTGCAATTGAATCGGGCTTTTAATATCTAAAAGGACATGCATGCCAATCTTTATTTGTAGAACAGCCAATAGCGATGTCCACTGTCTGAAATGATCTCTGATTGACCAATGTCTCTTGTCAAAGGCAGTAATTCTTAAAGCCTGTGAATAAATTCAAGAAGAGGTACAGGAGCCATGATTTTTTCTCAAGTCGCTTGAATTACAAGCAACTCAAATATTACTATGGATTTTTGCCCAACCACCCCAAAAATAAATGACATATTCCTAAAAAGTGATTCCAGGAGTTCCAGGCAAGCTGCCCAATGTGAGGAGCTGGGATAGTAGAATAGTAGCCCAAAATGGACAACAACTTCTGACAGTAAAGAGGGCCTTTCCTTTTTTTCTGGCCAGCCTAGGTTCTCCTAAACACTTGGAAGGTAAAGGTGAGGCAAGTTTTTTTTTAAGTCAGGTGCAATGTTCACCTTCACCACTAGATGTCACTGAATCCTGACCATGGTAACTGATGAAACTGACAGATCCCCTTTTTAAGTATTCTTAAATAGTATATAAACACTGAATAAATGATTAATATAGCTTTAGCATAGTTGTAATCAGAAATAGGTCCATGTGCTAATTGATACAAAAGTTAAACATAAGTCCTCCAGAAATGATTTGTGAGAGAATATATGTTTGTGTGTAAGCAGGTAAACAATATCAACATGGTAAAACCATATTAAAATTGTGGAAAATATGTCATGGAAAAATTTTAATATTTGAAAAATGTTATACATTTCTAAACACTTTTGAATTTCCTTATAGCTGTGTATAACTGTATTAAACATCAGTATGAAACCACTCACTCTTTCATTAATGTTACTGACACGGAACCAGGGCCAAATCATCCAACTTGAGGGGTAAACATGTACCCACTAAGACCTGTGGACTCCTATTTACCTCCCATTTCTTATATCCTCCGTGTGTTGAGTAAGTTATAGAAAACCATGGTGGATTATAACACTGTTGCTATTACAGTAGTGTAGTTATCATTTGGCAAGTGAGGAGCCTGTATTCCTTGTGTATTAACATATTATTTATCCAATTTTTGCAGAAATCAAAAACACTCAGCCAACCTATGATTACTCTGTGCATTGTTAATCCCAGAAAAATGGTCACTGAAAAACAAAAAACTACTCAAACTAACATTAATAGCACTTTGATCAGAACTTCAAAGAAAAGTCTATCCACCAGGTTTTTCATTTATGTATTTGCAATTATTACTTGTTAAATAAAGCATTCATATGTAAAACTAAAGTAGAAACACTCAAGCAGTAAAACAGAAAGTCAAAATGTCAAGCTGACAAGAAATACTGATACCTGCTTGAACAGAAGTTAAAGTATAGAACACACACTATTTGCTACATTGTTGAGCCAAGGTTATTATGGGTAATCAGGTTGCATAGTGACAGCAGCAGGTGAATTAACAAGTGCATGTGAAATTGTGAATGTGATCTGTTTTCTCTCCATTATGTTTCTATTCAAAAGATACAACTCACAGGCCCGTAGGATGATGTATGGCACTTTTTTTCCCTGCCTTAACAAAACTTGATCTAGCAATCAGGCTAACTGTGGTATGAAACATCAAATAATATTATATTTTAAAGCAGTACATGCTCTGTTTCAAGTAAATTGAAATAAGTAAATTTAAATATTTGGAGTTCTATTTAAAATATTAAAAGCCTTTAAAAAACCCATCATTCTTAAAAAGCTATATTTTAGTAAAAGGAGGACACTTAGAGGACTTCCTCTTGGTATTACTACCAAAGTAGCTGTATTGTGCCCTGTGCCTTGAAAAGAACAACAGATAATTCAACAAACGATTATAATTTATCTTTTATAATCTTTGCTCTTGCAGACTGCTTGGCCTAAATTCACATTTAAAGTGAATGTGAGTAACCTTTGAGGATCATTTATAACATATTTCACCCAGCACACATATGGTTGTGTTGTGGTTCCTTTGGTAAGTTAACAGCTCAGCATAACTACCAGGATGTGGGTGCCTGCAGTCTGCAAATTTGTTTTTGATCAGTGTCGAGCTGCTGCCACAAAGACAAATGTAATATTTATTTAAATATGAAAGCACTCAAATTTTATAATTGGTTTAATCTTGCTGGAAGGTTCTAATAAGGGGCCACACAGAGACCATGAAATACTGGGAGGGGAATTTATGGGCTTGAAAATTATGTAGAGATACTTTTCTTGTCTTTATTAAGCTACATAAATGTTTCATTAGGGATTATACATTTCCTGTAATAATGTGTACAAAAGTGGACCTTGTGGACATCAGCAGCAGAGGCAGACAGAAGTAGCATGAAGCTACTTCACCTTTCCAGAGGTTACAGTAGTCTGTGAGCAGTTATGTTCTCAGCCTTAATGTCACGTATTCTCCTATAAATGAGGTCTATTGTGAGGGAGTGCACTTCACGGATGTCTGCATGATGCACATTTCAATTTAAAACTGAAACTGACTTGCTCTTTGTGGTGCACGAAATGGAAAAAAAGAAAGTCAGATCTTCATTTTTGTTCCTTCCCACCAACAAGGAACTGGCTTTTGATTGTGCTCTGAAATTAACTTAGATGGATTAATGCAGAAGATATCTCAAAATCAATGTCTAATAGACATCTCTAGTCTAACCAACGAGAATGGATGTTAATTACCTGTTTTACCTCTTAGCTGAGATGCTGAACCATCATGTGCTGGACAGGAAAAGTCAGTAACTCGTGGTCTGTACTTAAGAAAAAAGGTAAGTTCTTTAGATGGTCTGGTAATTGACTGAGAACAATTTTATGGACTTTATTTGGGAGAACAATATATCATTGGAACACAGAGAAAGTCTGTTAGGTAATTTGAATAAAAGTCAGTATTTATCGTAATTTAATGTTATTAAGGAAGTACTTTTCTATTTTGTTTGTGTGTTATTTAAAAAAAAACAAGTAATTTTGAGTTACTGTGATACTCAACATTATAGTTAATTTTTTAAATCAATCTTGCTCGCAATATGTAACTCCTGTCTGATGTCATCATGTACCATAACCTTAAGCAAGAGAAGAATGGCGTCCGTTGATCCAATAGCAGACAGTGTAAGTCTTAACATTCTAGGCTGAAATGAGTACACCTGTACAAGTATTTGGTGGAGTAGATGGATATGCTGCAGTATGGAGAGTTGTCTGTATTTGACAGTGGATTAACTTAGTAGATCGACCAAATTTAAGTCTGTTCATCAAATATTACCATTGCTAGCGTAGCATAGAATTAGCATTAGTATAGCATAGTTAGGAATTATACACTTATTTCAGTAATTTGCTGTCAAAGCAAAACAGTTTAGTCATATTTTTGTTTATAGTTTATGTTTAGTTTAGTTATGAGTTTAGTCTCATAATGTGGACAATGCATGATTTATTTCATTTTCATGATATATGTTTGATGATAATGCAGATTTCAATCGAATGTGTCGACAATCCCACTGGGTTTCCTGGTGAAGTGGTATATGACGATAAAGCAATCCCCATTTCTGCTCAACAAGTAAGATTTTACCATTTAGCTTTAAGTGAACAGTTTTATTCTATCTTAATACGGTCTTTAATAATACATTTTATGTGTGTGTGTTATGTATTTTGTTTTCTCTTTCATTTCATGGCCAGGACTCAGAGGCAACTAGGCCTGATAACGGAACAGGCCCTTACAGGTTAGGCAAATTTGTTTGAATTGCAATTTTTTAACAACAAGTAAGGGTGTTGATGATAATCAGTATTGATAATAACCATGTTTTTTAAATAAGGATTACTGATATTGTGTAAAAAATACACATATGGTCATGTTGTGCAAAGAATATAATGTCTCTTAAACAGCGGTTACAGACTCTTGCACCAACTATTTGTGTTATTCATTTGCCAAAAAAGACATAAAATAAACAAAGTTAGATCTTATTTGATTTGTTATTACTGAATAAATACTTTTTTGAATTATTTTTTAATAAATATTGTAATATCCTTATTGTGAATTCTTTAGACCATGATAATAATGTTGATAATCAATAAGGCAATTTAGGATGCTTTACATAAGACATAAGCATGGAAAAAAGTTATAAAAGAAAATCAAATACAGGTTAAAATGAGTGAAATAAAGCAAAACTGATCAGAGTTAAGATAGATCAAAAGAACACTGTGTAAATACAACATATGGACCCAAATTAGTAATATTCTTACTGATATATTTTAATACCACAGGTTAAACCCATTAAATCCACTCATCTCTCTGTGTAACTGATGTACTTTAGTTCTGTGCGACCATTTCAACAAGCCTGTAATAAGGATTAGGACACCGCTGGAACAGGGATCCTCCACAGACTGACAGTAATTCACTAACCAGGTGAAAAGAAAAAAGTGACCATGTTTCAGTTTGATGTGTTCTGTTTTGATGTGTGTGAGGTGTCCTCCATTTATGCAGAAGTTTTGAAGAAATGTATTGGGAAACTTTTGCAAGATCTTGGAAAACCTTTAGCATTAGGTCAGTGTACTTCTAGTTCATTAAGTTCCGTATAAAGATTGAAACCATATATATAGAGGCAGTCCCTGTGGTATAGGTAGGTATTGGGATCTGGGCCTGCCCACTGAGTAAGTTGTGCCTGCCCTGGTTGGCAGGCTATTTTTTTGGGGGGTTTTTTTAAATCCCTTTTAGGCAGAGCATAGCTGTTTCTCAGATAAGAGGAAAGACTTGCTCTACTCTGCCTCTGATTGGCTTATGCTGATATTCCTACTTTACTTCTAACCAATCTTACTCCTCATTAATACAATTTAACCAGTCCCACCAATCAGCACAAAGGAATGAATCATTTTGCCCCCCCTAAGAAAATTGAGTGCCCACCCACTAATTTGTTTCTGCAGGCAGGTCTGACAGAGGCTGTGTCCCAGTTTAGGAGTTGCATTCTCCGAAAGACACGTTCTTTGATAAGGCTGTATATTAATGTATATGATTTTTACTGTGTTTATCGTAAGACAAGTGACATCAAGTCTTTCTGAGCTTCTTTATTGCATTTCCCACAGATGTCATGAGGAGGAAAGGGGTGAAAATGACCTGAGACATCCACGGCCATCAGACCCAAATGCAAATGTCATGGCAAAAAGCAGTTTATGTAGTTAAATATCCTCTGATTGCCTATTCTTTATATATTTGTTGTACTCTGATATTTTCCATCATCATGTTTAACTATTTGAAATTGATAGATGCTAATTAGGTGCTATAATGATTTTTTTCATTTATACTAAACTCATAACTGTCGTCAAAGTTCCGGTAAATCATGCGTAAACTGTGGGTCCAGCTTTAACATTTAACAGACACTAGATCGAACCTACTCTTACACTCTAATTCTTTGCAGCAGGCAAATAAGCTTGTTACCCAAACTATTAAGTTATTCCTTCTGTTTAATCTTATACTACTAGTGACATTCATTGCAACCCTCTGGCAGACCTTGGATCACCGGATGTCATTTTTGGTGGCGAGACCATTTTGCTTAAAGGTGCAAATCGTACTTCCAATATGCAAAATTAATTTGGGCCCTGTGACAAGCAGCGAAAACATGCAGCTTCTTCAAAAGGGCCAGAGGTTAGAGGCTAATTTTCTTATTTTCACTTTAATAGAGGAGAGGGCACAAAACTCTGTTAACTTAAAATGTGACATTAAAGCATCTATTTGTTAAACCAATAAAACAGCATGTGAAAAAAGTTCTGCGAGTGTCAAAAATTTGTTATACTTATTGAGAGCCTTATTTCACGCAGGGCAAACTGCCCAAATTTCACACATACACAGTCACATTTTATTACATACTTCCATTTATGTGGATTAATTGTCCATAAATGAATCCATGAATTTTTACTCATTTTTGGAAAATTTAAGAGAAAACACAAGCTTTTGCCTTCAGTTTTCCCCAAGTTGACCCCTTTCTAAAGGTAAGGTTGGGTGGGCACAATGAAAGCGGCTGCAACACAAAAAACTTCAATTTAAATCCGGTCTCCAACTTACAGTTTCTCTAGGTTTAAATATTGTGGGAAACATGAGGGATCATGTAAGTACACAACTTAGTAAAATGAATAACATAGTTCAAGTCGTTTTTAAACGTTTTAATGCAAAGTTTCTAAAAGTTAGATATTGTGCTTTAGACATGCTGCAGATTTCAATGAAGGCAATCTTCTTCAAACTTTTTCTAGATAGTTTTAGTTGCCGGAACACTTTGTGCAAGGTTAGGTTTTTTCTTTGAGAATGGGAAAGAGGCTGATTTACTGATTTTTTTAAACAATTTCAGCCTCAACGCAGGTTTCGTGCCCCTGGTAGTCTGGCTGACCACCAGAGGGGTTAAGGGAAGATTGCTGCTCTCACCGCCCAGGATGGAGAGCCCTTTCCAGGCCTTGCCTCCCCCTTTGATATTCTAATTTGTATAAGACATAGACTGACTATTCTAATACGACAACTCTTAACACTATTACTTCATTTTTGATTATACTTAGATTTAAACCACTACAGGTATTTATCCTATATATAAATATTTCTAATCTGCCACCCTGTTGAACAGCAGAAAAACTGAATATTATCTCTTCCACCATTCCCCATTCTACATTCTATTCCATGCAGGGCCCCAAAAAAAACAATCACAACTTGATACAGAAAACCTCAAGTTTTAGTCGACCTTTCAGGTAGTTTTCTGGTGATTTTGCTGCAGCAAAGAAGTTTTGTCACTAAAGCTTAAACAAGCAGATATAAAACAATCAGATGACTCTTGTATATTTCTGTTTTTCCCCTTTATTTTGATAATTTTTGCCTATAAATGTGGTGCCCGTGGTGACGACTCAAATAAGCCGAAACTCTCCCGGTGTTGTTATTGACAACTTAAGAAAACTGTTTGTTGTTGAATGCAGAGGAAAATTTTTTCAATCAAAGAAAATTGATGCCTTAAGTTTGCATAAAGCAACAGAAACAGTAACACAATTGGCTAATTTCATGCAAATATCTCACACACAAGTTTTGACTTGGTGGGGAAATATCATAAAACCCTAGAAACTAAACAGAGCCTCTCTTAAATTGAAATATCTCAGCTGTTTTGTGAGGCTGAAACAAAATATATTAAAAAAGCAATGAGGTGCAAACCACCATTATGGTAATCACTGTTTTTCAAAGGATTTTCTTATTTAAGACATTTATTTCCTGCAATTTTTTCCATAAAAATGCTGAATTCAGACACTCTTATTCTTGTTCTCTCTTTTGTTATATAAGACCGTTTGTAACAGCACTGCAGCTCCTAAGCTGTCAATCAAAAGTGTACAGGCAGAGCCCATGTGGGCCTCAACGGGCAGAGCCCATGCAGGCCCCAATGTATAGAGTCCAGAAAGGATATATATGTTTATTTAAGAAGGTAGTGTAATTTTGTTTTTATTTTTATGGGGAGGAACTATTCCATATGTACTTTTTTAATGAACAATGAAACAATGGATATTTAATCCAAGAGACATTGATGCACAAGGGAAAGTTTTGTGTATTTCATATATTTATTACACATTGTAATAAACGGAAAAGAAATTTGGGAAGAGAGAGATAAAAGAAAGTATGAGAAAGAAGGAAGTATACATTTGTAAAACAGAGGTATTAAAATGCAGTCAGTAGCACAAAAAGTGAAAGTATTGTGTTGATAAGCAATACTGACACCTCCTGGAAGAAGTTATGGTACAGCACACACACACACACACACACACACACACACACACACACACACTCACACTCACTAATGCAGACTCACGCCAAACACACACACACACACACAAACACACAAAATCAAACACAAACATTCATACATGATTGAGCCAAGCTTATTTTGGGTAATCAGGTTTACAATGGCAGCAGCAGGTGAAAAAAACAAGTGTATGTACAATTTTAAGTACAATCTATTTTCTCTCCTTTGTGTCTTTATTCAAAAGATGTGCTTACAGGCCTATAGCATTTGGAGCATTTTTTTTTTATGCTAGAATAAAACTTGATTTGTTTCACTTTCATTCATGATGCTGCACCATCAGGCTAATTGTGGTATGAAACATCAAATAACATTTTGCTTTGAATCTGTACGTGGTCTCTTTTGAGTAAAATAAAGCAAATAAATTCAAATATTTAGGGTTATATTTAAAATAAAAGTATTTTCAAAAACCCATCATTCCCAAAAGGCTGTATTTTACTGCAAAAAGAATGTCATGAGGGACTCCCTCTCTGTAGTACTACAAAGTATGGAACTATGTTCAGATTTGGATTGGATTGGTTTAAAATCATTCAGCTTCACAACCCTGGTAGTCCGGCTGACTACCAGGGAGAAAGAGAAAATAGGTGCGCCCTTAATTTGACTGGAATGTTCTAGGAAGCCGGAGTGTTTAGACAAGACAGAGACAAGATGAAAGATTGCTGATAAACACCAATAAACCAGACTCTTAACTACATCTTTAGAGAGAATGATATGCACTGAAGTGTAGTAATACACAAATACTCAATGACTCAACCCCCTTGTCTCTACATTACAGTGACTCATTTGCTACAACATAATCGGACACAGGAATGAACTGGGTAAGGGGACCATCAATGACTTGCTGCACCTGACTGGCTTAACATTTCTTCAGTGTTGGAGGATAGAATCAAAAATGGATTTTTACGTTGATGACGCTCTCTGTGGATGCTGCCAATTTTCCTGTATTGTTTTTGCTGAGGGACAAGATTTTACAGCGCAGGGAGGAGCTATATGGGTAGATAGCAAGATCTCTGGTGGATACCACCTGTTTAAGGGCTTTAGTTTATCACTGAAACTGTCCAGGCAGGGTGTGAAAGAGCGAGGGATACTCGAGTGTAGAATCCTTTTAATGCCCTGAGTGATGGTAAAAGGACAATATATGTCTTTTTGAAATGCAAATTAAGTGAAGAGTTAAATATAACAGTTAAGCCAAGCCAAGAGAAATGCTTTGGATGGTTATCTTGTGTTTGCACTACAAACTGATGGTCTTAGATGGTCTTAAATTCTGAAGATATTGCTGAGTTAATCTCTAATAGATATTTTTAATCGAACCAACAAGTGTGGAAGTTAATTATCTGTTTCATCCCTCAGATGAGATGGTGAACCTAAATGTCCTACCAGGAAGAGACTCAAGGTCAGTTACCTGCATTTTATACAAGAAAAAAAGGAAAGGTTTTCTCCAGGTTTGGGGGTTGATTGGGAGCAATTTTATGTACTTAATTTTGAGAAAACATGTAAAATTATATATCAGAGTACAGGGGCAGCTAAGTTTGAAATGTAATTTAAATTTAGCATTTTTTAATGTAATATGATAAGTATTTTTTATTTCAAACAGTGAATGGAATCTTGAAATTAAATAATGTTTTAGTCAGATCATTTTGAAACTCAACAGTATATTTATAGTACATTTTATGATTCAACCTTATGTGAGGAGTCTTATAAATTAGGAGTCTGACTTCTTTTTAAAAGGACTTGTCTTCAGCAATGAACCAGAAAATTATCATCTCTAATTCAATGTCCAAGGGTAAACGACAGTATCTGTTTTTCTATGAGAGATGGTGGACCAACATGGAATAACATGAATCAAAGAAGAATCAAGGAGGAAATAAGTTTTCTAAACATTTTTTATTGGAATTGCAAAAGTGGCCAAAGCTGAGTCAAAACAGCACAAGACTTATATTATTTTTATGGATCTACTGGGATTATTTTTTCCATTGTGGTATTTCTACTTACAGTAAGTATGCGATCTAAATGCTCCCTCCGTCACTGACAAAGAGTTGCTTTGCTAAAATACATACTTTAATATTGTCATCACAGCAAATGTCACAAATTAGTAACTGAATAATTCTATCTTATTCTATGTTTTTGCTTCTTGTTTTTTTGTTTTTGTTTTTGTTTGCCAAATTTACCTTTGGATGTTGTAGAAAGGAGATTTTGTTATAAACTTTGAATACACGGTTTGCCGCATGCGCAATTGATGTGCACAGTTGTTGGATGGTAACATATCTGCTTACGTGTTCCATTTTTTTTTCATAATTCCTTTAACTGAAGTATTTGTGGCTCAAAATGAATTGTCATTTAATGGTAAGAGTGGTTTGCAGATTCACTAGTTATTGAGTGTTGATTATAAAGAAACATAGCAAAGTCTGTGATTCTATTCGTTAGCTGTAGGTAGAAGTTCTTGTATGTTTTCGAATTGGTGTCGTGGACATGCTCGATGAATAGCTGTGGAATAGCAAAGCTAAGCGAACTAGCAAATCATTACAGTATAACTTTTCACACAGAAACAAGCTCAGTGTTCTAATATGGCAAATGTTTATTTGATTACTATTTCATTTGTTTTTACACTGTATTTTTGATCATTTTGCAGATTTCTGTTGAGTGTGATGCTGCTTGTTTGAAGAACTGTAGGATTTGTTTGAACTTTTCAGTGCAGGTGAGTTTTATATGGGAGGGTTAACAATGTTGTGCACCAAGTCATGTGGGCTCCAATTATGTTGCGGTTGGCTATTAGACATAATAAGGTTAAGTACTCACATTTAATTTACAGTAAATCCGCCTCTGGGCACCACCCTTAAAAGGAAACTGTAGTGTGTGTGCATGTGTGTGTATGTGTCTGTTGGACAGACAAAGGCAAAATGGCAGACTTAAAATGGTGGTGGTTAGGACTGCATCGCTTTAACAAAGGAATCTTAAACAAAGATAGTCAAATTGAAGATTACTCCCAACACCGTATGGCTGGTAGGGGGAGGTTAAAGATTTCTTTATTTAAGGCCAATGCATGTAAGCCAAAGATGCCAGGTTAGAGGAAAAGGGTTAGTTACACACAGGATACTCACATGCAAGTTACTGGATGTTCTCCCAGTCCTTTTTGTGCGTAAAATATAAAACTAACCAAGCCGAGGCACAAAGCCCAAAGAACACATCAAATGAAATTATTGCAAAATTTTCACTCCTGGTTAATCCTTAGGCAACTCTTGGAAAGAAAGAGTGCAGGGCAGCAATCTGCATTGATCAGGACTGCTGGAGAAGTTGGCTTGAGAGGAGTTCCCTGGTCTAGGGGCTGAGAAGAGGAGCAAGGTCTGTGTCCTCTGCCTCTGACTGAAGGCTGCAAAGAAAGACGAATTCTCTGACCCCTGCTCTGGGGGTCAACTAGGAGAAAGAGAGCAATGTGTGGGAAGAAATGGGTTTTGCTGAAAGAGGTCACACCTAGGTGTCCTTTGTTCAACTTACCTTGTGAAGTCCCAACAAAAGTACAAATTCATAAATTAAAATAAAGTGTGATTTTTCCTAATGTAAGATACCATAATAATGTAGCTTTCATTTTTTGTTATTGTATCTTTCTTTTAGGATGGGACTGCTGCGGATACAGACTCTCACAGGGTAATAAAATCTCTAAGTCTGGTGCGCTGCATTTATGCACTTTTACACTTCTGCCTTTTTACCTTCTAATGTTGTACTTTTCTGTCTTTGCTGTGGTTATGCTAGTTCATTCAGATCTACCAGCGGGGAAGATGAAGACACTTTCATGGACTGGGAGTCTGAGGAGAGTCAGGGGAATGACTCGGCCAGGTATTTATAAGTGGATAAAAATGCATTAAAGTAATAAATAGTGTGTTATTGTCTTTTGAGTATTGGTTTCAAAGCTTTGCAGGACCCCTTCCATCCAGTGCATTAAAAGGCACCGTAATTTTTCTTACGTATTTACATCAAGAAAAAATGTTGATGTTAGTTACACTCTGGCTGCTATTTTATCAGCATTAAGAATTCCTTTCATTTGGTTATAAATAAATGAACTGAATTGTATTCATCCTTAATTTTTAAGTAATTTCAATCTTAATTTGATTTTAGATTTAAAAAACAGTGCAACTCTTAAATCAGGGTGGAATGCAAGAGAGCAGTGTGTCTATGATTTTGTATTGTTTAAC
>JAPZDV010000010.1:9821605-9907788 GCA_029814665.1 Acanthurus lineatus
CTCTTATGATATTTAGTCGACTAAAACTAGACTAAGACTAAAAGATTTCAGATGACTAAAATATGACTAAAACTAAAAGGTGTGTTATTCAAAAGACTAAGACTAAATCAGAATTTGATGTCAAAATTAACACTGAGCAGCACCCCATCAAGGGACTTTAGTCTCAGACAAGCTGCCCTCTGTGTATTTAATGGAGATGGCTTGCATGTTTAACAAAATGAAACAGACCTACTCAGCACTATAGATCTCTGGGGTTATTGAGTCAAAACATAAAAGTAATGGCATTGTTTGAAAGTAGAACTTGGTGTGTGCATTATGTACACTGTAAGCTAAGTAGGAGTGTAACATTTTGTTGCAATAGAAATGCCAATATGTTAGCAGGCTAATTAGGCTAATCACCAGCACTTATCTGTCCAACAAAAAACAGGCCAACTCCAGATTCACTCTGGTATTAAAATAAGTTTGGTCCGCTCTGGTGTTTCGCCTCACTGTATTTATGCTTCTTCGCTGCCATGTGGTATCCAATATCCTTTATTCCTCTGCTATGTGACTTATCATGACTTATAATTGGCCATTGGCTTGGGGGGTCTACCCAAAGGTTTCCACCCAAAAATGCCTGGAACACAGCAAAAAAACCCCAAGAAAATGAAAAATACAGGCAGAGGGCTGTGATTCTGCAGAAAAACACACCTCCAAAGAAGGTTGAAAAAGATGACTCAGAGAGACTGCTTTCGTATAAGTCATTACAGTTTTTTTTAATGTTTCTTTGATTTTAAATAAGATTGTTCTACTTATTAAGATACATAAACTATTTAAAAAGCCTCTTGGATTAGCGATTAGCTGGAAAATGCATCATTATAGAGCTGAAAACAGAGCTGTTTCTCTGTGCTTGTGAAAAGTTGACATTGTAGAGATACTAAAATAAATGAGTGATTAAGGATTAAGACACTTTGCTGTCCATTGAAGTAATATATAGGGTCATTAGAATAAGATCAACTTTGAACTTCAACAACAATAAAATCCAAACTACATTAAATATATAGGTGATATTTATCCAACAATATCAGATACAATAGTGAAACACAGACAGGAAATACTTTACTGTATAATGACTCCTTTTACTCTTTAAAGTACATTTAGCTTATGATACTTGGGTCTGGTGCTTTTACTTTGGTAAGATTTTGAATGTAGGACTTTTACTTGTAACAGAGTGCTACTTTTTTTCTTTCTACTGCTGCCTGTTTGTTCCCTTGACTTACCAGAGGCAGATGTTTTCCTTGCAGAAATGTGGTGCAGTCTCCCCCTACCACTGACCATGAGACGCCCATGGAAATTGACTAAGAAGTGTCTAAGAACACCCTCATTCTACCAAGGTAAAGGCATTTCAAGTTTATCTCAGGCTGCTGCTGATAAACATCATTATTAGCCTCTCTGTTCCTCTACATGAGGTGTGACAGTCATCATCATCCAATAGTTAACAGTGACTTAAAGAAAAGTTTGACATTTTAGGAAATCTGCTTATTCACTTTATAATGAAGTTTGATACAAGCCTGTATGTTCCACAAATATGAAGCTAAAGCCAGAAGACCATCAGATTAGCTTAGCATTAAGAAGTTTTGTCTACACTGTAAGGTTGACAGCTAGTCAGAGGGGTCTCCAGGGAACCCCTGTAAAACCATGACTGTTACTCTTTGGGTTTTGGATAAAAAAAACAACAACAAAACAACATGGAGTAATGTTGATGTGTTTTCAGTGAAGTGAGCTGCAAGGACCCACAGGTGGTAATTTAACCGGGTCCTCAATAAAATATATTTTTTAAGAGATTGTTGTTTTAAGAGATGGTATGTTTGACGTTAAATCATTATTACTTTCTTAATTTCATGTGTGTTGAAAATGTATCTGAAAATTTAACGAATAAAATGTCAAATCTTCAAATCACTGAATGGATCGTTAGTAGAAGTCAGTCTGTTGAGATCTATTAGGCCATCATGAGCTGATTGCAGTAAGCCTATTAATCTTTAGTTTTCAGTCATTTTAGTCTACTAACAATACTGTGTCGTTATAATGTACAACTCAATACTAAGCATTTTTTTCATGATTTTTTTAGATGCAAGAGAGGGACCTTGAACTAACATCCACATAAAGGAGCAGAAGTGAAGACAACACGGGTGCTTCTCTTAAGTCTACATTGGAGCTGTGTGGGATTAGCTATATATTGGGAATTATGAGTATAATTTTGTTTGAGAGAACACTGTTGGGAAATTAAATGGTATCTAAGCACTGCCAAAACATGTTAATGTGTATCTGATCAAATAAGCCTTACCATGAAATCTGTCATGTCTCTTCTATTATTTTACTGGGAGCACTGGTCCTTGTGAAATTGACAAAACCCCTTATTAAGCATTCATCATGGTTCTGCAAATAAAGCTATACTGATCAGCCTGTCAAAACTGTCTCTTTATGTTTTCATCTCTACAGGGAGCTTTCCAAAGCTTTTTAAAGATAAAAATGCAATGACAGATGATGTCCAGTTGCACTATGGGAGTTGTAGGAGCATTTGTTTTTGGAGCTCATTCCATACTCAGGATGTTCAGTACAACTCAATCTCTGTTGCTTTGATTCTGATCATTCTTAAGTCTTTTCTGAGTCCCAAAACTTAATGAAAGTACAGAACTAAACTGCTGAAGTACACATTTAATGGTGTGAGATAGATAATAACACAAGGCATGATAAAATAACATGATCAAGTCAACTCTGGACATGTTGCAATCTTTGCTGCAGTTTAATTAATTCAATGATGTTCCACTGCCACACAAGTTACAATTCTCAAGTAAAAATGCATTTAGACATACTGTAATTTTAAGCATATAGAAAACAGAAAGCAACAACATAAATTTGATCAGTGCATCGTACCACTTCAATGAATTAAACCATTTGACAAGCATTTGCATAGAATAGAGCTGTTTGAATCTCAATACTTAATGTCACAGCTTTTACCTGATTTAGGTAAAAATAAACTCCTCATAATATTATTACAGGAACAAACATACATCCAAGCCTCCCAGCAAAAATATCCTTAACCGAAACAAGCACTTTGTTTATTTTGAGAAAAACAGTGTTGGTGTACGAAACATAAAGGACAGACAAACAGAAATAAAAATGAAATGTAAGTCAGTAGCTGCAGTAGTAATCTGTTTGTGAGGCACATTTGTGGAAACTGTAATTGGAATCATAAAATAGAGTCATCTGACATTTGACATTCAGGGTCAAAAGATACTGTTCAACAGCGTCAAAGGTGGAGGCGTCCCTGACTGCGTCTGGGATGAAGAAACACCTGCAACAGAAGCATCAGATTATCAGAGCTGCAGTCAGACAGAGATACAGGGACAGACACAATTAAATATTCACTTTGTATCTTTGTATCATTTATGTGGCCTGGTTTTAAACCATTTAGCTCCTTAAGGCACCTTGAAAACTAATAAAGATTCATGTTTGCTAAACAGGAAGGATTCATTTTTAATTTGTTTTGTTGTATGTATGTTGTATGTTCAAAAAAAAGGTTGTAATTATATAAAGGATTGAGCAATTATATTATGGATCCTGAATGTATTATGTGATGTTTTCATGCATCCTGAGCTGGAGGGGGGGTTGGTGAGACTCTCTTACTGACACTGCACAAAAGACACTGCACTGTACTAGTGATGTTCTCTCTAAAAGCACGAGTTTCTATGATGGTGATTTCCAAAAGTCTATTTGCAATATTTCCAATATACCAAGGAAACAGTGAATAAGTTGCAATAAAGACAGGTGTGTGTGTGTGTGTATGTGGGCTGTGTCTCATGGAAACATACTTTGGGTGTTTCTGGACTGCCAAATGGTGACAGTTCTAGTGAATTCTCCTTGTCTGAGGAATTGTTATGGCGATGCTGGGCGAACTTTCTCTTCAGCGCTTCAGCAATAAGAGCCGCTGGGTCACTAAGAAGTGCTGCACTTCCCTTACTGCGCCTCCTCCTGACCGGTGTGCCTCCTGGTGATCTACAAAGAAAATAATAGAAAATGATGTGTCAACAGACAGATTTATTAATGAGCTTGATGAGTTCAAACTTTATATAAATGGTCTTCGTACTGTTTTAAATTGAGTGCATGTCAAGAGGGAGAGAACTATTACATTCTTGTGTTACACAGTGTTTCAACTTTTTTGGAATCAGGGTTTTAGCTTAACACAGAAAAGGAGAATAAAGAATAAAGAAAAAGATGATTACTATTAAAAAAATAACTTAGGAAATTAACCATCATATTTTAGTATATTAATATTGATGCAACTCAATAAAAATTTTTGATACAACCGTATTCTATAAATTCTACTTCTTACCTCTCCACTGAGCGCAATTTAACTTGATTTAAGTCCTTCAGAACATCCAGCATGGATGGGACCCCTTTCACTTCTGATCCCTTGCTGAAGCCTGAGTTCTGTGGCTTGAGTTGCCCCTTATCGAGGTCTTTCTCCTCATTCCTGCGCTGGCGAATCAGCTCTAGTACAGACGATGACCCAGTGCTAGAGTCAGGGCAGGGAGGAACAGGTGGAGGAGGAGGAGGAGGAGGAGGTGGTGGTGGAGGAGCAGCACTGTGAGGTGTGGAGGTAAGAGCTGGCAGAGGGGAAGGAGACATCAAAGGCTCATCTGGTGTGTTTGGGGACTCTGCCAGACCTGACAAACCGGACAAAACGGTAAGAAGCATAAAAAGTTAGTCACATTTGCTTGACTTGTAAGATCACACAACAGCTGGCTGGACATGTTTGCGTTTTTTGTAAAGAAGCTGGGAAAAACTGAAAAAGAGTGTGAACCTGAGGCTGGAGCGGTGACAATCATGGCTATCTGAGCTCGCAGTTTGAGCAGCTCGCTTTCCAGTGCTGTGATCTTCTTCAGGGCGTCGGGATCAGGTGTCTGCCGCAGAGATCTGCCGCCTCTCTGGGCTTGATTCAGTGCCGGCCCTGGGTGTCTCACCGCAGCCCGATTCATGGTACTTTGCTTTATTGGAGGCAAATGGTTCCTGTACAGATCAAATTATTTTGTGTACAGTAAGAAAATGCAGTTTGCCTCTGTAGTCCACAACAAATATGTGCAATTCAATGCTTTTTTGTACAAGTTCACCGGTTCAGTTTCTGAGTTTTTATAACGGTCAGGTTGAGAAGGGCTACATTTACCTGTCAGAATGAACTGCTTATTATACCTGCCCACAGGAAGCAAGCCTTTCTGCTTGCTTGAGAAAAAACACAATATGCATTCTATCTACTAATGTAAATATCCACTGAAAAACTGCTAATGCTCTCCAGTTCAAATGGGGCCACTTAGCAGCTGTGCAAACTACTTTTATTTATAGTAACCACAAAAAGAATATATATTAGTGTCTTGCTTGTTATAACCAGTCAACACAAACATTAACGGGCAGAAACACTTGTAGTTTCTATTGCCTTGTTGTTCCTCTTGTTTCACACACTGCATTACTCCCTCTTTGCTGTTTTTGGCATCAGAATTCAACAGAAATTGTCCACTGAGAAACTTGAGGCAGCAAAGCATTCTGGTTTCTGCTGGTCACCTTGGGTCTTACTGTCTCAGCTACCGTAGCATTAATACTGAGCTGCTAAAGTGGCAGCCTGAGCTTCTGCCTCTCGATATCCCAATGACACAGTGAACTGACACATGTACTCTAATTTTGAAATATATAATCTGCTACTTTTCTCATTTTAGGACAAAAAGGTCTGATAAACAGCCAGTAAGGTTTGGTCCTCTCGTTACTCCTTTCTGTAAAATTGCACAGGAAACAAAAGCCTGACCGGGTTTCTATATTGGTTCTGTTTGTGTTACCTGGTCTTGGCAAAGCTGTCGCCTTCGTCCTCCAACACCCACAGGACATCAGCGAATGAAGGGATGGAAGGTGCATCCATGGTAATGTCAACATAGCCATGGGGCCTAAAACTGAACAGTGGGACCTAAGGACGTAACAGGGACACAGAGGATTTACACTGTGATGCTGACTGCATGACAGCCATTTGAGGCATACCATAGAAGTTCTTATTAATTACTAGATAGATCTGTCTGGTTCAAGCATAGAAGTTTCAAAATGTGAATAAGATCTTTTAGACAGAGGAAAGGGGAAACAAAGATGAGACCCAATTGTAACTAATAAATGAAACTGATATTACATGAAAATCTAAAGTGTGTTAGAAAATATAAATAGTACCTGAAAATGGACACGTGGTGTAGGAGCAAGTGGGAGGTTGGTGCCAATCATCCGCACGATGCTGCGATACTGACCGCACAGCTGGCTGTCCCACACTGGAACCAGCTACAAAAAAGACCACACACACACACACACACACATACCAAAAACATTAAACCCCATGATATCACTGGATCTCAGGTAGAAAATCTGTAACCTGTTAATGAAAGAGGTGTGTTTGTGAGTGAGTGTGTGTGTGTGTTTGTGTGTGTGTGAGTGTGTGTACTTGCCCTTACCATTTCTGGAGGCACTCCGAAGTACTCCAGGACGATACGCAGCACGTCCAGTACATCCTCTACCAAAGACATTGGAAGGACGTTTTCATACACCAGCTGATGACAGCAAAGCTCCTCTTTCTGCTGACTGACTTTGCAAGAGGCCAACACAGAATGGATGCTCCTAACTCACATACTTAACACCTGGAGTAAGAAGGCATAACAAACATAAAAGAGAAGAACTGAAAGTCAGTACTTAGTAATTTCTAAGGTCCCAAATTAAAGTTAGATATATTAGTGGAGTTACAGAGTATGACAGAAATTCTAATCCACATCCATCAAGACATAAAAGAACTTGTTTTTTTTTTTCCTCAGTAGGCTCAGCAGCTGTAACGGTGACTTTGTAGCTGCATCTAATTTTAGAAGACTACTGTAAAAAGCCCTCACTTGGAAATAGACCAGTGTGGTCTGATGCTTGGTCTAAGAGCTTTACATTCGTTTCTTGGGTGTCAAAGTGTTGATTTTTTAAAATTCTGAGTACTGTTAATTCATAAAGAACTGAACGGTTTCTACCAATAAACACATTTCTGATATGCTACAACAACCATCAAGACCTCTTATATTGTCTTGGACGGGTCTGATCATTTCCAAAAACATAAAATGGTGAAGCAGCACTTAGTTTCCATTTAGGTTCCTTAATCAGGGGCTATATGTCAACTTCTTGTTAAGCACAAACACTACAACTTTTCCAAAATTAATTCCTTTTATTCAATTTTTGATCTTTTTTTTGTATTCCTTTAAAGGTACTTTTATTCTGTTATTTCAACTCAAATCATTTCTAGGTATTCAAACACAACGAACTGCTTTGTAGTTTAAAGATACTCTACAATAAATAAACTTGCCTTCCCTTAAGTTGTATGTCTTGAACTGAATTTTGTTACAGTAGCAGCAACCACAGGAAATCACCGTCGTGGGTTCATTTTTATAAAAGTACGGATTTTAGATTCAACATTAAAGGTTTTGCTAACCGTAAGGTTAACTAAAGCATTGCAGGTAGCGCACACGGGGACCGCAATGCTCGTCGCCAGGAAACATGCAGGATAAGCGGAAATATGTGTGGACTTACCGAGGACTCGTTTTCTTCTCAAGAAGTGCAATAACAGCTACATTGACCGAAATCTTGATAATTACCGATAACGTTCACATTTAACGTTACTGTAACACAACAAACTTGCAATTTCCCCCTTCTAACACTGCCAAGTCAAATAAAGCCGAAGTAGCAACACCTCCTCTGATTGGCTGTAGGTGTACAAATGAAATCCAATAGGAATGGACGACATTAAGCACACCAACAACTGGTCAACCAATTGTGTGTCGCGAAACTTAAGCACTAAATTCGATTTTTTTTGTACACGAGCTTCCACTTTTTCTAGGTAAGAGATTTTCACGAAACCTAATATTGATAATTTAATTTGTTGCACTTTCATGTCAATTACATTAGAATCTATATATTTAATAATTAGAAACCACAGAACTTAATTTTCAGCGGTACAACGAAACGTCTCTTTGTAAAGTTGGCCCGCTTCCTTGCATTTCAAAAGTAACGTTGTTAGCTTCCTTAGCTAATGGTAACTGGCGACAACGTTAACGTTCGCGCTGCGACTTGGCAGGACAGGCTAAATTTAACGTTTTTGAAAAGGCATCGTGCCATGAGTTTTTTAAACCTTCTAAACTTAAATTAGAGATCGTAAAGTTTCCTGAAAGTACACAGTATTTAGACCTTTCCCCCTCAATACTGAATAACTTATATCAACGTTATCACCACGCGTGTTTTGTCGATCATGGCTGTAACATTAACCACGGATCAGGCTAACGTTAAATCCACTAACGTTACACGTTAAATAAAGTCACCATTCTCAGTTTTAGGTTCGGTTGAGTTAACAAAGATGATGGATGCACTGTCTGTGGTGAGTCAGCTGCGGGACCTGGCTTCTGAGCCGCAGAACCGGGAGGTGATAGTCCAGGACCAGGGCTGTCTACCCGGGCTAGTTCTCTTCCTGGACCACCAGAATCCAGACGTGCTGCTGGCAACTCTCCAGGTACATAACATGATTTAAGATCGGGTTTATACCACTAACACTTAAATATTTCAGAGCAGTGTGTGCAGTAGGTACATTGTAACATGGCTGTGTGCATATTTACATTCCCCTTCTGTTCTCCTTTCTTTTCAGACCCTGCGCTACTTGGCTGAGTTGTCCCCCAACATTCCTACTATGAAAAATGAACTGGGTATGATGGTCAGCTTGGAGAACCTAATTGTAAGGTAAGAGGATGCTTTTTTTAACACCATTTTAGTGACATATGCAGTTTGCTGTGCACTCAAGCTTGCCTGATCTCTCCTGAATTGTATTTTGTCGGCACATTTATGAGGTTCTACTTAAATGTCATTGTGATACTTGCCCAATTTTTCAAATCATTAATTCAGTTTTTGTTTTGCATTTTTCTTACATGCATTGAGTATTTAATGTAATAGCATGGACATACTAGTAGTTTAACACTGACTGTGAATGGAAAAACTAGTGACTCCTAAACATGGGACTGAATTCATCCTGACAATAAGACTATTTCTCCATATAGGGAGGGTCTGTCTGTTGACATCACAGCTTTGGCCCAGGAGGTGTTTGATATCCTGAGTTCACCTGCTAATCCTGTGCTACGCACACCTGGGAGAGAGATCAGAAAGAAATCCCAGTTCTTTATCAACTCCACCAACAAAAAGGCCAAGTCTGTCACTCTGCACATTCAGGGCCTGGACAGCACTGTAAGTAGGCTGGCTCGCTCACACACACACACACACAGATTCATACACTCAATGTATGGCAGTAGCCCTCAACTCTTATCTTTTATCAAGGTCCAGCGAAGCTTGTGTGAGGAGGCTCTTCTCAAGGTCAAAGGAGTGATCAGCTTCACCTTCCAGATGGCCTCCAAGAGATGCACAGTCCGCATTCGTTCAGACCTGCCCACTGAGGTAACTCCCAAAAACACTTATCAGTGTCTGCTTTAGAAGAAACCGAGTATTAAAATGTTAGTTTAAATCTTATAACTGACATTTGTATTATTGCATTTTCAATGCCACTGATACACACATGATGCAGGAAATCTGCATCTGCAAATCTAATCTCTGCTTAGTATTAATTATTACCAGTCAGCTCCTTCTGCAATGTTTCTTAATTTGTAGAGTCTGGCATCAGCCATTGCTGCCACTAAGGTGTTGACAGCCCAGCAGGTGGTGAAGAATGAGGCAGGAGAAGAGGTGAGTAGTGGTCAGAGCACACATTTTGACTGCGCTGAAGACTTGACAAAATACTCTGAATATCCAAGAGAGAATTACAAAAAAAAAATAAAGTAGTGGTAACCTCTCAACTTCTCCCCTCCATCATTTTCTATAGGTTTTCGTCCCACTGAACCCGTCTGAAGTGGAGGTGCAGCAAAACTCAGTTATACCAGACTACCTCCCAGAGGAAGAGGAAAGTCCAGAGAGGGAGGTTGAGCGAGCAATTTCTCGCACAACAGCTAAGGAAAGTTCTAGTGGAAGCTGGCTCAACACTGCTGCCAGCTTCCTACATAAAACATTCTACTGGTGAAACTGGTGCAGTTTGATGCCTGTGATCAAGTTATGCTAAGAGAATTCACCTACTGCTGTGTGGAACTGGAGTGGACTTTACTGGATGTTAACACACTGCAGGTCAACATTCTGGCTTTGGGTAAAAGTTGTTACCTTCAACAACTTGCCATGAATTCTTGTTAAAACTAAAAATGATCAACATGTGCTAAAGAAATTGTTGTTTTTACCTTGATTCTGCTCGGTTAGTGGAATGTAGGAATACACTTGAAAAAAATCTATTGTCTGTGACCTATATAATGCTGTTTTCTTCCCAGTTTCCTATCAAATGTAAATATTTTCTATTGGACAAACTGTCAATGTTCTATCTACATGTAAAAAAAATGTTTTAAATATTTTTGCTACTTTTCTTTACAGTTGGAAAAGTATTTTTCTGTGTTTCCTGCAGTGTATTGTAGTAGTTGTATTGGTTTATTATAAAAAAAAAATCAACAACATATCACATGTATTCAGTTTCAATATGCACTTTTAATTTGAAAGAATCTTTCCTATATTATTTAGTTAAAATGTAAAATGACAAAGCCAATGCATACCACATCAGTGAATAGGTAATCAATTCAAAAGTTTTATTTACCTGCCAAACAGTACAGCTGCAACAGTTGTACAGTGATTTCAGTTTTTACAGTGGTTCAAAGATCTCATCCCACAGCCCTTCTTCTGCAGTGAAGGGTTTGTTAGTTTTTCAATGCCTAGCAGTCAATTTTAGCAAAATATATAGACGTTTAAACATAATTTATAGCATATCTATATATAATGTCCTTTGAAAGTATATTTGCTTCTGTTAAAGCAAGTTGTTTGCAAACCAAGCCATGTTATCATGTTGATAACAGCATGCTATGCACTACTGGCAGGGCCTGGCACTAAATCACCAAGACACAGGTATAATTTCCTTCCATTTTCATTGCAGGAAAAGATTTGAATAAAGAGGATACAAAGTGCAAAGCCTAGAGAACCAAGGTTAAGAGAGCAGCATTGTTGGGAGTTGCATGAAAAAAATGGAATATCACAGAAGAGGGACTTCTATGTTTCAGTGTTTTACGTGAATTCCTCATGTCTTTCTGTTACGCAAAACTGTATGATAACCAGTTGTTTGACATTATAGCTTATATATGATATGACAAACTGACAACATATCATTGTACTCGTTCATACTGTTAACATGAATCAAGAAAAGGAAGCCACTGCGATTCTGTGCCTGTGGCCAGAATGCCAAATCTCATACTGGAAATGCATATCTCCATTTTAGCGAAAATTAGTACAGGCAAGTCACCTCAGTCTTCCTATGATGCAGTAAGGCAATGGAACATCGAAATTAGCAGCACGTCCTCTCAAATCCTTCATTGAAAATTCAAATTTATCAGGTATGTCAGAATTAACATCACAATCAATTTTTTTTTAATCCATTATATACTTAGGCCAAAACAATAGTGAACCTCAATCACAAGGTGGCAAAGCTACAACGGCTTAGTCCTGCGACACTGCTCACACTGAGCTACGAAGAGTGCCAGGACATGAGGTGCAGAATTGACGGGGTAAACAAATGAAAGGAAAGGGCAGGACTTGACATCAAAGCATATTTTTTTCTCAATTTGAACAGAAATAGAAGACAGCATGAAGACAAAACAGAATTTCTTATCTGTACAGCAATTAAATAAAACTAAACAAAACAAAAATTAGTAGTTTAAACCCTAAATCTCAGTTCTGAGAGAACATAATTTTCTCATTTAACATAATCTCCATGATTCTCTAACGCCCCTGCCTCACCCCAATAATAACCTCTAGCCTTAAACACTGTAGACACAGCAAAAATATGTTACATGACAAGAAATTTCATGTTGTCTTGATATAAATTCTTGCACCGACAAAACTCCTACAACCATCTCTTTTATATTTCAATACAAATGTTGAAACATGAGAACTATAAGGTTCCAGTCAAAGAGAGCGAAGTGTTAGTGAAACCTTGTAATTCAGATCCTGTTGTACGAGTTCCAGTTATGACGTCACTGATTTTGACAGTCTGATTTCAGCGTGCTCTACAGCGACAGAAAATAAACTCTTCAAGTATCATGGCTGGAGACTTTACAGCTCATCTCAGTTTACAGTAATAATAGTCTCTCATTCATTCACACCCCCACACACACATACACACACACACACACCACAAGAGAGGAATGGAATAGGCTTTCAATGCCCTCCTGTGATTTCAGGACATTCACTTCAGAATGAGGGCAAGTTGGGGCTCTAGCGCAGAACATTACCAGTGAGTGTATCATGGTCAGAGACAGAGAGGCTCTGAGAGTTTGTTGAGGGAAAAGTAACTTCTTTCTCGAGAAACTTAAGGGAGATCTTTGGAGAACACCGTCTTTGGGAAATGGCTGCGGCGCTCTTCTGTCGCAGGATGGTGAAAAGGTAAACCTCTGCAGGGGTCTTGGCTGTGGTGCTGCAGGTTCTTCCTTTGAGCAGCTCTGTTTTACCTCTGACCATCTCACTTACTGTCTCTCTTGGTATGGAATTGTCTTGGTCTAACAGGGGCATCAGGCAACATCTAAAACCCAAGGACAAAAAAAAAAGAAAACGTCAGTTGCAATGAAGGCTAGGAGAACCTAAAAAGGATCTAAAAAGTGAAAAAATCATCAGGGTCATTAGGAGCTCATAACTGCTTTTAGTGCTATGTAACTGTGCGTGCTTCCTCGTATCAGATTTATTACGATGCCGACATGATCACAGCAAAAGCTAAACATAGTGAGCAGCATCCTCTGTAACTCTATCAAGAGAGTAAAGTAATGATGGTGACAAATGAGAGACGCAGTGACCTGGTCCCTGCTGGGCTGATATGTCCTCTATTCCGCTGAGAGGCTTTAGGAGACCGTTCTCCCTGAAGGCTATGACAGGAACTCTCTCCCCCTCCTCCTCCCCCTCCTGCTGCTGCTCTTGCTGCTCCTCTCCCTCAGGAGGAGACAACCTGGAATGTGAAGGCAGAACAATCACCTCTTCAAACTCCCCGTTCTCCCTGGGAAAAGAGGATGGAGAGAAGAACTTTTTAGAGCTATCCATAATACAATCATGATAATCATAAATCTTGGGATATGTACCTCTGGTCAGGATGGCTCAGCGCTGTGGTGTTGGGGTTTGGGTTGGGGTTGGGATCAGGTTGGGAACTGTTTCCGTTGCTGTTGTGTGTTGGTGAAACAGTCAGGTCTGATGAACTAGAAGGGGCTGAGGTAACAGATGAGAGAAAACCAACACAGCAATCAGATAAAAACATCATGGGAGCAACTATAGTGGATGTATAGGACATTAAAGAACAGGATAATGAAAGTTATATTACTGCAGAGGACATTTTTCAAAATGATGAAATGTACATAAGCATGTTTACAGAAAATATATCAAGTTACCTGCATTGTCTCCATTTTTATTAGGAATGACTTTCTGGAGATAAAAAAGAACGAAAAGTGAATAAATACTAAGGAACAACTTAGAGTCTTCAGGATTAATCAGATACAACATCTCTTAAAGCTGTTACCTTCTCTGCTGGATCTGAACGCCTCGTTCTTTTCATGATCTCCTCCAGACGCTGGTGAAAGAAAGAGCTTTTACACACACTGTGCATGACGGAAATTGGGAAATATTATCTTTGTGTGTGAACATGCATCACCTTTTTTCTCTCGAGGCGTTCGGCCTCCTCTTTCTGGAAGTGTTTTTCTCTCTCCTGCCTCAGTCGCTCGGCCTCCTCCCTCTGCCGAGACTCTTCTTCCTCTTTCTAACATACGCACACACAAAGTTTTATTGTTTTATTATTTATATTCTCAGGTGGTCTGCTAAATTTCACTCGTACACTTTCTCTGACCTGTTTCTGGAGTCTCTCTGCCTCTTCTCGCTCTTTCTGAAGTCTCTCTTCCTCTTCCTTTCTCTCCTTCTCCTCTTTTATTCTCTTCTCCTCTGCCAGACGCTGAGCCTCCTCTTCTCTCTTTGCTCGCTCCTCAGCCTTACGGCGAGCCATCTCTTCCTTTGCCAACCTGCACGGTCAATGTTGGAGATACAGGATTATTTTTCAGGACTATCCATCTCTGTGCACTCTCTCCACAGATCATTTATATTTTTACATGCAGTACAGGCAGCTTACCTAGCCTGCTCCTCCTGCTGTCTGCGCTCCTCTTCCTCTCGCTCCCTCTGCTCTCGGGCCAGCCGACGATTTTCAGTCAGGATACGGCTCGCCTCCTCGGGATCTGTGGTGCCTGCTGTGGGTTTGTGGGCTGGTGGACTGCTTACACTCTCTTGAAAGCATCAAAATTGAATTTATGAGCAGATAATTAAGTAAACATTGTTTAGAATATCCAGCTAGAGGTAATTTTTAGCATGCCAGCTGATAAAAACTGAGGAAAATACAAAAAACAATGATGTAATAGAAAACTCCCATGGTTCCCTCTCACACTATTATTCATAATGATTGAGACATAAAAATAATAGTGTTTAAAAGTATTAACTGACCACTGGCTGCTGCTTGTGACTGCTCACTGCTGGGCTTGTTCTGACCCAGCGGCTGAGGTCGAGGCTGAGGAGGACTGAGGACCTGCTCTTCCTCTGCCTCCTCCTCTCCTTGGGCTGTGGTGGGTTGGGGGCTCTCAGGTGAGATCCTGAAAGGGCGAAGGTTTCCAGGGTCCTCTGCCCCTGGAGACTTGAGCAGCTTGGGGGTCGGGGGTCGCCCTGCTGACTTTTGTGGAGGCCTGTGTGCATTCCGAAAAAAAAAACCATTTAGCTATGAAGTACTGGCAAAATCAGAGCAGATTTGATTCAGCTAGTGTTAAGCAATTTGAACTGCTTTCATCAAGCTTAAACCCTCTTTGCACTGTATTTTTTTATCCGAGGGGATCATATGTGATTTAAAAAATGGTTTATTTGGGGATATACATTGATAGTCTTACTAA
Organism: Acanthurus lineatus; assembly: GCA_029814665.1. Classification (NCBI taxonomy): domain Eukaryota; kingdom Metazoa; phylum Chordata; class Actinopteri; order Acanthuriformes; family Acanthuridae; genus Acanthurus; species Acanthurus lineatus. The sequence continues at coordinate 9,836,707 of JAPZDV010000010.1, forward strand.
CTTTGTACATTCCCATAAATCATTGAACTTAAATTAAAGGATACTGTATTATATTCACTCTACACAGTGCAGAAAACCACATATTGTAGCAATATTTAAAATCCAGTTCAGTTGATAATGAATGCCATTAATTGTTTAAAATGGCTCTCATACACAGTATTTTTTTCAGAGGGCACTCAACCTCATAGGCTTAATTTTGACTATTTTAAGAGTGTTTTCTTCCTTTTAGACTAATGGACTCTCAGTTTAAATCTTCATATGTGCCTTATTTTCCCCGCCAGGGTGGGCATGTTCTCCTACCTGCCAGGAGAGGGTGCTGTGACCTTGCTGCTCTTCTTGCTTGGCTTGTTTGTGGGCAGAGACAAAGTGGGAGCCAATGGGAGTGACAGGTTGCTCCATGATTTCCTGACATTGTCACGGTCCCTCTGCTATTGGTTTAAGAAGTGGAGGGAAACCAAGAGATAAATAAAATGGGCAAGATTCCTTTTCCATCTCATCAGAACCCAGGTCAACCAGCAGCATAGTGTCTCTGATATAATATAATGGCTCCTCATGAAATCATCCCTAGGAACACAACATATCATCAGGTGGCACAGAAGGTGCCCAGACAAAGGTGCCCTACTGACAGCAGCAGGAGATGATCAGTAACAGGATTAGACTTAGACAGCCTTCCTTTGGCCATGCATAACCTCTGGCAACGGGCCATGACACCAACATATAAAAACAAGCGTTATGGTAACTGCTGGTAAAATGACTAAATCACCTATCTTACTCAGTAAAACTCACACAATTATCATGCCCTGACTGTAGAGGAGAAAGCTGACTGTAGTTGTGCAGAGCACTAAACCCCTACTCACATTAACATGAATCTACAGTACACAGTATGTAGACATGATGACAAATACTGTAAGTGGTATAACTGGTATGTTGAGTAGGGTCTAGATTATAGTTGTGTTGATGTCTATGTGTGCATATAGTCTATGCATGTGTCTTTGGGTCACAGCATGGAATAGACAGTACAGAAGTTCCCCTTCTTCTAAGACCTTAATTGTATAAGCTGTGACACTGCAGTGCACAGATGGACAGAAGGGAAAATATGGTGTGTGTGTGCGGGGGTGTGTGTGTGTATGTACATGTGGAACATAGTAACACAGATACTCTGATATATATGTATAGTGTAGTGTGTCACTGATCTGGGACATTATCAACATAAAAGTAAATCACTGGTAAAAAAACCCAAAAATGCTCCAACGAGATGAATGCACAACTTCTACAGAAATGTTCAAGGGAAACTTTGCAGATTTTCACCAGATTGGTATCATTACAGTGTGTAATACAGTGCTGTCAGCCTCATCATTGTACATTGCATTTTAACTTGACTTTATCTGTAATAATATAAATAAAATATAATATAAATAAAATTTCATTTTTAGCATTTGTTCAGAGAGAGAGAGAGAGCAAGAGAAAGAGAGCACATTGGAAAATACTACACTTAACAATATTTATATTTTTTCATGTCTGTGACATATTCCACTATAACTGTAGTAAAAAAAAATGTAGGAAGGTATGACATTCATATGAAAAAAGACAACTTTCATGGTATTTTTTTCTTTGGTAACCGGTGTATCACCTGGAAAAAATAGTTGAGACTCTGATTCTCTTGATAACATGTAGCTGCATTGACTGACCATTTTTTATGCATTTGAATATTCAAGCAAACACAGGCTCAGGTTAATGGCTTGACCAACCTGTGCAATGCCAGTGGTCCTCCTGCGGACAGTCTTGGAGGAGGATGACGCTGTCTCCCTGCTGAGGCTCCTCTCTTGGCTGCGGCAGTGAGGAAGTGGCTGGGCCTGCAGGGCCTTGAAGGACATGGAGCCCATAGGGTGGCAGGACACTGAGCGAGGACACACAGGCATGGCTACGGTGATGCACGCGGGGAATTCGGGGTGTTTCGAGGAAGGTTATCGTTCAGGGCAGTGTGAGGGTTTTATGGAATGTTAGCAAAGGTGTCATGAACAGAAGCCCGGAGTGAGAGGTTAGGAAAGAGAGGAAGGAATAATAAGGATCCCAGATGAATTAATGAATAAAAGTTGTGAATTTGGGAAAACCAGCAGAGAAAAAGGAGGAATGAAGAGAAAAAGAGAAAGAAGGCATTAGTGCTGCGACAGGAAGCAAAACTACTTCTATGCTGCAACCATCACTTGGGAGTCACACATCAAAGCAATTAATGTGATGCTTGTAAGAGAAGGAGTGGGGCTGATTGATCAGGTTAGTGTTTAGAGAGAGAAAAAAATGTGACAACTTTTAAAACTACAAAGCAAGTAGGCAAATGTTCAATTCACTTTGTGCATAAAAGAGAGTCTAGGCAGGAGTGGTTTATCAGACCAGTCCCTCCTACAAAAACGTCCCAGTGTTGGAAGCATCTCTACTTTGTTAGACTTTGTCATCACTTAAGAGTAACTAGGAAATATTGATGCACAGCCACAACACCACATAAAGGCAGTGAGCATGCAGCAAAATACATAATACACATGCAAGAAGTTCATGTTCACACACTGTAGACATCGATAAATGTTTGCAGACTAGAGGAAAACACAAAAACAATCCCATTTCTGTTGTGTGATAGTCAATGTGGGTGAGTTCTTGTGTGTGTGTGTGTGTGTGTGTAAGAGAGTATGTGAGCACTGAACACACACAAGCTTTTTTCAAAACAGTGGTTCTCAAACTGTGGGGCACCCCCCACTGGGGGACACTAAGACACTGCCAGGGGTTCATGTTGTTTATGACCAGGTGAAAAATATGCAGTAAGACAAGTTATTCCACTAAAACTAAACTAGGTTTTGAAAAAATCAACTTTTCCCTATCATTGTTAAATATGGTCAAATGGGGTGGCAGGCATGAACTTTTCTCAGCTTTTGAAAAGGAGCCCAAAATAGTTTGAGAACAAGGACTAAAAGATATTAAAAATGACAAAATACTTAAGCAAAAACACAGACACAAACTATCGAAAGCATTTTTTTGTCATGGGAACAACAAAGAGAGACAGGAAACGACAGCAATAAGAGAGTTCTTCCTAAACAGCATACTTATTGATACTTTTGAGTGCTTTCTTGGGCATGTGTGTCTATGTGTGTAAGCTTTGAGTGCCTGATACTGGCTGGTGAAGGGAGACGGTGTAATGCTTTAAGTCTGGCCAAATCTGATTAACATCCAAAACTGTTCCAGTCAAAAGACCAAAATGTAAACAACATAAATACTTCAGGCACCATGAGCTCTGACTTTTGATTATGTGTGTGCTCATACACATTTTATTTGCCACTGACCAAAGGAGCCAAGAGGGGTCTTTCGTGTGTGTGCTTATTACCTGTTTGCTCTCCAGACAGACTCATGGCACTGCGGCTACGAGCCAAGTAGGAGTGTGTTGGCTGCTGTAGGCGGTTTACCATATTGCTCTCCCATGGCGTCAATGGAAGACGGCGCAGGCCTGAACACACACACACACGTAACATTTGAGGTCTGATAACAGCTAAAACTATTAACTGCCTGTTGATTAGTCTAGGCATTCAGTTGAAGCAGATTATAAATGGCGCATAATTACTGTATTTGTCCCCAATTCCCTCCTTCGCACTGCACAGCAAGGAATACAAGAGCTAAAGTGAAGTTTAATCATGCACAGGCTTCTGTATTATACCTACACCTGCATGCACCAGTTATTACGTATGAGACAAAGAAAAAAGCCAGGAGTAAAGCGCAAACCAAAAGGAAACACAGCATTCAAATAAACAGCACAGAACAAAAGGCATATTGCATCTGCATTTTAAGAAATAGTCATTATGTAAGCTTTCCCTAAGAAACCAAATAAATAAATCTTGCAAATAATGCTGAAATAGCACAAAAAGCTTTTATGTAGAAGTTAAAATATTTGGCCATGCAGGGTTCTTAGTACCTGGGTGGGGATGTTGGCATGTTGTACAAAATATGTAGCTTATTAACCAGAAATGGACGATGCAACAAATTATTAACCTAATGATAACCCGATTTGACAATTAAAAGACACAAAGGACAGTTTCCCAGGCAAAACATGCAGCAATGCTCGCTTTGATAATGAAGCAGGTACAAGGTTGCACGTTTCAAAATGAAGGGCAAAGATACAACTGGGCTGGAAACTGTGCAAAACACTTGGAGTCTCTCATGAACGCCACTTAGTATTTAAAAGTGATATGTTAATCACAGGGTTTGTTTGAATTTGTTTTGGCAGCATAAAAATTGGTGCACGGTTGCAATTTATGTCTATAGATTGTTGAAATGTGGGTGTTGATTTTTCAGCCTGGATAAAAAAGGAGCATACAGTGTACAGTGTTCCCACAAAAACAAAAAGATTATCCTACCGAGGATTAGAGAAAGGGGTCATGCCAGAGGGGGAGAAAAAATTTTGATCCCTGTGAGGAAACGCACCAAAGTGCAAGTGCATGCACATATAAATGTAGTTATATATAGAGAAGGTCATTCTGTCAGGCACATATGTCGTTTTTTTTTAAAATCATCAATTTTAAAAAACCTACATGATCATACATTATACATGTTAGAGGGTCAATGTTCAGGTACAAAAATTTTTCTGTTTGTCAAATATTTTTGATTTATTTTTCCCAAAATCGAAATTCATTTTTCACAAATTAATACTTTCAGGTACAAATAACAATCAGACAACTAACTCCATTAATATGAAGTAGGTCACTGTAATCGCAAATTCTTTCTGTTTGCAATTCCTCAGCAGTTTCCAGCCAGTGATCTTTTTGCTTTGCAACATAATAAATAAAATTGAATGTGAGGGACCAAACTGCTTAAGCATTCCCAGACAACACCTGTGTTTTTGAGTTGTGGGGTCTTTCCCTGGTGTAGGTGGGGTTTGGACTGAGCTTTGCTAATTACAGGAGTGGAGGTTGTTCTCATCTGTAAGCCTGTCAGCAACATATAAACATCAAAACATACATGATCTAACTGCTTAAGAAACACTTAACAATACATTTCAAAGAATAAGGTTTAGTTGAGAAGTGCAATACAAGTAGTCTGTTAGCTTAGCTCAGCATAAAGACTGAGAAAAAAGGGAAAATAGCTAGCTCAGTTCTGTCTATATGTATGTTTTATTATGAAGGTAACAAAATAAACCTAAAAACTAATCTAAAACTAAATATGACATTATATCTCGTTTGTTCAATCTCTGCAAAAGCTGAAGTGTAAAAAACAGCAGGTGGAGGTTTTAGTGAGGTTATGTGTCAGTTATTTATTGCCTGGATGCAATGACCTCCTTCACTCTCAACTGCCTGGTAACCTTAATGATAAAGACAAAATCCTTATGAAATTTTTCAGTGATATGGTTTCTGTTCAAAATCAAGTAAACAAGATATATGTGATACTAGGTGAGCTTTAGACATGCTGGTAGGCTGCTTTTTGTTAAGTTCACAGGGAACCAGTCTAGCCGTTTGCCCCTGTTTACAGTCTTTATGCTAAGACAGGCTAAGCCAAACTATTTGCTCACTCAAGCTTCACATTTACTGCACAGACATGGGATTCCTAACATCTATCTCATCTAAAAACACATAAGGCAAAAAAGTGAATTTCCAGAAATGCTGAAAAAATCTTTAATGTAAAATTCATTTTTTTCCTCTGTCCATATCAGTGTCACTATTCTCCGTAATTATAATCTAATTAATACATTAAAAAATAATGAGCAGTAACTTCCAAGAGTCCAGCTTTCAACAAACAAAACTGATGTCAGATGCAGACAAAGGAAGACCATAAGAAGGGGATGCTGTAATGAATAATACCTGTGTTTGTGTGTATTGTTCATTTTTATTACCTCTGTCAGGTGAGTGTAGGAGTGTGGCAGAGGAGGAGGAGAGGCGCTTTGTAATAACAGGGTCTGTGTGTTTGGATAAATTCATCGTGGACACTGATCTCCTGTCAGGATCTACAAACAAAGAAAAAAACATGATGACACTGAATGAATGGCATATTGAAAAAGATGGAGAATGGGGGAAGAAAGAGAGCTGGAGCCAGCAATCTCTCTTTGAAGGGTTATTCTACTCTATGTTGTTTAAATAATGTTAGATATAGAAAGACTACCAACATGTTACTAAAGGAGAGAAAGTATTAGAAAATGAATAAGTGCTAAATGGGTTTTAAATCATCTAAGAATGAAGCTATAATGGTTTGAATGAACAGTCCTGTGTCTTGGGACGCAAGTTACAAACTGGATATCTACATGCAACTTTACAACAAACACTAACAATGCCATTCACACTGGCCTACAATGACACTAATGCCAGTGAGCTAAAAACAGTGCTGTACAATTACAGTGCTAGAGCCAGCGGTCTAACACTGGCTGGCTAACTGACACAGTGCTATAATATTCACATTGGGAGGTCATTCCGTATCTGCGGTAGAGACTGAAAGCACTCTGCATGTGCTCCAGTCCAGCAAGGTCGAGTGGATAGAGGAAAGCCGACTCGACAAAACCTGGACCAGGAGGGGACAGGACAATGGCATAGAAACAAAGAGCAGAGAGAAGACAGAGAGAGAGAGATCCGAGATCCGAGGGAAAGAGAGAAAGAGAGAGAGAAAATTTGAGAGTTTGAGAAAAAGGGAGTGAGTGAGGGAGGAGAGAGAGAGAGAGAGAGAGAGAGAAAGAGAGAGAGGGAGGGAGGGAGAGGCAGAGCAGGGTGTGAGTTTGCAGTAACAATAGAGGGCACGGGATATAAATACAAACATGGCAGAACAATACTGACACGCAGAGGCAGGCAGGCATATTTACACAAGAGACACACTGTCAGGCAATAGGGAGATATCAAGTTTTTAATAAACCTTGGAAGGACTGGTACTTTCAAGAGGCAAAGTGGCTCAACATTACTGTGAAAAATTCTCAAACCAGCTGAAAGACTGTAGGGCAAGACAGTGTGTGTCAGCATACTATGATGGCTGTGGAGGAGTGTTGTGGCTTTCTGCAGGTACTGTGTGTTGGTGCTTGATGTGTTCATGTACCGGCTGGTGTGCTGGGAGTGTTTGTGTGCAGTGTCCCTCCCCAAGACCACCGGTTTGGCTTCTGTCTGGCTCTCTGGCTCCTCTCCAGGGTGCGACGCATCACCGCCTCGTGACGAGCCTTCAGTCACAAAAACAACAATGGCAACATCATCACATAATCAGGATTAATGAAACAACGCCCTTCTTCTCTGAATGGACACCAGTTGCACCAGTACCTGGTGATTCAAATCCAAACCGTGACTATACAACATGCCCAATACAAAAGCAAAGCTCTCAGTTTATCTTAAACTTGTGCTGAGAATCTGTGGTAACCAGGTATTAAAACTAATTTAAGGCTAATGCAGCACTGAAAATCACTGTGGTCCACTAGAAGTTTACAGTCATAAAATATAAGAAAATATAATAAGAAAATAGTTTGTTGGGTTATCTACTGGCTACTAGAGATGCACTAGGCCATGACATTAGCAGTTCTGCTCTGACTGGGGACCTATGTTGCACAGCATGCCGCTGTTTCTTTCTACTACATAAAGGCATAATGCTTTAATTTTTTTAAAAGAGAGAGAGATACGAGTTGAGTAAAGTTTAAACTCTACCTGACTTAAAAAAGGGTTTATGCCAAAGGGCAGAAAGCATGTAAGTGGTTCACTAAAAACAGGTATCAGCCTGTTCAGGAGGATGAGACTTTTATTGCATTTTAACCTTGTGGTGAAGTTGTGCATGTATGCATGTTTGTGAAAAGATCATAATGCATCGTGCACAGGGCCATGTCTGTCAGACCTTGTCCTCCTCCATTTTCTGTCGGCGCTTCTCCTCCACGGCAGCCCGTCTCTTGTCCTCCTTTATCCTCTGCTCTTCCAGCTTTCTCTTTCTCTCCTCCAGTTGCTTCTCATAGTACTGTCTGGCTTTCTCCTCACGCGCCTGCCACTGGGCCTCCCTGATAGCTGAGGTATGGTGAACACACATACACACACACACACACATATAAAAAGTTAATTAAGACTTAATGCACGTGCATAAGTGCGTTCACATGTGCTCACATGCACAAAAGTGCACATAATCATATGCACAAACACATGCTACGTGGACACAAATACACACACAGGCTTACAGCAGCAGTGTGATGGGTCAGCTGTAGATCATGTGACTGGGGTTTAGCTCTCAATACAAAACAAATCCCTCAGACCCTCAGCTGGGGCCAGAGGTTTGATCATTGTACAATGCTATGAACACAGATGAACTTCAGCGATGAAAGCATACACACACAAACAGGCCATAACTTCCAAAAACCCTGTTTGTTTTGGTCTGTCACTTGCACATTCATACAAAAACAAAACACAAAAAACACACATTCAAAACATTAGCCTCCATAAACCCTGTCCCACAGTCTGACCCATTATGTAACATTTGTGCCATGGCAACGGGGGTGCCTGGCTTTGGTCTAGACTTATGCAACAACCAGAGGAATGGGCTCTTCCCCACAGCTACCAACCAGGTTCAGTCATGATATGTTGTGGGAAAGACAAAAACAAAGTAAGAGATGAACTGAAGGCCTTCTGCACGACAACATTCGGCCTACCGTCTATCACATTTACACACATGGTTAAAAATACACACCATTCTGTTTCTCACGCTCCTCCCTGCGCTCACGGGCTAACCTCTGTCTCTCGTCAATCTTGTTGAAGAGTAACGAATCTGTAATGCAAATAATAGTGAAACAGTTGAGTTTACTACAACTGGCTTGACAGACTGATGATGATGTATTAAGTCTCATTTGAATTGCTTTAATATCAAATAAAGATTTGAACTTACCTGTTTTGATGGCTGCATTGCTAGTGGGGCTGTTGCTGGTGATGGTGTAAGTAGGGGTAGGGGTAGGGGTCGAGGTCAGGGTGGGCGTGTAGGTCTGCCCCGAGCCCGCAGAGTCAGGGCGATTGGCTGAAGATGCTCTGCCATCCTCTGATTTATACTGTGAGTAAGATGCTGGAACAAAAAAGACAATCAAAAAAAAACATCAATAACAACCATAAACAAAACAACCAGACAAAGCTAGTTAACATGACTTTTAGCTATACTTTATATCCATATGTTTACATTTGCAATGTTCACTGACAGCATTTAGACAGACAACTACAACTGTTACTAAAAAAAGTTACATAGACCATACACCTATAACGACTTCTCATGCACTTACACCTACATAATCATTCACAGGTGTAATAAAAGTTTTGCAACTGAGTAAAACTCTCCATAGTATCTGTCCTACATGAGAAGATAAGGGTAGGTGCTTCAGTGTCTCCTTCACAAATTGCCTTTTTTTTTTAACACATTTGTGGCTTCAGCGCTTCATGAATACACTTCTGGTGTACTGAAGTCAAGAGTGTAAAGACATGATGTTGCAATATACTCATTATTAGTACCTCCAGTTATCAATGCAACAATTTCACATGGAGTTAGTGTTGTATTTTGTTTACAACTCTTAGTCCGATATCTATAGGTTATAATACTAGAGTTCTTGACCTAGACCTGTAAGGTACCACAAGTGACCTAACACACTGGTACATATTAAAGGATTATTAGAGTATGATGATCTCATAGTAATGTAAATATACAATAGAATAGCTGTGAGCATGATTAGTGTATAATAACAAGCAAGAGAAAGAAAATGCTTGTAAAAAAACATGCAAATAAAATAAACTGATTAAGAAAGGGTTGACCAATCAAATGTAACGAAAACCACCTTCAACCTGGCAGTCTGCATGTGCTGCCTGTACTGTACTTTCAAGCTCTGTTATAAGAAACATCCAGAGCTTCTGCTGTGCAGCTTGACAGGAAACAAAATGGGGTAAAACAATACAGACTGCGTTCCCTGTGTTCCTGTGCGTTGCAGCATTTCCATTCAGCTCAGAGCCAGGCTATTGATTAATGGTAGTATCAGGCTCAGGGTGACTCAGCACTTTCAGGTCAGTCTCCTTAACACACACAAGGAGCTTTACACTGGACCTTATGCAGAAACAGATAAGCCTGTCCCAAATAAAGAGCTGTTTAATTGGTCAAGGATCCAAAAAATTTGCGAAAGGTCTCACTAAATGCAAATGATATCATTTACATTACATGTTAAGCTAATGTGAACATATTTAACAGAGGTTTCAAGGAATAGTTGACTAGATGACTATAAAACTATTTACACTGTGCAATGCTGCAGAATAATTATTCATCTGTGGTTTTAGCACAATGCACTAATAAAACAGGTGTAACAACATACAGCAGGTACTTGTGATTGACAGTTAAAAGCCGTCATTAGTAATCTTAACACTGTGTTGTGTGTAGCAAGAGGCAGAAAGAAATGTGGCCATACTCTCGAAGCTTGACAACAACCAAAAGAGTGGAAATGCTTACCAGGGCAGATATAAAAAATCATTTGTGTTTAGTTTCATGTATAACAATCATTTTCTACATTATACCATGCCAAATAAACAGAATTTAATGAACTTAAAGACTACTGTAATTCCTGTAAGAAAGCAGTCACACTGTTACTGCTGTCAAATAGTATTTCTGGATAAGAAAAACTGTCAGGGGGCCTAGTCCAATTAGGTTGCAGCTTATTAGTAAACAGCCTTTTAAAGCTAATCAAGGACTTGACTATTTCATGTATCCCCAGGTTAGTCCCACCTACATCTTAATACTGTTTGTATTTGAGACTTTTGAAAATTGAACATTGTTATAGGTGGAAAAAAAATCATAAATCTTTCCTATAGTCGACTAGTCAGCTACTTTGTGGATGTCTACATTGAATACTAAAATGTAGCTGATAGGAATGCCCTCATGTTTAACACCTCCTTGTTTTTAAATGTGGTAAGAAGAGTGTCCACAGAGACATATCTGTCCCAGAAAGCTGAATATTAAATCAAGTCAGTCTCCATGAACCAGACAAGAATGACAAACCACAAATCATGGGCTCCGCCTGAAATAGAACAAGCTACAAATCCCATTTTACATTTTCCTACTTGACTCCTTTATCTCATGTCTTTAGTGACATGTTAGCACTGTCGAGTAATTGATGATGCTGACTGAAATAAGGTGCAAAGTACAAGTTTCATATTCAGGGTGGCTTCTTTTACTTTGTTGAACTAGCTCAAGTGTACTTTGCACTTAAAATCAAAATGCAAACCTTTAGCTGAATCCTCCTTTTTTGCAAAATTCAGTTCTATCATCAGTTCTATCATCTTCTTCACCCTCAGCTGAGTTTTCTATGATCAAAATAACTTGTTATATATATTCCACTAACTATTCTGCCCAAGCGTAAGGAATCAATATAGGCCTAGGATGATGAACAAAACTTTTGTTCTCTCTTTCCCTAAAAGTTAAACTGCATGTTCACTTTTTCCTGGCTTAAAATCTTTTCACGGCCTTCATTGGAGTTTGCAAAATTAAGGAGTATGATTTTGTGATGGGACTTTTGCACCTCTGCAAACAACAAGAAGCAAGAGGGGTTTCACTTATTTCTAACCTTTGTGGTTTGTGATGAGTCTGTAATACTGTTCTAATAATGCTGTCTCCACCCCAACACATTGAGATTTCTGTACAGTAATGAACACACTGAATAAAGACATGAGGTAATAGCTACAGTGATACTGCATGTCACAGGCTATTGGGCATCTACAGAGGTGGTTAACGGGTTAACACATTAACAGGTCTACCCTGCCTCAGGTGCACCAGCCTTAAAACTGGTTTATAATAGCTATTGTTATAAACAGGAAAGGCTGGGCTGGGCCAGGTTACAATAATGTCTGGTTGATGCATTCATTCCCCTAAAATCATTTTCCTCAAACAAAAGATTAGCTTAAGAAAAAGGGGCATATTGTGCTGTAGTCAAATATTTTATAGGAAATTTGTGAATGGCTTTCAGAGGTATGGCAATCTAGACAGGATGTAAGTCAAATATGTATGTCACATATTAGTGGCTCTTTATCAAGTATCTTCCACAGCAGGTCATATGACCATCTGCATCATAAAGACACAAACGAGACCATAATCAGGAGCTTTTTCCATTTGAGTGAGTTCAGTTTGAGTGCCTGATGAAATGGACATTCTGACAAGCTGAATAAGCTACTACACAATAAGCAAGTGGTAACAGGCTGAGGGCAGAGCAACTTTCCCCAATTTTGCCTAACAGCTCAAAAGAGCATAGAGTGCTGGGAAGTCAACACATAAGGACCGATTCAAGCAATTACACATAGAGACACAGAAGAGAGCAAGAGGGACGAGGACAAATAGAGACTTGTCAAGAGGATGTGAAGTGTAAATGTTCCATTTACAAAGAATTCACAATATAACATTAACAACAAGCATTTAAATGATTAAAAATGGTTCGCTTAGTATATAAAATGCCCCACAGTACAGAAGCCTTTTTACATAATTTGAGTGGAATATTTGGATGTCTGCAGCAAGAAGTGGGTATATGTTTTCAATGTATGTTTTCAATAACAGCCTGATGTTTTGCTATCAAAGTATTTGCACGCCATTCAAAGGGATGCTGGATAAAGATTTTTTTCATTCCGTACCCATAACCAAATAACTACCTGCTTCTTCTCATAGCAGATAGTTTTATAGTGACTGACAAGTTCACATTTTTGCATTTAAAAAAAAGTCATTACCTGTAGTTTATGCACACCTGAGGGTAGGATCAGCGAGATACAGAGAGCAAAAACGAATGATTTGATATTCAAAAGTTCTGACCTAACCAGATCTAACTTACATCCCTAGTTTTTCCCACCTGTGGAACATTTAATGCAATTATAACCATGTTGTCTTTCTCTAAAACTTTAAAATATGTTGAATAGGTGACAGCATTTTTGGCAGCCTGCACTGTATGGCTCTATCCAGGAGCTACAGTTTGACATCATGAACACAACATCAGCATGTTTTACTTTTTCTCTGTGTTCAGTGAGGGTTGGCAAACCAACTTTAAAGGAGAATACCACCCCCTATTGTACCTGAGCTTACACAGTCAATAAAAGCATATGGGCTTCATATTATAGGCTCCATTTACAACTTAAAACAATGAAAAGCTGAAAATGTCACTTTTCCATTGTCAACAGATAATTTATTAGCACTGATACTCATTATGAATCCCTACACTCAGACCATTATTTAATGAACAGTACAAGATGCCCTCCCAAATGTGTTTGCATGATACAACACTCTCCCCTGAGTAGCACATAGCTATCTCAGATAATATATGCACAGCAAAAGTAATCATTTTTGGACTCTAAGGTGGCAGACTTATGTAGCCAATGACATACAAACATACAAACCATAATACATGAACTTGTACTACATTATAAAAAAATAAGAGAAAGCATATTCATCTGCCTATAGTCATCTGTCATCCGTATATATTTTTTATATCTCATAACAAACTTCAGAGTCATTCCAGCTTTGGTCTAAAACACCCTGAGTGTGTTTCTCACTTGGACTGAATAACACAAGGCCTGAAGCAGCAGCAGCATTCTCACTTTGACTTAACTTGTAAAGACCTGTATGGATATGGCTTTGTATAGTTCAGCATCCCAGCTGGAGTCCACAAAATAAATAGAAAATTTAGATGTAGTAAAGATCAAAGGTCATTCTGTGGCTAGGAGTTGCAAATAAGGCTGTGTGCAGATCAGGGTAGGATGAGGCTTTAGTTTGGCTTTAGAATTACTCGTCAGAACAAGTGACTTAAAAATATAAAGCCTAAAAAAAGAAAATAAGCATACAAGAGAGAATGCTGTGAATGTAGCATCTGATCTAGCAGTCCTGAAACTCCATCCGTTATCAGTGTACTCGCTGATCACATCAGAGCTTTTACTTAATATGACAGTACTAAACTCCCAGTCTCTGAGAAAGGATTGCAAAACTCACTTAATTTTTCTAAATCAGCTCTGATTCACAGTCCTTTTAAAAAATTGTTTTCACAGGAAAAATCGAAGATTTAGGACCAAAACTTGATGCCTCATTTCCTTCTGATTGCTGCACAGTGCTAATAGTATCCAACTGACTTATGAAAAACTTCACACAAACAGTTCCTTATATCCCAACACATCTGGTGGACTTGTTTCTAATGCAGTTTTTCCTCCTCTCACAGCCATGTCCATCTGTTGAAGAAGTCACTAAACAAACAAACCTGAAATAATAGCAAATATATTTGCTCTTGTGCACAAGACAGTCATTTAACAGCCTTTGCCAACACAGCAAAGACAATCTTATTTGGAGCATTGTGCTACTTTCCCCTGATGTCTTCCAATGGACTTCCAAAGGCCCCGACCATCTTTTGCTACACTCACATGAGCTTCTTCCACATTTTAAAAACCAAACAAAATGTGGGAAACTATGCTGCAAAACACAGGGTGAAACATTAAAGAACTTTGAATTCTTCTACTTACAAGACAGAAACCAAACAAATTTTCTACAGAGTAGTTTTAAACAGAAAAAAAAGGCTTTCAGAGTGTTTGAGGTTTTAAAATCCCTAATATTCTTACAGTGCACGACTCATGCCCCTCTGATGATTGAGGACAATGAATAAATAGAGTAATGTAAACACTCTTACCTTAAAGCTGAATGCTTGTACTTTAAAATCAAAGCCATGATTTATTTTGTTCTAATGTGCTGGAGTACAAAGCCAAAACAAACCTGTCCCATTACTTGCAGACCGCACTGTACTTGTGTTTAATTCCTACCCTGATTTACCAGGAAAATATGTAGAAGTCCTGGAATCAAATCACAAGTCTTTACCTGAATTTTGGTTCATGTTTCCAGGGGTGTCAATCCCAGGATGAGACCTGTTTAACCCCTGGTTAGGGTCCCAATCAGACAAGTCCGATCAGAGGGCCAGTATCAACATTCCAACTTCCTGAAAACATCCTACACAATGGAAGATAAGCTAAAATCCAAAGTCCATGTGCAACGAGAGGGATGAAAGCAGGAGCAAAAAGAAATAAATTCAAAGCAACCTAAAAAAAGGGACCATTCAAAACTGAATGTTTTTAGATTAAAGGGGAAAACAGGAGAGGAAATAAGAGAGGGGTCAAATCTGGTCGGTGTCAATGTCGCTGAGAGTCGATGGAGAGCCGACTGAGTGTGAGACAGGTTGTGGCGACTCTCCAACCCCCATCCTTTTGTCCATAAGTGTGTGTGTATATTTGAGTGTGTAAAAGAGACAGAGAGTGAGACACAAGGAGAGTGTGACTGTTTAATCTGCCCCTCCCTCCCATAGTCCTGGTGTGTGTTTGTGTGTGTGGTGTGTGTGTGTGTGTGTGTGTGTGTGTATGTGCTTGCTAACAATCTCCCCACCCCCAATCTATCTGCATTCATTGGCAGTCAGATTAAATGGTCAGAGTTAGCGATTAGTACTGTGCTGTCCGAGCCACTGGATAGCAGGCAAGCATGCTGTGTGGCTCCAGCCTCCCCTGCAGCCTGAGAGGATTAGCCGCTGCTAATGCTAAGCTAAACGCTAAGCTCCATCCAACAGAGAAGCAAAGAGGGCAGGGGGGTGGGAATCCTTCTTTCATGCCCCAGGACAGGCAACCAAGCCTGGATAGCAGGTGCCTGAAAGAAGGATGCTATTGCTTTTGTTGCACATGGCAGGTACAGGTTTCGGCTGAGATATGAGGCATGTCTAAAGTCATCCTATCATTCAGTGTGGTTTTGAACAACATTTAAAATTTCTGCTGCTATCTTTTCTACAAGATGGTTTTTTAAGTAAAAACATGGGTAGTTAGTTGAGGCTGCATAGTCTGGCTTAGCTAAAGCAGAATAAAGTTTTGTCAAAACAAAATCCTGCATCATTATGCAGTGGCCAATCAAATCTGATCAAGGCTAAACAACCCTGTCATAAAGGTACGAAGACGTTCATTTGCATTTGTAAATAAGCTGACAATCCTACATCTCTTAATAAATTTGCAATGATAGCCTGAATGCTTGATGCAGTCTGAAACAGCCTTAAAAGCACCTTTTCTCAATCAATGTCAATCAAAACTCCATCTCATTTCCATCTCAGCTCATCCAAATAACTCTTAACAAACATTCAAGATCAAACCATGCTTTGAAACCTCTAATAGCAAAGAAAGTCTGATTTTTTGTGACATGTAGATGAGGAACAAATACTGTACTATCTCTGATAATTGACCAAGTTAAGCTTAAATTGACCAAAGTATTGTACACATGACAAATGAGTGCATTTATATAGTATGTTGGCTGTTGATAATAAAAACAATCGTTAAACCACTGAGTTCCCACATATCATGCTTTCTGCAAGAGCTCACAATTGTCTTTTCATTTTGCCCCTTCCCTGTCTATTCTCCTCTATTATTTATGATTTGAGAGAGCATGTGTACATGTGTGCTCTGCCCATGATGAAACTGCAAAACCTCAAGAATGAGTACATGGAGTCAGTGTACACTGGAGCTGGGTAAGGTTGTATGACCTCATGAATACAGTGAAAAATATATAGACTTAATTTTTAAGCCACATAAGTATCTGATCACCTGTCTGTCTTGATGATTTAAAGATAAAATCTTTCTTAAATCAATCTGTTACAGAGGTTCAACATTATAATGGCAGGCTAGCTGCCAACAGCCAACAGAAACAACTAAAAAAAGGGTGAAAGGTGGATGAAAGGATGTAAAATATATAAAAAAGGTGCCAAACTTTACAGTAACTCGATTACATCACAGCAGTGCCACTGCAAACTCCTTTTAAGCAACAATGACTTCAAATGGCAACTTTACACCATACTGATTAAAATTTTTGTTTAAAGGCCAGCAACATGCTCTAGATTCAGAGGGACCCTGAAAAGCCCAGTTTACTCTATATTTGTGGTAGCTGACCCACATTTCCAGTGACTTTCAGGTTCTGTGTGTAAAACCCATAACCATCCTGTCCACAACTAATTCTTTAGACCCTTATCCTAAGCAGACAGAAATGGGTTCCTGAAATTTGCCATGAATGTAAAAACAACAGCAACTCTCCTCAGCACTATATGCAAAGGTAAAAAATGAAAAAAAAAAGGTTAAATAAGCAAACAAACAACAAACTTTTGCTTTAAGGTTTAAATATTCTTGGAATAAACCAAAGAGAACAAAAGAAAATCAGTCTGAATTTGTACATTTTTATGTGTCCGCAGACACATCATGTCCTGCTGACTGACCACTCTGCTTACTGATGCATTATAACCACACACACATGTGAAGTGACCTGTACCTTCACTCTCATTTGCTGTTGCCCTTGTGTTGACCCAATCATGCCCTGTCAGCAGGTTTACACACACACACACACTGCTTTCTCATCAGACCTGTCAGCCAACTGTCTCCAGATGACTGAACTTGATGGGTTAAGAGGAGGGCAAGAGCTAACAATGCACAAACACCTACTGGCAAAAAAATACATACTGATACACAGCAAGCAAAAAAACTACTACTTTACTATCTTGACGCCTGGCCCACGTGTTCTTAATTGACACCCTATTTACATATACAAATGTACACTTGTTTTTTAAACTGTCTACTCGTGTGACTCTCTAGAGACGGGTTAAGCATCTCTCTGACCCAGTTGTCTTTCTGTCCCAGATAATAATGCCCTCACTTACACACATACACACACAAAATGTAATAGTTTAAATGAAGCTCAAACAGCACAAAGTACCAGAGCATGTCAATGTATTGTGCTCTCCATCTTGCACCCCTGTCAGTTTCCCTCCATTACTTCTCTTCATACCTCTTTTTTTCCTCCTGCAGGCATCTCTCCGTCTCTGCCCCTCCTCTTCCTCAGTGATGGTGAAGAGTGCTGGGATGGCTGAACGACTGCCTCCCTTCCTCAGTTTACGCTTGCCCCGCGTGCATCCTCCTCCACCTCCTCCTTGTTCTCGTCCTTTGCTATCTGGCATTGCCTGCCCAGTTGCTAACCCTCGAGCCCGTGGCTAACTCACCCAGCCCCTGCCCATCCCACCCTGCAGTGGTTAGTGATGGGGGCAGGTCAGTGGTGAACACCAAAGAATGGTGAAGTCTGGGGTTACCCCAGAAAGCCTTCTTTCCAGTAAAGATGTAGAAAACTAACTGCTAATGCTTACAGCAAATTCCTCTAGATGCATATTTCTGCTGTGTCTGAGGCAGAAGAAAGATGGAAAAAATGAAAATATGAAAAGTAGTAGATGAGGAAAAATGGTTAAAGAAGAGTGAAGAACGAAGTGCATAGAGATGATAAGGGAGAATGTAAAAGAGAGACAAACACAGCTTCTCACTGTGCAAAGTCGATACTGTCTACGATGGCTGTGCCAGGCAAAGAGAAAGAGTGAAAGAGACAGAGAGAGCGATAGATTCTGAGCTCTTGTAGTCTGGCTTAAAAAAGAAGACTTAATCCACAAGACTGGCTCATTCGAGACTCCAGAGCTGGAAAAATTGCACTTCTCTTGATCCCTCACTCCTCAGGAGATGCTGCTGCTGCTGCTGCTGCTGTCACTAGTTACTGCAGCCCCCCTTTTCCCTTCTTGGCTGTCTTGCTAGGCCTGTTCTGTTGAACGCAAACTTGTCAGGAGAATCACATCACATAGGCACTGACTGTGCAATATATATACATGCACACTGATCCACAGATACATGACTGAGAGAGGACAGCAAGGCTGTTAAAAATTCAGTGAAAATGCAGTAGTGGAATGTGAGCCGGTGCCAGTGAGGGGTTTCCCTGACAACAGCAGCACATGGACCAATGACGCAGTGGGACAGTGGAGGAGAGAGAGTACAGGACAGGCATACTTTAATGTAATGTATGTACACATGCACACGCACATGCACACGCACACACACTCACTCACTCACACACACACACACAGGCACACACACACAAAACTAAGGATGCACACCTATCCGCACACAAGACCAAATAATGCAGTACTGGAGCTGCCCCTGAGGAAGGGGTGTGTTCATAGCGCACATGGTTAATGTCTCCGCCCCATTCTCCACTTAAAGCGCCATCAGCAATTTGACGTACCACAGCTGTATAGCAAGTATGGAAATCGTCTCCTGCTGGCTCTTTACAGGAACAGAAAACACAAAAGAAACAATATGCAGCACGTCAGCATTTTTATCTGAGCAATATTGCAATAGCACTGCAGTAACGGCTCCTTAGTTGTGCTTTACTTTGCTTTCTCCATTTCATACACTGACACTGCATATGCAAACACACTATACATGAAAGAATGAGAAATAAAGAAAGTAAAGAGAGTAGTGTCTCTGAGCATTTGAACGTGGAATGGTGAGGGGCAGGTGCCATGAAGAAATGATGGGGCAATAAAGTTGTTAAAGTTATTACAAGTCACACTGTTTGACTATCCAGTAACAGTGCAAACATCACCCTGAACAACCATGTGACATGTGATTGTGCACACTTATCTCACCTCTACCAAAGCAAATATTCATAGCAATTAAACGCCCAACATGACAGCTTGAAATCTTCTTGCTACCAAGACACTGGCTAAAAACAGTGAGGCGAGAGAATGATTAAAGACAGCCACTGAAGTGCATCTTGGCATAAAACCTTTACAGGTGCACTGTTTTTGCAAATGGCCTTACATTCAGGTCAACTTTTGCCAAGCAAATAGCCTAGTATAGACATTATCTAATCTCGGAGTAAATTCTAAGGAACATATCCATACCCAATTCTTTTAGGAATTTAGGATATAAAAGATGTCAGGACAGAACATGTTAAATCATCGCCTCAGCGAGCACCTGCTGTACAAATACAGTTACTGGTATTCATGAAAGAGTAATCTGATCTTTGTCCCGGCAGGATAGAGTAATGCTGTAATCCTACACTCAGACTTAAACCAGAGAGGCAATGCTATACACCTTTGTGACACCTATTGGGTATGTGTATAAGAGGGACAGACAAAAGAACAGATGAACTATTTGACAGTCGTATAAACAGGTACAAGAAGCGATCTAAAATCCTATTCTCAATTTGTTGTTCTAAAGATAAACAGTAATTTAAGGTAACACTGTTGGCTCAAAGTACAAGGTACAAGGGTTGAACTTCTTTTGTGTTGAAGCACAGGGGCTGTAAATTTAGTGAATTTAGTAAATTAGTAATCTCACTAATCATTTAGTGAGTTTTTAAAAATAAAATACTTGAGTGTACTTGTTGCTGAGACCAAAACAACAAGATGTATCACCAGTCTTAGCAAAAACATTAATGGAAAGCATTTGCCACAAACATATGTAGCTAACAGCTAATTCTTACCTGTGTCTCCTGCTCAGTGATATTGATGTTTGACACAGTACATACACAAAAATTTACAATGGCTGTATTACAAATGGGGCTAATTAATGCTTCTACAGTTATACCTACAACAAATAAAAGCCTACAACCTATATGATGTGAACAAGATGATAAAACAGAGGGAACAATCTTGACTCAGAAATAACATTATAATGGTGGTACTCTCGTTGCTAGGAGGAAATCTGTCCTTTACATCAGTCAGAGTAAGTACGAACAGCACTAATGTGACTTATCTCTGTGCACGTGTAACAATAAGCAGAAGGCATCTCAAAACCTCAAGCTACTCAGCTGAATAAAACAAAAGATGGATGTAGACAAAATACATTAGGAGCATGGAATAAGAAGATATGCAAAAGCTTTTCTAACATGTGAACCAGCCTTGTTTAATAAATATTAGAAACTAAAATGGTCCTGCCTAAAAGAAAATGTACGGAGGTAAATCACACTACTTTCATACCTGGTAACAGGACCAAGCTGTGACGTGTGTCACAGCAGCAGCCAGTTAAAAATATATTTGTCAGCTGATAAAGTAAGAGATAATAAAACTGGTTTTTCAGAGAGAGTGTGAGAAAAGATATGAAAAACATTTTTGTGCAGTCATTTTGTGTGAGTGGAAAATGGCAGACTTGATGGAAAAGCTCATAATCTGGTAGGACAGTGATGGCAACATCAGTCAGCTTCTCTGTTGTGATCAAAGGTGCTATGGCACATTGTAGTTTGTTTCTTTAAGCTCACAACAGCATATGAATATAAAAACAATACATATGGGAGGAGTTGTATATGAACACTAAGCTAGCAGCAGTATTTGAAAAGCTTTAAAGCATCACATTATAGGC
Source organism: Acanthurus lineatus (assembly GCA_029814665.1). NCBI lineage: Eukaryota > Metazoa > Chordata > Actinopteri > Acanthuriformes > Acanthuridae > Acanthurus > Acanthurus lineatus. Next base: position 9,857,892 of record JAPZDV010000010.1, read on the forward strand.
AAGGACTGCCTAGAATATGCAGCACAGCTATATCAGAATAAGATAGGCTGACATTCAAGGGAAATGCACTCCTCTTATCCTGCTGAGGATAAGAAAAAAGAGGAAAGACAGACTAAAAGCAAGACTGCTATGGTAACGTTAACGTGTGGAATCTTGCATTTGTTATAAACTGCTTGGCATTAAAAGATTTTTCAATAACCGTATAAAAATTAGTCCTTTTGGTCTATAGTGGCTGATTTAACTGCTGAGTCAACAGTTCAAAATCGACAAGATGATATGGCTTTTTATTCTTTTACTTTAACTAATCCCATATTTATAAATTATTGAGTATAAATGTTAAGTTGTGAGTTACATCGAATGTAAATGCAGGTAAAGTTACATTGTAGTAGGATCCTTTTGGACAGCAGAGTTTATCACTGAATCCTCTTGAGGTGTTGACAGCTTAACAGAGACAAATAAACCATAAAAGATCAGCATGATCCCTTTGATAAATTCTGTGACACACCCACTCAACCGAATGACAATGATTATTGTATCATACTCTTTGGCAGCGCTGTGCATTTCGTTTTTGCTTCTTGAGCAACGGATGATTGATTTTTTGATTTTTTATTTTTACTATTTGACATGCATTCTCATAAAAATGTCACCCTAAAATTATTTATGTCACAAGAAACTTTTACATCACACTGTTTGTGCAGCTCCACTCTAAACACAAACTCATCCTGATTTAACTAACCAAACATGTCAAGCTATAAAACAACCTAGAGAAGAAATGTTACACTCGCTAATTATCATCCAGAGTTTAAACTAAATTAATTAATCCAAGTGCCAAACTTACCTGTCCTGACTAACAAATGTCACTGATTTCCACAACTTATCCAAAAGGAAAGAAAGAGTTTAAAAAAGAGTGACAAATATTGATAAGTTCAACGTTTGACACAATAAACAAAAAAGGACCTTTGCCAACCATTTTAACCATTTATAGGCCATCTAATGTCAGTTTTATAGTCATTCACACAAATCAAGCAACTTTAGCATTGTCAGCTGTATAACTTAAAGGCTGGTCAACATGTGCTTATTAGCCTTTACCAAGAAACAGATAGAAATCACTTTTAAAAAGTTATTAATGATATTAAATTATTGTTGCACTACTATGTCAAAATCCAAGTCAATAATGTCAAAGCAGGTATTTTTCGCTGATGGAAAACACCTGCTTTGTAATTTATCTCATATGACTGGGGTGTGGCGTGGGGTGTGAGAGATTTTAATATGCTTTGATTCATCAACAAGTTTCCATAAAAGGGCAAATATCCATAGAATTCTAGTTTTCTTTTCTGTTGGCGACGCCACTGGTGACAAGGGGCAATTGCACTAATGTTTTGCCCTGAACTGTAAATTATTATACTGACAGCAACCTAAATGCTACCAATCATACCAATATTTTAGTTTTCCTTAAAGCTTTAATATAATGCAATGAAATGAAAACAATATGCAAAAGGACACAAGTGTAACGAGAAAGTAGCTAAAACAACACACTTTATTGAAGCTATGTGTGGCCATTTTTTGTCCCAACTTTAATAAAATAATTAACGATGCCATAAATGAATATTCTGGGTCTCAAGTTTTCGGTTGTTCGGTGTTTCGGAAACGTGTATGGTTAATAAGTGTGTCCAAAGTGTGAACGACATTAAAACATGTTTAAAAACACCAATAATAGTCTGAGAACAAAGTTGTAGCCTGAAGACACATTACACAGCTAGCAAACGCGAACGAGCCTCCGTTCACTTCCATTAATTCACCTGTCACGTCAAGTGAAGGAGCGTTTCGACGAGTTGACAAAATGTCAGCAACAGGTGTCTGCCAGCGCGGAGGAGGGCTCAAAAATATCTATGAACAACGACAACAACTTTAAAACTGAAAATTATAGTTTGGTTTCAGAGTTCAGTTCGTGTACAGTAACCGGCTCGGTGAGTTGGTTGATAGTTAATCCCACTCCCGTGACCGACCGGCTCCGAGTACTTGAGTGTCTCTGTAATTCGGCGTCAGCGTTCAAACACCGAGAAAATCAAATGAAGACCCGTCTCTTTCATAGTTAATACACAAGAGTCTCAGTAACACTTCGCCCATGTGAAAAGTTTGTCCGAGACAACTTTTCCGTCGGTATGAACTCACCTTGGGACTCGGGAGGAGATGCGTCGCTGCCATCCAGGTCCGCCATTTCTCCTGACGTCAGCTCAGCTGAGAGGGATCAACGGTAGGAACCCGAGGGACCTGCGGGAGTGATCCCGAGACCGGCCGGGCACCCTCCTACGGACAGGTGGGGGACGGCACGGGCAAATTATTTATATAAAAAGTGCAACAGAAGACTATCTGAGGGTCACAATCACATATAAGAGTATAATTATTATTTTTTTTCACACTTTAAGTTTCAGTCATTCGCACATTTGTTTTATTTTGGGCCTTAAATGCACTTTCACCCTCATAAACTAACAACCCCTCCCTGTTAACGTATAAGATTTGTAGTCTTGCCTACTTAGCTGGGAAAAATAGTAAATGTCACTCTGATTATTATATTTAAAGGCCTGAAAAAAGGGACTGCTGGATAAGCTTGAGATGAGGCAAGGTGTTTCAAGTGAAACTAAATAGCTTCAGGTGTCTTTAAAGAATTATGCTGACATCTACCGGCAATAAGGGTACATCATCATGCTGACATCACATGGTGCTTGTGCAGGTAGGACTGATGTTGCAGTTTGCAAAGGCTGATTTTAACAACTTCACATGGAGCTGGGTATCTTAGTTATAATTAATTGTATAAATCTGAATCTTCAAAGTAACTCAGTAATTAAGTTTTAAAATAAATTTAGTGGATTAAAATTTTTACAGTAAAATGTTTCCTCTGAATATTAAAAGAGTAGAAGTTTATAATGAGTAAGTTTAGAGTAGAAGTAAGTTCGAGTTCAAACAGCCAGAGATTTTGAACCCAAAAAAGACAAGCCAGCCACATCGAATATGTTACCATTCTCTTATATGTCCAGCAGAGGGAGCCCTCTGTTCACATTAAAAAATTGCACTTATCAAAATTACTCTGTCTTTTTATTGGGATTCAATACGTTGTTTTTTAGGTTTCACTGCTTCACCAAGACAATATTAAAATCACAAATACCAACTAACTGTAGACTATTACAAAAATTAACAAATTATTGTTTAATGCCTGCAACATTTATGCATGATTAACAGTAGCTTTGGTGTTTCCATTAATTCTAATTACCACAAATTTTTAACAAAAAATCTAGTGTTTGCCAGTAATGTCAATGAAAAATGAAGTGCATTGAAATAAAAAGGGTGTTTTACTTCACAGTTACCTTTTAACAAAGAGGCATTTCAGTTACACAAAATGAGATGAGAGACAAATATGAAACAGAACTCTCTTATATCAACTAACTCAGGAATATTTGAGCAAGGATTTACTGTTCCTGACTGAATGTATGCTAATCTCCGCTCATATCTTCCCTATTTGCTAGATGGTGCAGGCTTACTCCCCCTCTGGACCCCAAGTAAAATGGCTACTGATTGGTGCGCCGAAAACTGCAACCATGGCAACCAGCTGTTTGGCAGTTTCTCTGATGGAGGAGGTGGAGGGAGGAGATATTGGCCTGTAGGTATATACTTTGAGATTCACACCCAGACAGACAGACACACACACACATACTTCTGGTCATCTCTGTGGTGCCTGACAGCATTGTAGGTGTTGACTGCAAACATAGAACTTTACCTATTCAAACCTTTCATATATGGTTTAACCTAGACCCCTCATCCCACTGGTTAGTTTTGAGACAAAACCCCTCCAGACCAAGCTTACCCTTGTTCTTCCTCTTGGGCATTTAGTGTCCATTTTTCTGTTTTTTGCCTTGAAGCCATGAAGGTTTGTCATGAGGGACAGAGTAAAGTCAGTAGATGGTGATTAAGCCTGCAGTGACGTCCAGGGTTGTGTGGGTTTGTCTGAGTTCACATGTGCATGATGAAAGCCTCCCTGAACTGTCTGTAATTGGTTCCCAAGGGTGAGGGATCTTTAGAGTCCTCCTACAGGAAAAAATACACATCATGAAAAGAATGTACATACTGAGTCTCTGCATGGTATATAGTATTTACCTGCTTAACTGAACTGAGGAAAGACACAGACAGATTTTGACCTGAATGTGTACAAGATTTGTAGGGACTGAATGTCAGACATTTTCACTTTGGGATGCCTATCCACCGCTGATTATCCCTCAGCTAGAACCAAGGGTGGGCTGCTGAGGAATAAGAAGATCGTGGGACTTATTGATTTTGAGGACAAGCAGCCTCTTTGCTCCGATGATTTGTTTGTACTAATCTGTATGCATGTGTGTTTGTGTATGTGATTGCACAGCATCCAGCAAGCATCAAGATGGAGGTCAGATAAGTTTCTAGATGGAGCAAGCTGGTTTACCAAGTGAGATCAGCGATCCAAGAACAAGCTGCGTCTTTGTATATCAAAACCTTAAGTGACTCCTGCTTCATAAGGAGAATTTCTTGCAACATAAGCAAACAACTCCACAACTGTCATCAGATGTAGAAAAAAAGAAGTTACAAAATCCTTATTGGTACACAAAAATATGAGACTTTTATTTTCAACTAATCTCTGCCCCTTGAAGCAGTGAGACCAACACAGACAAACAAAAACATGCAAAATCCTAATCTAAAGTAAGCTTAATTGATCTCATTTTGGAAGTTGATGTTGTAACTAAAGTAAAAATACAAATATAAGCAGATAAACTATTAATATAAATAGTAAAACGCTGATTGAGTCAAAAGGTTTTGGGGCCTTTTTGATTTTTAAATAGTGAATATAATATTAACTAACTCTTTGAATCAGAGGAGAATATATAAAATAACCTAAATAATTGGTTATTTCTTCCATACCAGTTTTAAGAAAAGGAAAGTAACACATCTTAAAATTTTGACTGTGATGTAAAATTAAGCTTTTCATGCTCTGTACTGCCCCTGGTATTGCAATATTTCTGACAGTAATTAAGCTTTGCAGCATAGAAGCTAATTATGTAGTGCTGACTAAGTGTAGAAAATCTGGAAGATAATGAGGTAAACAATGCACAGACTGCAAAAAATCCATCCCAAACCAGCTTAGACATGCTGCCATGTTAATGATAGTAACACATTGCCACCTACAAAACACTCAACTCATCCAGTAAGCAGATGTCAGTGTGGTGGTGATAACACTTTATCAGTGGATATTCACAGCTTAGCAGCACATCTTCCATAAGCTTCCTGTGTTTTGGTGCCTCACAAACAAAAGAATGTACTTAATTTCTTTAATTTATTCAGTTTTGCAGATGTCGTCATTATGGTGAAAACACACATACTCTGGCAATTAATAATGAAGTAAATTACCATACTGCTGCTTTCATTGAGCAGCCCACATACTGTAACAATGCTGCATTTTTATGGGAGAAAAGAAAGCAGAAGATTAACTGTTAATTGTCATTTCCATGATCATACCACACAGTATGGTATATACTATTACTTGGACTTGTTTTTCACTTTTGATCCTTCATCTTATCACTTTTTTTCTTTTAGACTCTGTCTGCCTCTTTGTGTCTGGTTACTGCTTCTGTCTACCCCGTCTCTTTATCCTTATTTTACCTTTAGAGCAGCAGACAGACGGGACTGTCTCTGCATAGCAACAATTCACCCCAGACCAGTTTCTTCAGCCTAACTTTTCATTTTCTTGACTGTGCTTATTAAAGCAGAAAAAAAAAAAATCATTGAGTCAGAGCGTTCATGCTGCTTTAACCTGCCCTGGGCAAAATTCTGCAGTTTGTTATTGGTTATTGTTGTTCTTATAATAATACAGGCCAGTTTCAGATGTGATAAGATCTTTATGAGATGAGAATGTTATTCATAAATTGAGTAAGGACAGTTCTTATCATTATGCTCCCTTTTTTAGATTTCTGTTGTTGTTTGTACACATGACTAAGACTGTTAAGCATGTCTGTGTTGTTTTGGTAGCATAATGATAATAGCCTCTTTAATTATCTCTATCTCTACATAATTCACTAGAAACAGATGGCATAATAGAGAATGATCTGAACTTGCCCCCTGCAGATAGACAGATCCCCTACCAGGACTCCCCCCATGTTGTCGAAATAGACTTGCTCTGCCTTTAGAGCACACACACACACACACACACACACGAAAACACACTCAGCTGTACACTGCACACTTTATCTAGGTATGAGAACCTTTACAGCTGACCAGTCTGTTACCTCTGGGTATGCACAGAAAGGGCCAATCGCAACAAAGAAAACAAACCTCAAAAACAAGTCGTTCATACACAAACACGCCAGCAGACATATGGCTGTGTGACCCAAGTAAATAGTGCTATTAGTTCTAAATCCCTGCAATTAATCTCTCTGGTGGTCGCAGTGGTATTGTCTACAAAGTGTTCAAAAAACAGCGTGTTTACTGTCTGACATCCAGGCATTCATTGTGTTGGGGAGGCTTAGGACAATACTTAACTACACAGCATTGAATATGGGACATCTTGGGGCTCTTTGTGCACCCCTGACCTGCTGAATATTATTGTCCACTATCTGTCTGTCTTGATGATTTGAAAGGAGATTTGATGGACCTGAAAGAATTTATTAAACTAGCTAGGTTTTTATAAATGTATGGCTATATAATAATCAAAGGTGCATAGACAGTTTGTTCTTTCCTGAAAATTCCAGGTCAATAAGGATTTATGCCTTTTCTAAAATTAATTATTCAGTGTTTGATAAGTTCTTGGCCTTAAGTAGAAGGGGAGGCGTTATCCATCTCTCATTATATGCACTTGCAGTACAATTCTCTGAGTGATAATGCACAAAATTTGAAGTCAGTAACTTTTGTGGTATTTCTGATTCTGCTATTTCAATATCAAATAATAACAGCTGTCTGTGAAAATGAACAACACTGATTTCTGTGCAGTCATCTGCTACCTCCGTCTCAAGGGCTCATCCACAGAGGTCCACATGGAGTATTAGGCAACGCTAAGGGGATTGTTCCCCTCCTCACTGCGACTGTGAAATTGGCTGCTGAATTTAGACAAGGCAGAGAGAGATGACTGCACGAAGGCCCTTTTTGTCCATTTTCTGGCACAGCTCTGACTTGTAATTTTCATTTAATTGAAACAGAAATACCAAAAAAGTTATTAACTTCATCTCTCTGCATAATCAGTCAAAGAGTTCAACTGAGTGTGCATGTAATGTCACTGTATAACTCATCTCCCTCTAACTTAGGCCAAACCCCTTTTTCAATCACCCTTTATATCAGCCAGGCTTTTTTTTGCAAAGCAAATGCTTTTACAAGTATATTAATACAAGTGAAAGAGTTCTCATACAAACATAGTTAGTGTTTAGTTATAAGTATTTTTGATGATACATCTGTACTCTTAGATAAGCAAGATTTACTGTTTTAAAGAACCAGTACTTACACAAGTGTTTTTTCATTGCTTATATTATTTGCCAAAGGATCTAAGTACTTCACACAATTAAAACACTGTTCCTTCGTCTAACCCAACATCCACTACAAGTGCTGACATAAGTAAGACTTGATCTTAGTAAGACTGCTGCACTAAAGTGTTTTTCATATTTTCAGTTATTACTATTACTATTACTACTCTAGCTGGAGTGGTAGTAATAGAAATGGTCAATGTTGGCAACAAAGCCTGTGTAATGTTGAACACGCCTACATCTTTTAGGGCTTGAGGAGTTGTAACATTTATGTGAGGAGTGCTGGAATATTGAATGGGTTCAGTGTAGTGAAATTAAAGAGTTTCCTCATGAGACACGCTGCAGGTTTTGTTACGCACACACACACTCAAATGCACATGCATGTACACATGCACACACAGAGATATGCGTGCTGCTCAACTGGAAATTGTGCCTGTGTGTTATATAGTATTTTTAGAGTCCAGAAAGCAGGACTGTTCCCAGGGATTCAGTTGTGCTTAATGTTTAAGTAAAATAAAATATTCACTCAAGTGTCCAAAACACATGATCTTGCTAGAAGTTACTCAAATCTTGGGAACTTCAACTAGCCCTCTTTGCAATTCACTTTATTTGATTCAGCTATTAAAGATTACTTGCAGGTTAAGAAGAGGATGTAAGGGTGAAAGTCCTGCCTGCCATGTCCTCCTTACCCACAATGCAGCAGGTCTAGTGTGCAGGGGTAATGGGGATGACAGAAGAAAACATCACCTCCCTTCTCTTTCTCTCTGCCTGGGTAATAAGTGATGCTGTATGGCTGAATTGCCTGTCATGTGAATGAATGAGCAGGCTACAACAGCGTGACACGTTGCCCCAGCGTTTGTCTGATGCTGCACTTGGGTTCCACCGCAGTGGAGATGAGATGGGATCCATCTCCCAGCTGAAGGGAAGCAGTGGGGGGAGATGCTGCTGGTGTCATCCAATCTCTCATCTCTCTCTTTACCACCCTGGTAATATACAGTATCTGTCTGTCTTCTTCTATTCTCAGTCTGCCCAGCCCCTCTCTTTCTGTCTCTGAAGTACTGGCATGATGGATAGCTGCATCCACAAGGGAGAGTGAAGAAAAAACAGCGAAGTAGAGGAGAGTAAGGGGGGGGTGTGGTGAGTAATATATAGAATCGAGAGAGAGAATGGCGAAATGAGGAGGGGGATGGGAAGATATAAAATTTATGGAAGGGTCTGCTGGGCTGTTTCATATTAGGAGATATGATGCATTGCATATTGTGTTCCCTGAAAATTTACAGTGGCTGTAACAGTGAAAACAGCTAATAAAAACAGCCTACAAAAAGGGCACTCCCTCGCTTTGCCAGCCTCATTTCACTTTACACATCCATGAAATTCCCCTTCTTCTGTCAAACAACTGTCTCCATTCACATCAGCTTTAATATTTCGACAACGGCATGACCGACAGCAATTCGAGGACGGTGCTGGTGTGAGATTTGCTGGTGTGCAGCCAGCTGACTGAACCAGGCACGCTGGCTGGCGGGGGTTAGCTCCCGTCTTTAACTATTCTCCTCACATTCACCTTGCAGTCCCAATTATTCAAGGCAGCATGCGCGAGCGCTCCCTGCCAGCCAGCCAGCCCCAGCTGTGAAAAGTGGGTCATGGAATTTAAAGGCACACACAGCCTTGTTGCACAGCACAGACGCACTGGCAACACTTTGGCTCTCCGTCCCTCCCCACATGCAGAAGCAGCAGCAGCACCGTGTGTACGCAATTTTGCATCCTGCAGTGAAATCCACAAGGCTGTTTGAGAATGTATGTCAGTGAATTAGAAGACATTTGTTATCATGCTCTGTGTGTGTGTCTGTCTCCTCTCTAAGCTGGCCTATATTCTTCCACATGACTCCCATAAGAGATAAAAATATATGAGCTTTGCAGTGATGTTGGCTTGTTTATGCAACTTTAAGTCTTATTGTGGTTTTTCTTTCATTGCGCCCTCATAATGACCTTTTAAATATCAGTAATATCTATCTCAGAGATCAGTGAACAAATTCTGCCTAGCAACTGTGTACAGTAGGACAGTAGGTCAGTCCATATGGGGCTAGACATGCTGCAGAAAAAGGCTACTCATGCGCACATTGAGCAATAATGTCATACCCTGATGAGCTCTTTACAAAATCAGACAGCACACAGGGCTGTCCTACTAAACTACTGCCACATTGTGTGGCACTGAGAAGGAACACATTGGCAAGCATGATGCCCTAATGTGCCACTCATGCAGAAACAGGCATGTGAATGCACATACAGCAGGGACCACACACACACACACACATCCATACAAATGCATTTATGTTTTGCTTCCTTGTGGGGAATAACATAGGAGGATCAGCCCCATTCTAATATGTGTTGGGTAAATACAGCTATAGCTGGTTAGCTCAACTTAGCATAAAAACTGTAAACAAAGGAAAACAGAAACTTTTGCCACAATGTGGTTCCTACAGGGATGTAATGAGAGAGGAGACAAACCACCGTACTGCTTAACAACAGCCAAGCCAGAAACCAATATAAATATTTTAAGTCATCAAATTTTGCTTAGCAATTTATCAGATTTGAGTGGTGATGCTAGATAGTTTTCAATGTCCTTGTGACCAATAAAATTTGACTCCTGTCATTAATAAACTTCTTGCGAAAAGATGCTAGACAAAGTCAGGCTAGCTGTTTCCACCTGCTTCCACCCTTTATGCTAAGCTAAGCTAACTGGCTGCCATATAGTATAATCCAGACAGACATAGGAGTGGCGTTGCTTTTCTAATTGAACTGTGAGAAAAAGAGTGAATAAACATACAACCGCAATGTCAAATTATTTCTTTAAACGCTGTTTAAAGATGCACATTCTTCATCTTCTAAAAAAAAAAAAAAAAAAATACACAAGAAAAATATCTGTTTAAACAGTACAGAGTCATTCTGCTTTTTTATTATCAGCAAAAACAAACCACACACCACATTACATTTTAAAAAGAAGAATGCTTATTGTGGATGTACAGAAAAACAAAACTGCAGCTGAAAAACTGAACATTTTTGTTTTAATAATAATAATAATCATAATAATAATAATAATAAAAAAGGTATAACAAGGAAAGTGTTTTATTTTGTGAAATAAAAACCTTTGGGCCAACAAAATGTTTCCCTTAACATGCAACTTTAAAAATACATGCAAACATAAAGCTTTCTAGTATGGACACTTTCAAAATACTCTCCACATGAAATCCCATAAATTATAAAATATCAGCCTATTGCCCCTGAACTGTTTCTTGACAGAGAATCTTATGGAGTACCTTGACGTGAGTCCTGGATGCATCTCAGTTGCCTTAAATGGCTTCCTCTTTACTTTTCTTTCCATTTCACTGATCCGGAAAACACATGATCTTTTTCAAATAAATCGACAATCGCCAGCAGAGTTGTGAATCTCAGCCAAGTTCAGATTGAGGAAAGGAAATGGAAAGAGGACACCATTTGAGACTGCATGCACCCCATCAATAAAGACAGACACATTTCTCTCAGACACATTTCTCCGGGATCAATCGACAGTGAAAATGCATCTTGTACAACCAAAAACCTGGGAAGAACATCAAAAACAGCACCATTTTTTAAAATTTTCCTGGATTCTCCGCAACGTGACACGTGTCACATTGTTTCAACACAAAAAAGTTCTACAAAGTCAGACATGGCAGCTAATTAAAAAAAGTTGTTTTTTTTTTTTTTGCTTGATTATAATTCAGAATATCTATACTCTCAGTGTTTTTTTTCTCTGTTGTTAGCATGCAAGACGGGTGCTTTGCAAGTGTTATGCTAAAATCAGACATTGCCCTGCTTTTGTCTTTGGCAGCTGAGGGTATTCATCACATGGCAGGTTAAGGTCTGCTCCATTCCGGTTGGTTCACGATTGACTGCTCGGAGATGAAACTGGGCCCCAACCCTATAACACGAGTCATGATTGTACCAGAGCTTACAGGTCTTTTTTTGAAGTGTGTTGGTGCACAGAAAGGTCATTAAACATCAATAAATAACTAAATCCACCTCTTCAACCTGGGATTAGGCAATTATAACATATTTTCTGCAACCTGGAAAAAAGTTTTAAATATCTTAAAATTCTGCGCCCACATTTAAAGACGTTTCACAAACTCAACAAATAATATCTGTGGAAAAGCCGTGTCACACTAATGCTTCCATGACATATGACATTTAGGATTTTAATACTCCCGGTTTTGGCACACCTTTCCTTACAGGACCTGACAGGTTTAAGTGTCAGAGTTTCAAGTTGTCCTCAGGTTCTGACTCAACCGTATTTGCCTTTAGGTTGTGAGTAGTTAAGGTTCAGTGCTGAGAAAAAGGTGAACTGATCCTGAATATCCTTGAAGGCAACGTTAACCACTGTTAGAGAGGCAGAGTTAGCAGAGTTAAGTGAACCAGAGTGTGAGAAACAACTACATTGTTTGGGCTTTGTGCTTAAACCTAAACCACCAACTGATATGTATTCTGATGAGGAAGAGCAATGAACAACACCGCGTAACATGATAAGTGAAAGGCTGCCAATCATACAGGTTTTGCAGTCTCATTTGGAGAACTGCAACACCCATCATGCCTTGCTGTGGTGAAAAGTATAAAAGAACATCAGGTAAAAAGCAAAAATCTACCCCCTATTTTTGCCTTGTTTGCTTAAATGTACCCACTCTTCTCAGAATTTACATATCACAAAAACAAAGAATTGATGCTTTAATGCCTTGTGCTTAAAATAAATCTACAGAGCTTCCTTAAAAACTCTGACTGAGTCAGGATAGGGAGGTCGACTTTAAAATAGGACAAAAAACTGTCGAAGACCACATTTCAATCACATAAACAATAAATGGTAACATACAGTACAGTTTTTTTCTTTTTTAAAGTAACAGTAAAACACCCCAGTAAAAAATATGAAGCACTGTGTTTACGTAGTGCTACAGCTAATTTCACACCTACTGCAGTACAAACATTTTTATCACCACCTCCGTTTTTGAGATTGGTTTGTGTTTTAGTCTGTTATGGCTGTCGGGATCACAACATCGGCTTGTCACATGGCTCTGAAATGTGGAATTAGTTGGTGTTCATGTTAAAGCACATCTGTAGTTCTGGCACGCTCCAGGGCTTGACATTTTATTGAGGCTGTACGCTATTGAGCCATGCCTGCTCTGTCTTACTTTAGTACCTTTCAACAGTCAAATATTATAATACACCTTGTTATTCTATGTGATTGTGAAATGGATGAATAGTGCTATATGCATGTTCATGGTGCAGGTTGCAGAATAGTTACTAATGCTGTTATGTTAAGATAAGTTTTTCTTTGTGATGAAAGTCCATGTTGAGTGGATTACGTAGGTGGAGCTGAGATGACGTAGTTAATGGTTGATTGATGGTTGACATTACAGCCATTATAGGCCCTTCTTATTTGGTGCACTGAGTTTTCTCATTCCCTTTATCCTGAACAGCAACTCCCGGACAAAGTCCTGGAAGGGAGAGGGGAAAAAACAGGAGTTATAAAACATATTTGTGGTAAAAATCAACCAGATTAAGTATATAGATGGATATAAAGCTGACTGTTTCATGTGTTTCCAATCAATTTGCTAAACAGCAGCTGGATTTTGCTTCAAAATACATGATGGTGGTATCAGTCTTCTCATCTGCTCATTTCATTTTTATATGGGCATCTAACATACTGTCAGCTTTTCGTGATGACTGACAACTAAATATTTTTTTGTGCCACTGATAATTGTACAAGAGAGGCAGAGACAAGGATACTGAGTAAAAATGACTTAAAATATCTTATTTGTGCTGAACAAATGAAGAAAAATATAAACAGGATTACCACTAAAAGAATCAAAAATAAACACAGGGTATCAATCTCAAATTATGGTGGTCTTGCCCTTTAAATGACAATGGTAAAACACTGGATTATGAAGAAACTGAATCAGTAGGGAAGCAAGACAAAGAAAACTCATCCTGGGTTTAAGTAAGAGGTTGTTGGAGGTCCACCACAGAGTGTCTGCAGTGGAGAATATGCTGGAATATAATCCCCCTCATTATACCAAGGGTGACACTGCACATGACCTAATTACTGATGCCACCCCCTCCTTTATCTCCCTCTGTACCTCTCCTCCTCTCCTCTCTAGCTGTCTTATCATATATCCTTCTGCCTCCCTCTTCTCCCATCTCCTTGTAATGGCTTCTACCCCCTTACTTAATTCCCTTCACCTCCTCTTATTTTCTTTGGGTTATTCTTTTATAACACCATCCTACCATCCTCTCTATAGTCTATCCCTCCCTATCTTTGTCACATTCACCTTTTCTCTCCATTGCTTTTGGTCTTTACCGTTTATCCCCAGCTGATGCCTCCTTTGTGGGATTGTGTTCAAAATGGCATCTGTGCTGCTTCACTCTCAAGGGATTACAGTGTGTTTGTGTGTGAGGGTGTGTATTAGTGGCTGTCCACCTGGTTGGACACTTTTGTGCCTTTGGATACCAGTGACCTTGTAGTGATTGTCACAGGCTGAGCTAATGCCACACACACACACACAAACACACAAACACACACTCATGGTTGACAGATGGGAGAGTCCAAGCTGGACGAGGTCGCCGTATGTGGAGGGAATGTGATTGGTTTGTATAACCTTTAATTACCATCACAGCTTAACCCTACTTCACCCAAACCCAAACACTTAACACCTACAGACACACACACCAGTTCACACACATATAAACAAAAACTAACCATTTGTAAATCTCTTATAACAAATAAACTTGGTGTGTGAAATTTGTCAAACGGCTTCTTCATCTGGTTCTTTTAGCCTTTGCTGTATTTAGGTCAGGAAGACCGTGGAAAGAGAAAACTAATATGTATGAGTGTCACCAGACCTAAATTAGCCACACACATAAATCTGGGACATGAAGCTTTAACATACAGCAGTCTGTGCTCTGCAAATTGAATGGATGTGAGCGTCAATAACGTCTGTCTACACACAAGCTGCTGGGATCATAGATATTGAGATTTTACTGTATAGATGAGAGACACACTGAAAATACTCACCTCTGTTGGTTTGTAGCAGTCTGTTAATGATTCCTGTGTGAAAATGGGAAAAATACAATGTTTTCAGCAATTGTTATGAACCACTGTAGCTGTAAAACTTTTAAAACAAAATGCAAGATTGTAAACATTTTTATTTGTGCTGTAAAACTGAGCATTTCAATGTGATGCACTGTGGGAATTGACTCGCTAGTTTTTGACTCTCGCCTATTGGCTGCTTTTTTCAGCCTCAGACGTTGCTGCTCAATCTCACCTAACAGAGAAGCAGTTTAGCTCTTAACATATTTTCAAACAGACAAAAAGCAAAATTCAGATACAGTACAATTACAGCAAACTGAGGCTTAATAAATCGATAAACATACACAGTAAAAGATTGGCCTTTTGGGGTGATTTTACACAAACTGCACAAACCAGGTCCAGCAGTGAACTCATGAATAACCCAACATGATACCTTGCTGTCTGAACACTGTTGGATTTGCTGAAAATAGATTTGTGCATACAAAGACAGACACACACAAACAGTCACAGGGGTATACCTGCAGTTTGCTGGCTCTCTCGTCATCATTGTTGACCTCCAGCAGGTCATCAATGTCTATCTCTACCTCGGGCATCTCTTCCTCCTGAAACACAGAAACACTCTTGGTTAGCAAGCTGCTAAAACAGAGACAATGACGCACAAACCAGCAAGATGAAAAGAAGTAAACAGGTAATTAATATGGAAAACTAGACAATTTTTGTGTTGGACAAAACTTATTTTGAAATCTTTTTTCTTGTTTTTCTTTTCTAAACTCTCACCAAAGTCGACCCAAATCATATATTTTCTCTCACTTTACAGCACAAATCCAATTCTGTATTCTCAATGCATCTCTTCTCCAAAACTGCCTGAACATCTTTTTGCCCATTAGGAGCAGACGTGATATGGAAATGTCATTGTGCCATGCTGCGCTGTCAGGGCAGGGCCGTTTAGTGGCTCTGTGGTTGGAGGCTGTATTCTGCTCAGCACCACTTCAAAAGGTTCTATGTTCCCCTGGTTCATTTTATTTCACCACAAGACTTGTGCAAAAGAGGCCTGCAGGGAGGATCAGCCCTTCCCTCCCAGCTACCCACATGATGCATCTTCCAAACGCTCCCTTCTGGGAATTCAAGCTAAAGAAACCATGTACAAGTGCAGCTTTTCCATCCTGAAACACAGCTGAACTGCTATCAGAAATATGTCCATAACAGACTTTAATTTAATTTAACTGCCACAGAAAATATCTCCCACAGGTAAAAGCAAATAGATTTTTTTAAAAAAAGAATGTCATTGAAGTTTATACTGAGAGTATTTTGTGGTTATGAAGAGTTAATAATGTCCAGTATCAACATGTTTGTCAGGCTCTTAAATATCACCTTCAACTGCAGTGCAGTGCAATATTCTCTTGACTAGCGGTTCCCAGTTCCCAGTGTGCCATGAGGCAGGTCCAGGTGAGTTCATCATAGCTACACATTATTATTGTAAAATAAAACTCAAGGTGAAATATAAGCTAATGTTACCCCCAAACTCTTCTGTGAACCAACAGATTCTTTGACCTGAATACTACTTGTCTAAAAACTATCACATAACCCTGACCATTAAAGTCCAATTGAGGCCACAGAATCTGGTGAGTCACAAAATTTGGTGGAACACCAGTCTTGGTGGAATTTTGTTGGGATTCACGATAAAACCATGATATTTTTTTTTCTTTTTATGATTGTAAACTGGATTGGAAAGTTACTTTTTTGGGGTTGTGGGGAAAACAAAATAGATTCTTAACCAAGTGAATTTAATTCTTGGACTGCAGCACAAGTCTCTTTCTCTCTCTCTCTCTCTCTCTCACACACACACACACACACACACACACACACACACACACACACACACACACACACACACACACACAAACCTGCACACATGTACACACACACTTCTTCTATTTTCCTGTCTTGCTTTTATTACAGTTTCTTGTATTGCTGCTTTGATGTAATCTTCAGAAGATTTAAATAAATTCTTGATTTATTTATATAAATATTAAATGAGTAATATAGTTGTTTGTCAAATTTTATTTGATATTAGTAAATGAAAATAAATGTTTAGTGGGTGATAGCACATGTTAGAGGCTATGTTGCATGGAAATGAATACAGGTTTGCCTTGAGAGTTTGGCTTGCCTTTTGGTTTGCCTTTTATAAAAAAAGTTGATGTCAACTAACTTTTATCATCCAAAACCCATGCAGTCAGGTCAATAAAGAGACACCCAAGATTTAGTCATTTTGATGCTCTCATTAAAAAAATAAACCCTCAGCAACTCTGAGCATTAATTTACCTTTTTGGCCATTAATGCATGGTGCTGACTAATTATCTTAATTGACTGCATAAAGTGACAGTAACTAAAAGGAAGATGCTTTCTAGGATGCTTCAGTGATAAAACAAGTCATGCTCTGTGTGTGTGTGTGTATGTCTCTGTATGTATGTGTGTGTGTGAGTGTGTGTCTCTCAGAGGACCTTTATGCTTTTGCCTGCAGCATGCACTGGTATTCAGACGCAGGAACATAGAGGATGGAAGGGTGATTTGATTTTGGCTCTCGGCATTAAAACTCAGTCGCTGTGATTTCATTTATGCGTGGGTGGGTTTGATGTGCGCGGAATAGAATTATCTTACAATTACACCTTTGGAAATTACAATAACAAATGTAATACAAATGGAAATGATTGTACATTATGTACTCTGTTTCACAGACTACAGGTAACTCACTTTACCTTGAACAACTGAGGTATTTTCATGCAAATCACTGACTGTGAAGATGAATATAAAACCCAAGAATGCACGTTTCAGGTGGCAATAAACATAGAGACTCAATCTGGCATTTGTGGTTTATGCCATCAAAAACTGTACTTGACATCAGTGACACTCAAACCTGGCTTGCGCATACCCCTCATTAGCATTTGTTAACACACGGTTGACACTCATGCACACACTTGTACACAGGCTAGCTCACCTTCATCCTTATTCCTGAGCTGTTAAGAGGCATTTACACAACCAGCATACTAAGCATCTCAGTCTCTACAAACGAAAGTCCCCTTCAACCTTTTTCACTGAAATCTCTCCTCGTCTTAGTGAGAGAGTCTCACATTGAAATCCCCCCCCCTCGCTGAGGAAACAGAGAAAAAGGGAGGAGAAACGTGGGAATGAGGCAGAACATATCAAAGCCTGTCATCTATTAGTGTAGAAGTGTGTGCACTGCAGGAACCAGAGGACTGAGGTTTTATGCAAATTCATAACATCAGAGGGGAGATTGGTAGAGAAAGAAAGACGGTTAAAAGAAGGGGGGAAATTAGGAACATGATGCTGTTTCCATAAAATATTGTTTTTTCTTTTTTTTAATGTTTTTCTTATTAACGTGTATCTCTATACTATCCTACAAAGCCAAAGCACTGTAACTTAGAACAAGGTCAAATTTGTAAGTCAAAAAAGAGGTAGAGTCCAAGCTGCTAGCTGCACTTTGGCTAAGCTAGCTTGTGATAATACATGTTTTTTTGGATATGAGGAATCCATTTCAATGTTCCAACATCTAATCATTGTGCAGAAAAAGTTGTATAGGTTCCCTTCAGCTAAATTAGCCTTGCTAGCTTCTCTAGCTTGGCAGAGTAGAGTTACGTATGTGATGCATGTGATTTAATGTGGTTAGGCTCACAGCAACTTTAAATCCCCCAATATTTAAAATATGAAGTAAGGCCTATTAAACTTAACTCATTACCTTAAATGGGCAAGAGAACTAAAAGCTAAAAAGGGCATGTTTTGTTTGTAGATTTTGTTTTTATTGCACTCTTTATATTTCTAGAGTGCAGAAGCTACACAGGTTAAGGTTTTATGTTAAGATTTACAATTATTAATAAGCCTTCAAAGGCATAAAATTAATTTGTTCAAGCTATTTTTCCTAAGCCTCATTGCTTTTTATGTTACTGCTCTCCTGTAAGGTGGAGAGGTCTAAAAAAATCCAACATTTCAGTGTCTCACTGGAAAAACTCTGAATAGTCAAGCTAGACTATTCTTGAATAGCACCTGAAAATACTGACAGAAGTGGTGGAGCAAGTTTCATGCCCTGAGGACAGATGAAACCCATTATCTCAAAAATTTCAAGAATAAATCATTAAAAGATGGCAGCTCCAACAAGGTCAACTTGTTTACACCTGACAGCGGTTACCCGCCTGTAGTCAGTCAGTGACAGCAAATGCAATTAGAGAACAGGGAGGGCGATGCCCAATATATAATGCTGATTTCAAAACAAAGGAAAGTGATGTATAATAATTGCATCATTCTAGGTCTATTAAAATACAATATACATAGTTATCTTAGCCAGTACTCTGTTGTTTTTGATGGTATTATTAATTGTAAAACCATTGTGCTGAATAATTAAAAACTGTATTTAAAAGAGAGCGGAATATAGAATGTCAGAATGCATGTCATTCAACTGTATAAATCTATGAATTATAATATTATGTGTTAGCCAGTAACAGCTTTAGATCAGATTTGCTGTCACTTAGGATAAAAGAAGTGTGTTAACTTTCAGAAAACCTGATGGTGCCTGAGGGGATATAGGCCAACGTTCACAGCAGGATGCATGTATCTAGTGGTTCATATGCAGGTGTGCTGCTTGCACACTGTGTCTGCTGGTTTCTGTTTGCTGCAGAGAGGAGCTATGACCTTATGATTGAGAAAAAGTAAAAGAACAGAGGAACAGCGAAATGTAAGGCCAGTCAGGAAAGTGAATTTAACACACTGACCTACAGAACTGGGGAAAGGACAATGCTGTCTGTCTGTTTGTCTGTCCATCCATCATATAGTGGTTATCACTCAGTTTTACTGCTGTGTGTGTGTGTGTGTGTGTGTGTGTGTGTGTGTGTGCGTGTGAGAGAGAGAGAGTGTGACTACTTGTCAGCAGGCAGTCCATCACACTCAGTCACTGTGATTGTTGATGACTAAAGTGAGAACGGCCTGTGTGTGAGGCATGACTGCCGGCAATCGCCAGTGATGTGAAAAAATTCACACCAACACACTCACATACACACAGACACACATACACACAAACACACAAACAAACTTTTGCCACCATCAATCTTCTGCAGAGAGGTTCACCACAGGGCTTTGTCTCTTGCCTCTCTTTGCAGCTTGTGAAAAAAGTACTGAAGTGCTTCACGCATTGAAACAAGAATGGAAACACACTCGCACACACTCATGCACTTAACATGCAGATAAACACTGAACTTGTTGTTGTCCTGCTGGTGATCGAGAGCCTAAAATAGTTGAGGTCACACCCACTACCTCTGGGGAAAATTATTTTCCTCTTGCCAACAATGGAAGGGTGACAAAATGACAAAGCAAGGAGACAGAAAGGGACAGACAAGACAAACACATACATGCTGTCACAGGAATAAATGTAAAGCAATGCCAAAACGTGATTCAGCTGCTGATTTTGGAAAACAGTGAATAGAAGCACAGGTTGAAAAGGTATTCATACAACTATTACAGAAACTCAGCTTAAAAATAAACATTTCATGGGAGGTACAGCTACAAAATCGAAAACAACTGGATATATTTTTTACCCCTGTGACTGAAACAATACAAATAAACTAGACAGAAAAAAAACTTCAGCAGGCTTGACAGCAAGCAAGGGAACAAGAAAACAACAAAGGCTGCTGTTTGAAATCTACATACAAAATTCTCCCAGCGATTTGAGTATCAGGGTACAAAAACAGTGACAAGATAGTTAAGATACCACAGTTGGTATCTTCACATTAAAAGTTTAACATCTAGGAAACATCAAATTTGAATATTTTTGGGAATCAAGCATTAAGTGTGATGGAACCAGTTCGGAAAACACCAAAAATCACTTTTGCTTGTTGTTGGTGAAGTTATGAAATTCAAACCTATCATCTCTTAAGGCATAAGGTGATATTAACTGCATTGTGTTTGTAAAAAAGTGTGACCTCTTGTCTCCAAGTGCCAAAATGGTGCACTGGCAACAGAAGTTTGTAGCTTACAATGCACATACAGTTTCAACTTTGGCAGAGACAGAAATTTAGGTGTGTCTGTATGGAAAGTAAAGGCAGCATTTGTTGCACATGAGAGACGACTTGTGTGTGTGCATTTGCAGAAGAAAGACCCAGTTATTCAAACTGGAAAAGAGAGTTTATATGTATCTAATGTGTATTATGAGAAGGGTGTGTGCAACAGAGATAACAAGGAGCCACGTGTTTGTTGTAATGAAAGCAACTTTAAGTTAACCATGCATGAGAACCAACAAGCAAACGAGAATTCAAGAGAAGACAGAGAGACAGTCCAGCCAATGTGTGTGTTACTGTGTGTGTGTTACAGAGACAGTGTGTGCATGTGTGTCAGACTTGTTTTCACCAACAGCTGAGCAGCCAACAGTATTTTCGGTCTGGTTTGTCTGAGATGAGGTGAATCAAAGCTAATGTAAACGGCCCGACCCTGTGACTCACTACAAACTCTATTCAGACTCTGTTCAAGCAAAGAGTCAAACTCCTTGTGACGGGGAATCACTTCACTCAGCCAAGTGATTCATGATTATTTCTATTCATAGGCCATTTATATGAACTAGAAGTACCAGTTGTATTAATCAGTGGCTTAGACTTCCTAAAGAGATAATTGCTTTTGCTACAGAAAGATTATTGTGTCGGGTACGTTCAATATGTTCTTCTTAAGTTTCATTTTCAGCAGAGCTTTACATTAACCATTGCCTGATGGCCACAAAGAGTCAGACTGCGACCACAGATCTCAAGATAAACCCTTAAGAGTGAGACTGTTTCCCAGTGAGATTACCCGTCTAAATAAACTTTACCAATGCAACGTTGCATTTCCAAAGACATCCTGATAAATTTGCAAATTTTAATGCAACTTCCCAAAAAAACAGCCAACAACAACAGTGGTCCTTGCATCTATCGATACATCAAGGCTACTTCAGTATTGGATAACTAGCCCTACTGAGGCTTTATCTCATTATCTCAGTTATTATTAAAACATTATTCTGACTAAAGAAGAAGAAACAAAATTAGTTGACTGTAAAAAGAAAAAAACCCAACAAAAATAGCATTTGACAAAGAAGGCCACAGTCAAAATATACAGGCCTTCTATTTTCTCTCTGCACCAGAAAGGATTCCACAAGCTCTATTCAGAGTGTCTGGAGAAGAATCTGATAACAAAGAGAAAGTGGCTCAGTGTTATTGTAGTAGAAAGACAAAATCACTGTTTACTTTCAAGATAACACTGTAATAATAGCTCAGCTAGCAGTAAATATGCCAGCTTTGGAATTGTGATATCTGTGACATTATATATAATCATCATGCAATAGGAATGTGCAGTGTTGGAGGACAAAAATGTCAAAGTAGCTAAAACAACAAAGAGCTCTGAGCTGCAAATTACTGCACTTTGGCTAAGCTAGCTTGTGATATTACCTGCTTTCAGTGTTTGAAGAATCATTTTTTTTTGTTTTCATGTCTAATAATATGATACATAGTGACATGAAACCAAACTCAAAGCTTTAGCCACTATGGTCTGTGAAATAAGCTTGTAGGTGTCAGTTCTAGCTCAACTGCCCCTTTAAGTCAAAAAACCTCAGCTTGCAGGAGTGAAGCCTTTTGCTCTCCCTCATAATTTGTTTATCAAGCCGCATTGAAAGTGTGGTTTGAAAAGGTTTGAAAACTGTACCAAAGTGAGAAATTAAAGCATTTATTACTGTAGTATTAAAGCACCACTGCAGCTCTGGCTGTTGCTGAGTGGGAATCTGATGTAACTAAAAAAGATTTAGTCTGGACAATCACAGCAGCAGTCAGGTACAAATGCTGAAAAATGAAAGGTTAGCAGTCAACACTGCTGTCTTTCATTATGTTCTGTCATTTTCCGACCATGCGTGCGTGTATGTGTTTTGTTTGTGTGGTTGTAAGAGAAGAGGCAGACAGAGACAGTGTGGTTATGTTCCAGTGGTGCAAAGTGCTCAGGAACATTCAGTCTGTGCCTGTAATGATATACTGAAACTGAGTGTCCTGTAAAACACACAGAATGCAGCTGACAATGACAGATTCCACACAGGATAATACTGAGCACACAAATTCACTCATACACACACACACAGTCTGCTCTGTTTTCCAGGAGAAGTTATCAGGTAAATTAGATAACAAACACCTTCGCTTCTTTAATCTAAAGAACAAAGAGGGATTTGGCAGAGAAAGCAGGTAGGACAGAAAGAAAGGAAGGTGAGCAATGTAAACAGTCATTAAAGAGCAAAGCACTTAAGAGAAAAATGAAGGCATGGACAGAAAGATTTAATAAGTCAAACAATGAAATAGCAAGTGATGTTTAATTAGGCGCCATGCAGAGATGAGAGTAACAGAGAGGTTGAAAAAAGACTGTCAAGGAGAAGTGAAAAGAGGTTTATATTAGAGCAAAATTTAGAATACATAAGAGGAAAAAAATACAGGGAGATGGAGAGTGCACGGATAAGTGGGTCGCTGTGATGATGAGGCAGAGGGGAAGGAAGAGGAGGATTGTGCAACACAGTGAAAACCTCACAGCTCAGCTTTCTTCCTGTCTCCACACTTCCATGCTATGTCACATCAAAGCGAGGAAGAGCTCAAGGCGGGACGATTTTCTCTCACGAGATCGTGTGAGATGAGGGAGAGAGAGAGACACACACAAAAGACTGAAGAGGGAGGATTGTATGAGTAAAACAAATGAGAGGCCTGAAGGATCAAGGTGAACAAGAGGACAAAGGCAGAGGGGGTTTCACGAAAAAGAGAAATGATTAACCAGAGGCTTGCCCCACTTTCCATGAAGGTTTCCACGTCTTATACAGTTAAGGAACAAAAGAATCACTTGGAACGGTAACAACAGAGGGTGCAAAGGTAGAGAGAAGTGTTTCCACAGCTCCTATCTCCTCCATCCATTCCTCCCATCCTCCCTCCTCCGCTTTCGAGCACCTCCCTCTTTCCCTCTCCAGCAAAGCAATTTGCTGAAACCATAGAGGATGATGTGACTTCACTGAGGAAAGTTAGCTGCTGCAGCAAAAAGCTCTTTCCCACGCTGATTCAGCTGTACTCTAGAGGACACAGTATATCAGAAAGGGAAACTGGTGGAAATAGAGGGTTGGGAGGAGGAATTAAACCTCAAAGGAGAACTGCAGTCAAAAATAACAATGATTTTGCAAGCAGAGTCTTGGAAACTAATTATGATGCAAATGTATTAATCATACATTTGCCCTCTCTTCCACAATAGAGTTGCAGCAGCCCTGATGTTGCTTCCCTCCGCAGCGTCAAGACCAGCTGACAGGTCAGCTAGGTGTTGGTCTTTTATTTTGTCAGGCCAGGAGTCATCTCAGTATTGCTTTCACACCAGATCTGTGTGTCTGACAGTATGATCTTAATCAAGACATCAGAAGCTAGCCTTGCTTTGTCGCTCCTGTCTACTCCACCTCGGCTTGCTATAATGCACACAGTTGTCACGGCACCTTTTCACCAGAAAATAACTTCTATTTTCAAGGTAGTTTCTCACTCTCCAGTAGAAGAAATGTCACTTCATGGATAAAAGAGCGGTAACTCAGGCTTAACGTTAAGATACAGCAAGAAATAGATTGTAGCATTAAACATAGTCAGACCCCTTCATGCTTTAATTACATTCTCCACAGTTTGCTTTCTTAGAAGTGCATGTCAGATGGTTAAGTAGGTTCAGAGACCCCTCACGTTTCAAATGTTGGATTAGGGGAGTCGTGTTTGACAGTTTCTGGAACTCCAAAGCTTTTTTATATTATTTCTGTCATTTTTTATGCAAAGATTGTTTGAAAAAGTGCTCCAGAATAAGCTCAGCATAATGCCACCTTTCTCTACAAATGTGGAGTTACATCCAGGCAACCACTATTTTCCCTTTGCTCCTTCTGACTAACTACTTATTACCCTGCTTACAATCTTTAAGTCACTGTGTGAAAGAGAATGACAATAACAGCAACCAACAATAATTGTGGTGAGGTTGGATTATCTAGATTGTTTGCTGACAACTCTTTGAGACCTCACAAGCAGTTGATATACGTTAACAAGAGGTTTCCACTATTTTGACATATTATTTTCCACTTGAACATTTCTTTCTTTAATCTCTTTTATGATAAACTGGATTGCAGCAGCAGACCCAAACAGCTCACAGTCATATAGCTAACATAAACATAAGTCCAGTGGCTAGCATAATGCCGCTAACATAAACATTCTCATCCTCTTTTGGTTTAAATCCCAGTTTTAAGTCCAGACTAAGTATCATTGTGGATTAAACCATGAAAATTCAAGCGATTATCTTTTGTCTCTATTTCCCAGTATTGTGAATCAGAGCGAATGATTAATTTCACCGTATTTACCAGCCATACAGTTCCTCCCCGAGGCTAATGTATTGACAACTGAGACCCATTTGGACCTTTGTTCTCAGTGCAAAGCAAAGCCTCCAGCCAAACTGGACTTAAATCATCAATACCACCAGGGTCACAAGCAGTCAGCCAGTCAGCCAGTCAAATACATAGATTTATTCAAATTCAGAGGCAAGTAGCAAACTCTTTGTTCTAAAGACATAAAATACAGACACTGATGCAGCAGCAATAAACCAACTTACACTCGGATTACGAAACAGTAAGTTATTTTTAACACATAAAGGTGCTGGCTTTTTGATTAGATCCATCATTGCCAAATGTGAGTCATTCATTGCATGCAAAGGTAAACGTACAAGTCATCTACACACCCACGTGAACACACCCCATTGACTTTGAAAGTCAAAACAACAAGTCTTCCTTCTCTCCATCCTTTCTCTGCCTCCGTCTCAGAGACACGTGCGGACGACGGCAGTGTTTTGCGTCTTTCCGCAGTGCCAACCACAGAGAGTGAGTCAGT
Source organism: Acanthurus lineatus (assembly GCA_029814665.1). Classification (NCBI taxonomy): domain Eukaryota; kingdom Metazoa; phylum Chordata; class Actinopteri; order Acanthuriformes; family Acanthuridae; genus Acanthurus; species Acanthurus lineatus. The sequence continues at coordinate 9,883,460 of JAPZDV010000010.1, forward strand.
GTTCGTACACGGCCAGTTCTTAAACTCGTCTTGGCCTGCTGACAATGAACCCAGTGATTAACTGGATCATCTTGGGATGGGCGGAGATGTCATAGGAAGACAAGAAAGTCAGTGTGTGATTGTGAAAAGTCAACATTTCTTCCTTTCACAGATTTAACGGCTTTTCATTTTTGCACCTCCGGTTGCACGATTTGTATATGGTTCTCTATTGTATCGGCTTTAATCTCTTTACAGATGACATCCAATAAAAATAACACCGGAGACTGATTTGCTTGGCAAACATAAATTCAAACTGGTAGTCAAAGGTGAAAAATTTAGAGTGATTCAAATGGAAAACATGTCACACTTGACTGTGATTGCCATTTGCCCTTCCCATTTTCAGATCTTGTTTCTTGTACCACTGTGTTAAGACTCAGACTATTTTGTTCTTTCCAGATCTTTTTATTTTTCACCTCATCCATCTTTATTTTCTGGTCTATGCAGCAGGCAGACTGATATGCCTCTCCTGGGTTGGTGGGAACATCTAAAAACCCCATGGCAGCATTACAGCATCACGGCTAAGCTCATAAACACAGCATGCAGGGTTGATGGAGTGCAAGATCATAGGGATAAGAAGGAGAGAAACCAGGAAAGAAAAAAAGAACAAGAAAATAAAATGAAAACCTAATTTAAACATTTTTTCAACATTATTTTTGTTGTGCTGTTTCCTGTTTTTTTTTGGACCTTGACATTTTTATGTACTGATGATATATTTAAACACTGTGTTGTGGGGTGGCATACATCATTCTCAGCGAGGTTACCACATTACCAATGTAGCATTTAAACCCTTTGTGCGTATGTGATTAACGGTGTTAACTGCAGACATATGAAAGCCGCAAGTATGACAGCAGAACGAAATGCTCGAGGGAAAGTCACCGAGTGAAGGAGGTGGAGGAGGATAAAAAAAAACAAGTGGGTGGGTGTCCCGGTGGGTCAGGAGTTGAGACAAGAGAGAGAGAAAGAGAGAGGAGGAAAAGCTCAGAGAATGACAGACAGATGAGGCATGCAGAGAAACAACATGAACAGGAACAAACACATTGTAACCTTTGCACTTGGTTTTTGCTTTTAAGATGGACACTTGACACCTTTCTGATGTGTGTGTGTGTTTGTATACTGTTTCAACAGCTGGTGGCTATCTGGCCACTAAAAGGCCTTCTTGTCAACACCTCTGATTTGTTCAGTGGCAGATGCGTGTGTCCGCAGGTGCTAGATGAAATGTGTCAACACAGGCTCGGACGCAGACGCTAAGCAAGCATCTATTTTTGTCTGTGCAATTTAAAAAGGCAGAGGGATAAATGTCTGGCTCCCCACGCGCAGATACAATGACCTTCCCCGCCGGATCCATAAACACATCAGGGTCACTCATTTAGACAAACCATCCAATAGACTGGCTAAATCTTCTGATATGTGCATCTGTCAGCCTGACTGTAATTATTAAACTGATGGTGTTAATTCTGGATCCATGTTTACAACACATGCATGTATTTCTCTTCCTCTTTAACTGTATAATTCCCACCTTTCAGATGCTCTTCTTCTTACTCCTTTTTGACTTTCAGCAGAGTGTATTATACATTGGATTGGTGTAAATTAGACCCACAGCTGTAACAGAGAACCACCATTTTCAAAAATAATGAGGTAATCAAGCTAAAACCAATTCCTGTCATCAGTCAGACTGAGATGTATTCAATTGATCACTGAATTGGATCACATCCATCAACTGTCAGAGGTGATGGATGCACATTTGAATGGGTAAATCTTAGGAAAAATAATCAAAAAACATCTCAAAAACCACGTCAAACATCACTCCACTGTATGACTACAGCTTCTGTACATACAGTATATCCAGTAACCCCTATGGTAACACAATGCTTTTGTTTTTATGTGTCAATATGTGCATGTTTACTCCTGACGCTGTATTTCTAAACCTATTGAACGTTGCTAATGACTTGGCTTGAATTGCATTGTTTACTCCTCGTCTGCTTCGCCATGAGGTTCATATGATACAAGGTTGTTCTCCGTCCCAGCAAGAAAAACATGAAAGGAGACCTCGTCAATGTTATTGGCAAGGTCACAGAAACAAACAAGGGGGGAGGAGGAGATATTGATACAGACAGAAAGGGATGCCTCATTTTTTTTAAACACACTGCGAAGCCAGTGTTGATGCTGGGGGAAACAGAGGTCAGCCACAAATCCAGATTAGTTTGTCCACAGCGTACACACAGACATGCACACACACACACACACACAAACATATCCTTGAGACAACCCTCCTACACAAAACAGTGCGTAAATGAACCAACCCCCCCATACTGAGATAATCCAGAGAGCAACAGAGCGGCAGCCAGGGGAGTTAGTATTATCCATGACAAGATGCTCCATCTAGTAGTTCAGCTTGCTCTATTTGGTCCAGAAACGTACATTGACTTGTGTGTGTGTGTGTGTGTGTTTGTGTGTGTGTGTGTGTGTGTGTGTGTGTTGCAATTGAGTAAAAGGACTCATGCTCATCCATTTGTAGAGAGGCACTCATGACCGCTCACCACCCCAAATCTGCCAAAGAGCAGCGGAATATCATCAACCCAACAAAAGCATGTAGAACCTATTACACACACCCATGCAGTCCCATAGACATAGACAGAAACAGAAACACACACACACACACACACCGAGGCCTGAAGGCAGAGCACTGTACGTCTGTGCTTGTACACATGAATAAGCCTCATTGAGTGGGGCTCTATTGACGCTGAGCCATGAAAAAGTAGGACATTACTGTCTCTCACCCCCCCTCATTCTGCAGCGTGCGCCCCAAACAGCACATGCATTAAACTGCATAAGTCTGCAAACCTGCAAGCCTCCCACAGATTCACCACTCTGTCACCCTGACACACACGCACACACACACACAAACACATGCATAAACGCAGAGTAAAGACCTCCGTCTGAACAGCCATCACTGCTGAAGTGCTTTCAGACAGAAAGACTCATCACTGTGCTGACACATTCTGCCTTTTAATCACCTAGACTTGACCTCAGCATTAGTCTGCATTCAAATACAGTCTGGTTCAGTCTATCAGAATGACTGATGGGGGTTAGTGTGTTTCTTCTCTTTTTATTTCCAGAGGTTATGAAGAAGGTGTGCAAAAGATGAAGAAAAGAGGATTATAATAGTTTATAACCCATGGAAATACTAAAAAAAAATGACATAATTAATAGCTTTTTGATGATGCATTCTTCAAAGAATGAAGACCAGAGGCATAAATTTCTTCTTTTCTCAATAGATTTTAAGCTAAAACAACTCATGATTTAAAGTAAAAAATGCTAAACATAGCTTTGCTTTCAGCTTATCTAGCTTCTGAAGAATAATACACATCTCTCCTTAAGCCACCCCTCCTCTCTGTTCTCTCCTCTTTCTCCCTCTCTCCTCTCTGTCCTTTGAACAGCAAAATGAACAGAGGCAACATATCCCGGGAGAGCAGAAGTGAATCCATCTCTGACAGAACTCACCTTCTGTTATCCTGTCACCCAGAAAGAGAGGAGGAGAGGGACAGAGGCTCAAGGCCAATTATAGCCAACATTTGGCAAAAACATTTAAATGACAGACAAAAAGACACTGAAGGAAAAATAAATGCCACTGCAATAAAACTGGAAATCTATATATTAGTGAACATTTATTTCAAGGTTAAACAAATAGTCTTACATTTAAGGAAATAATAGGTTTCTTTTGGAGAGGTAACACTAATGGCCGTTTACTAAATATAAAGCTACAACTGGGAAAAGGTTAGCTTAGCTTAGCATAAAGACTTGAAACATGGGAAACAGCTGGCCTGGCCTTAGCTCAGCATGCAATGTATAATAATTAGCAATTTAGCAATTTGTTTTTGTATGAAATAATATATATTTAATGAGTGGTATTTAGTATTTAATTAGTCTGCTCATAGGCATATTTTGTTGATGTCTTGAGGTCTTTACTTTTCTGAAGCTAAAAGAGCCAGAGACATATTTCAGATAAAAGAAATCACTTCTTGATATTGAAAGCAAAGTATAATTTTGTTTGAGTTAACTCTTTCCACTCTCCATTACTTCCAGTATCAGCCACCACACAACCACCATCGCCACACAACGTCTGTGATGCTCTCCAGTATCAGGTTTTCTTATGAAAGTGATACAGAGGATGACCTTTAAGATGAACCAGCAGGGCCAAATCAGCAGCATCTCCCTCTCTTTATCACACCCACCCACACACAAACACACACACAGTCAGCACAGAATATACACAACGGTGTCTATCTTGGTCAGGCCTGTTAACACCTCCATGTTCAGCCCTAAATTTTACTTCCTAATTACAGTCACGTGACCAAACTACATCAGTAAGGCCACTGTTAAGGCCACCTGCTCAAACACTGTCCTCATCTCACTATTCATGGACAGACGGACAGATGCACAGATGAAAGTAAGCCTTAACAATGCATCAGAGTGACAACGTGTCAAAATAATGATGTACTGGTTTCATTACCTTGTGTCCTCTGAAATCCTGCCAGCTTCCATGTCTTTCTAGCAGCAGACAACACTGTGCTTATTACAGCAGGCAGCGTGATATCAGACTGGCAACATCACCAGAGAGCCAGGGGATTAGCATGTGATTCTATCCCATTTGCTGCGTGAAAGACATAATGTGAAGAGGTGTCATGTTGTTGGGAATATCTACACTGAAATCTGGACAGCTGATTTGTCATCATTAGATTGAAGTCAAGAAAAAGAGGACATCTCCAGACAACAGTATTGCTACAAAAGTGAAAGAAAAGACTGATTACTGTCCGTCCAGAAATAACAACAAAGAGTGTCTGCATCCTGCTGGTTGCTGTTTTTGACTCTTCGGCTAAATATGCATGTGTATTAAACAAATAGGTGCCTCGTATCCATTGTCAGAGAAAGGCAAAACACTGCATGACCGAGATGTGACTCCCTGAGATCATAGCTGGGCCGGTGCACTCCAGCCGTCATCGAAAAATCAAATAGATCAATCGATCATGCGGGGAAGCATCATGTGACGTTTAGATCAAGCGCACCTGCTGACAGCAGAATGACACGCAGCCAAGAGCTCAGCCGGCTTTGAAATGTAAACCAGTCCACTCTCAGATGGGCTATGCAGCTCTTTTTAACTCAAGTGAGAACCACTGCAGGACTGTAAAAAAGCAGGAAACTCACAAACAAGATGACAGCAATAAAAAACCACCAGCTTAGTCTTGGATGCTTCCAGAAAGATTTACTTTTGCTAATGTTTTAGTGGATAGAAGCAGTTTCAGAACCACAGGAAATCCTAATGGCTTTTTGCACACATGCAGACAGTCTGTTTGCCTTCAGCGTGGAGAATAAATATACCCATTTGCATTGCTCTGCTCTGCATTGTTTTCTATCTCGGTTTCTCCCTCCACTGAGACAAACTGAGGCACTCAATAGTGCTTCAGCATTGACATTTAGCATCCTGCTGTGATTTGTGCAGGTGTTTCCCTTCTGCACATGCACGCACACACTGCAGTAAAATCTTAGTAATAGTCAGAGCTGCAGCACATCACATAAATGAATAACCACACACCAACACACATATACACACACATCACCATCTCCATATTTAAATAAAATGCAACCCCCACCGTGGAGTCTGGCAAGTTCATGTGTGCACGCACGTGTGGATTCATGCTCACAGTGGCTTTTTCCCCTCTGATTGGTTGAGTAAGAGGTGACAGACACACTGTATGCCTGCCGTGTGTATGTGTGCACATATGGTGTGTGTTTATGCAGACCCTCTGTTACAAGAAAGGGGGTCAAAGCCAGAGGGGAGGTGATTGGCTGCTGAGGAGAGTCACAGCATCAGCACATCCTTAACCCACTGCCCTTCTTTCCTCCTCTCCAGTCAATCCCCTCCCCCCACTTGGCTCCAAGAGCATACTGTGTGTGGCAGCGGGCACACACACGGGCACACACACACACAGCAAAATTACCTACAGGATCTCACTTTGTCTACCACGTGTCTCTCTCCACACACAGTAGACCTGCACGCACACAAACCCCCAAGCCTCTCTCTCTCTAAATGTTAAAGAATGCAACTTGCAAACGCGAGAGCGCAAAATATTCGGGCTGTCAGTATCATCTGAGACAGATGATCCCTCAAGAGGTGAAAAGGGTTTAAAAGGTCAGGCTGTAATAAAGAAAAACCCCAGAGGAATTACTTCCAACTTGAAGCGTCATACCACTCAATCACAGACTGATGAATGGTGTAAAATGCCTTTGGCTCTCGAAAATAGCACGATATAGACTTGAATGATACGGGGAATAAAGAGATGAATGCATTGTGGGCACATGTGTTTATTCAATGACAAAAATAACTGGAAAATGAACATCTAAAAAAACCAACAATGCCACTGGTGCGCAAAAGGCGCAACCGTGCGGTTTCCCTTGCACTCCTCTTCTCATTCTGGACCTCTTCAAACCATGTCAGCCCTCTCTCCCTTACCCTGTCTCCCTTAACTACAACCGGAATGAGAAAGGGAAGAGAAAACAGAAGAGCCATCGTTTCAAAATCAGATTCAGCTAGGAGACACATTATTACGCCAGACAGCTTTGTGTCGCCAGACACCGCTACTGCTCTCGCCTCAGTCATAAACCAGCAGGCATCAGCGATGCGGAGGACAAAGGCACTAATAAACCTAATGAGTGGTTGTTTCGGCTCGCTGCAAATATGTGTGCATTTTTCAGACGCTTTACAAAGGCACAATAGGAAAATGCACAAATCAAATGAGCTGCAGGAGCTGATTAGGTTAATGCAACTGTGGGCAAACAGCGAGCGTTAACTCGGTAAAACAGCGTAAGGGCCAGATTTACCTGTGTGTCATTCATTCTACGCTACACCTGTCTATATGTGTATACGGTTTTGGAGGTATCGATGGCAGGTGCGCAAACAAACGCGTGATTTTAAGATTTTTCCTTCTCTCACCTCGCAGTCGTACAACTCGCTGAGCTGCTCAATGATCCACTCCTCCAGGACGAGTCTTTTCCGCAGCTCCTTCCTGTCGTACTTGACCGTCACTTTGCCCTGCTTTTTCTGGACCGGGTCGTCCGCGGTGGTGATGGGGCCGGACCCCACGCAGCCCACCCCGGTCGCAGCTTGGAAGAAGACGCGGCTGCCGGCGGTGGGCAGCGGGGCACTAGTTTCGGTGCTGGCGGCCGACATTGCGGGATGTGGAGTGCTTGCTATTTGAGAAATGTGTGAATGAGTAGGGGCTGTGGTGCTGTGAGGTAACTGGGTGCTGCACGGCAGACAGGAGAATGATGGGGAGCTTTTAAACAGCTGCTATTTAAAGCGCAGCGCCGGAGACAGCCGAAGAGGCGGAGCATACACTGCAAGAAGTGAGCATCTTCGGCGCTCGTTTCGTGTTAAAATATGTCCAGATAAAAAAAAAAAAAAAACATTCGTGCGTGGTGTGGCGTGCAGTCACAGATTTCCCACTTAGTGTTTCATGAAGAGAATTTCAAGTAGGCCTAATTATTGTAAAACATTACAGGATATTCGATTGCCCTGTTTTTATAAATGGAAAGGGAGGTTCTACAGATATTTTAACTGAAACACCTGAAATGATCCAAAAAGATGCCACTGGCAGGTTCCAGTGTTTGTTTTAGAGAGTGAAAATTTAAAAACATTCGTAGGCCTATGTGTTAAAGTATTACTTTAGGTCGGTATTTTTTGCAGCGCACCAGACAAATTCCTCAATGGTGCTTGTGTGTCAACCCGCGCGCACTGCATGGAGAAAAAGATGTTAGAAAGCCTGTGAAGGGTCTTTCCCAATGCTCGCCATGCTCATCTGCCGCGTTATGTTTTTAGAGGCCTGCTGAAATGCATCGGTTTTGTATTTATGCCAAGTATTTATATGTTGTGAGATGTGTGAAGAAAAGACTGAGATAAGATCCTGATCCCAGATCGCATGATCTATTTTCAAAGAGTGCAATGCTTAATCTAAAGATGAGCCCTGCATAGATAGAGGTTCTTTGCGCCACCTGTCGTCCATATGGAGAACAAAAATAATAAGTTGTGCATTTAAGTCCAAAGTCGCAGCCGGTCCTATGTAAGAACACATATGAGTAAAGGCTAAAGCAGAACCACGAGGTACCCCATACATGAACTGCATAACAACATAATAATACCTGTTTTCTTCCGACATATCCTCTTTTATAGTGGTCATAGTCTGACTCCCTTATCAGTGCTTATCAGACTGTGACATAATCGTTATCATCGTATCGGCTTTGTTTTAACAGTAACTGCTGGTCACATTACTTTAGGTTCAGACCCAGTGTTAACCCTGGCAGGTATGACAGATTTTAAACATTTTTCAGGAAAGGCAAAGAAGGCTTTAAAAAAGTAGGATTTACATTGCATAAATTAAACTTACGAAATCAAAGAATAAATTCTAATTTTTGCAATTCATTGGAATTTTGGGGCTATTTAAGTGTTTTTTGTATTTGGTAGTTTTAATTGTAAAAAAAAAAAAAAACCTATGAGATGCATACTTTTTAGCCCTTTATTATAAGAAGTATCAGAACAAAACACTGTTCACAAAGCTTAGGCATACATTAGTAGCAACGAAGATATTTTCTGAACAGATTCGCACATTTGGGAAGCATTTCACTCACTCAGTTTAAAAGTCTCATCAGCTCCGCACTCAGCTGACGCACTGGAGCGAGCAGGTGCCCCCCCCGTGTCCTCTTCTCTCCGCTCCGGCAAACCATGGCTCTGCTCACCGTCCTCACGCCAGCTCTGGCGGTGGCCCTGTGCTTGGTGATCGGCTTCATGCTGCTGAAATCCCGGCAGATGGAGACCACTTCGTCCTCTGCAACACAAAAAAGCTCGCCAAAGAAGGACTTTAGACCGTGGGTTGATCAGGACTTAAGAGACGATACGGAAAACACAACAGTAGAGAACGGTACAAGTGATTAACTAATTTTCTTGACAGAACGAAACTTCATAATAAGTCAAATTGTACTTAAACAGTTATAATTTTCGGTTACATTTGATTTTAATCTCGTTTTGTTTAAAAGTTTTTACCTAGAAAAGTTAAACCAGGCTTCTTATGTATCTGTTATTCTTCATATTCATTTTCCCCCAGAGGGCTAACTTGCCGAAGTAGGCCTGTATTTGCTCATGCAGTAGAAAAACAAGGGTCTGTTTTTCTCTACTTTAAGCTGTTTCCATTTTCTGCTTCTTCCTTTTTTACAATTGTCCTCCACTTCAGAAGCTAGTAATGTACGTTTCGCTCTACAACAGATCTGACAGCTTCAGCTGCTAGTTTCTTATCAGATTAAGTTTTCATCCCTCTCTTTTCCACTTCAGATGTAACTAGGATTTTTTTTTCTTATAAGAATCATTAAGTGTTCCTTGGGTTGAAAAAAATACCCTGTTCTGTAAGCGTTAACCCTTCCTTTTATCAGTCTGAAAGCAAAGCTGTTTTTAACGATAATGTGCTTGTACTTTCACATTGATAAAACTTGAAATGCAGGACTTTTACCTGTAACTTATGTCTGCACTGTGGTGTTGCTAGTCTTGCTGGAACAAGTGATCTGAGTCCTTCCTTCACCACTGGACAAAATCATTTATTTCCAACTCTAAGACCCACCAAGTGGTCTCATGTCCTTAAACTGCAACAGAAATTTAGTCCAGTCTACTTTTAAAACTGACCAGGTCTTATAAAAAAATGAACAGACATAAGAACAGACAAAGTAAAAATTCAGTTTAGTGTAAATACAGAGAAATGAAATATTAAAAAAAATTGTAAAGGTCAGTTTCTATGGGTTACACATATCTTAGCTAATTTGTAAGCTACAATTTGTATTACAAAGTGAACACCTTATCTAGGACCAAGACCCTTAGGGATCACTTATTTTAAAGGAGCCTTTGTGATTAATCAAATGAAGCAGAAGTTTCTGGTGCTTTAGGCTAAGTATAATTAAGCTGACTCTTGTAGGCTGCCATGTGCTTAATGGGTATGAGTATCAGTGTACCTAAAAATTTTACACAATTTAATTATTTATTGTTGTTTATTACAGATGCCTGCAATAGATTAACAATTTTGAATTTTCATATCAGAAACTGCTCACTGGTCCTGCTTTTTTGTTTGTCATCCTTTTAGAAGATGGTGATTGGGTGGAAGTCAATCAGGAGGAAGACGTTCCTCATGTGCCCTACTCACCACCACGTTACGCCGAGGAAACAATGCTGGAGAGATCCAAAGATTTTTATACTTTAATGAACCAACGAAGGACTGTCCGATTTATCAGCCCGAAGCCAGTCCCACGAGAAGTCATTGATAACATCATTCGCACTGCAGGTGTTTTAACATTTCAAGACAAACAGACCACTGCTAATTTGCTGTAATCCAAAACAAAATATATTTTGTCTAAAGTTAAATGTTGCTTTTTAATTTTTGTTTTCTTTCCTCCACCTCATCCTCAATCCTCGGTAAAGGAACGGCCCCTAGTGGAGCACACACAGAGCCCTGGACATACGTTGTGGTGTCAGACCCAGAGGTGAAGCACCAGATCAGACTGATAGTGGAAGAAGAGGAGGAGGTCAACTACCATCAGAGGATGGGGGATAAGTGGGTCAATGATTTGGTCAAATTGCGGTGAGCAGCATTACTTACCCCATACACACACACACACACACACAATTATAATAATATAATTGTACAAAAACATCCAACTCTTTATGACCTCATCCTAAATGTTAGCCGAACATGCAAAGTGATTATTGGACATGACAGTCTAAAGCAAAGTCAAACTATGTTTCCTAATTTCATAATCTCACACCCTTTTCTCACAATATCCTTCCTTGTGCAGGACAAACTGGATTAAAGAGTATTTAGATGTTGCTCCATACCTGGTCCTCATTTTCAAACAGACCTATGGGATTCTACCAAATGGCAAGAAAAAGGTCCACTACTACAATGAAATAAGTGTCTCCATATCATGTGGAATCTTTTTGGCTGCTTTACAGGTAAAGAGTAACATTACTGTCTTGGTCATAAATGCTATTCCATTAAGGGCATTTATGACTGAGTTAAGAATGTACATTGAACTATATGGCTTTTATCAGCCTCTGGAAAATGCATGTAGTTAAAGGTGATAACATAAAAATTGGCCACCTTTCCAGTTCATGTTCCAATCATACAGGTGGCAGCATATTACCAGAGAAACCACTAACTGCTACTAGCTGTAGCTAGTTTGGTCAGTTAACCATAAAGTTAGCAGTCCTATTAGCTGACTTTTTTGTTTTTTTGGAATGTTTTAAGTAGAATTGTTACATATTTAAGGAAAAACTAAGTAGCTTTTAGGTTTGTATAATTAAAGTCTTTTATCTGTTCTTTTTTTTCCATATGCTAATCAGAACGTGGGTCTTGTTACTGTCACTTCGACTCCCCTAAACTGTGGACCCCAGCTTAGGAGTCTCCTGAAACGGCCAGCCAATGAGAAGCTGTTGCTGTTACTCCCTATAGGTTATCCAGCTTCTGATGCCACAGTGCCGGACTTGAAACGCAAACCTCTGGATGATTTTATGGTGCACATATGAGAGAATCAATCCATAAAAAAGCTTAAATTGTACCTTTCTTCATCAGCTTCTTTGTATACAGCTATCAAATCAACTAAAAATATACCTAATGTGACTTAGAAATGTTTTAATTGTGTTTGGAGTCTTGCTGATAAGTAATAAACAGGAAAATAAATAGCCTGTCCAAGAAGCAAATGAATTTTTCTTAAATCAAAATGATTAAATTTCAATGCAAACCCCAAATATTTAATAAAGATAATTCCTTTTTCTGATTGTTTTAGTATATTAATATGTCAAAATCATTTTTGGCTGTAATTTTAATAACATAAATGCGCCACTAAGGTTTACAGAAACAGGTAAACTTTGTACAACAAATTGTATTAGATTTGACTGATTGTGTGATGTAATGGACACTAGTACCAAATTAATCAAACAAGCATTACTAAACTTAAATGAATTTTAAACTTTGGGTCTTATTTTTGTGTTTATCTGACAACAATGTTGGCTATTTTCCCCTAAAAATGCAAATAAATTAAAAAAAAATATTCAAATAGCTATTCTGTCTCCTTTGTGTCATCTTCTTCCACTCCAAAATGGCGAAACCACGTTTTAATAAACTTTAATGACGTCATCCGTTATAATATCGCTTACCTCATACCAGTTTAACTGCTTTAATTGTGCTCAAAAAGTCATTCTCACACAACGCCTTTGTCCGGTCCTGCTTTCATCGTGACCTCTAGGGGTCAGTAGCGTTCAGGAAAATCGCTGAATCATCCACAGCAGAAGAAGAGAGGCCGCATTGCGCAGGCGTACACCACGTACACCGATGATCAGAGCTGTGCTGGCTGGATGCTACCTGGTTAGCTAACGGTCTGTCAAGTCGCACACATTGGGCTAGAAGGGGGAAGAGCAGCGGTGGAGAAGAAGGGCGACTCAAGCGCCGCTACGAAATGGCCGGACAACAGTTCCAGTACGATGACAGCGGCAACACCTTTTTCTATTTCCTAACGTCCTTCGTCGGACTTATTGTGATCCCAGCCACATATTACCTCTGGCCACGGGATCAGAATGCTGGTAAGGCCCGATATCTGGCTCATTGCTAACTTGGCTAACTAACTAACCTCAGCTAGTGTAACGTGAAGTCTCGAGACAGCATTTTAGCTTGGAAACGCTCACCAGTTGGCAGTTAACTTAATCTGGCTAGGTTGCTACTAGGTGCAGAGGCTGTTCAGCCTAACAAAATGCCACGTTAACTTGTAATTTTTAACATAGCAAAACGTGACAAAGATGGTGTTCACGTCTCTTTTATTGTTGAGAGTTTAGTAACAAGGCAGCCAATGTTGATACAGTTATCTCATCAGCTTCACCAATTACAATCACATTATCTATCTATCTGTTTAAAGTGTACGTTTATTACGTTAGCCAGTATTGCCTAGTACAGTGGGTAAACATGAGTCTAATTACTGACTGGTTGTGCCAAAGTTTAAGCACTAAAAGCAGCATCACTCTTGCACGTCTCATGCTTTGTCCTATGCCTTTATAGACGTATGATAATACATACTTATCTCAGTATAGCCATCTGTTTGTCAACACAAGAGCATATCTAACCTAAGTTATGTAACGCATGTTAGCAAATGTTACCAAGCTGGTCTACTAGGAGTAGCTAGGTGACAGTTCATCATAGACTGGAGTTTTAAATGTTGCTATGAGTTCTATTTTAATACAATGATTGACCAAATTTTGCATGGAAATGAGTTCTCTGGAAGAATATCATGACAAAATCAAATCCCCAGGCTTATCAGGCTGACTTACGCCTAAGAAATACAAGTTTCTCAACCAGCTGCATGAAATACGTAACAGCTGCCCCTTCTTGGCTAACATATTCACAGTTATGATAGTTTCTCTGTGAAAATATCACTTTACCTCAGTTTAGATTTACTTAACATAAAAAAGAAGTCATCCCAGTAAATTGCAATAACATTATCAGTATTGATTATATGACTGATTTTAATGATACTCTCATGTCAGTAATGTCTCTCTGTCCACCTTCTTTCAAGAACAACTGCGTCTGAAGAGCTTGAGGAGGGTACATGGCCGCTGTCTGTGGTACCGGCTCCGGCTGATGAAATCCCAGCAGAGCATTGTTCCAACACTAAAGTAAGTCCAGTGATTTTGGTTTGGGTTTGTAGTTTTCATTGTTGAAAAAAAAACAACCTTACATGATTTACATATATTCAGGAAGGGCAAATGCCTGCCATTACACAACTTGCAGGTGATAAGATGACCTACCAAGCGTTCCTAATTCCTCCATAGCACCTGGTAACATCTCTGAAAGCTCTGCAAACTCGAAGTTTGCCTGAGACAATTATTTCTGGGTTATTTCCCGCTGGTAGTTTTCAATGGAATTACTTCATAAGTAACACCTAAGTGCAACCTCAGTTGGATTACTTCCTTATAATTGCCATTAGATCAGTCATAATTTGCATGGCTGTGCAATTGCAGGTTTCCTTCCTTATCATTTGTTGTAAAATGTCCCGTCACTCACTTTTGCTTGAGTATGACTTCCCCGGGTGGTTTGCATGAAGGCTCAGTCATCCTCCTACAGCAGCATCTGACTGGTTCACTCAAGTGCGTGCATTCTCAGCTGTACAGAGATTTTGTCACTGCTGTGTGAAGATGAGGCAAAGGCCATGCTGTTCTTAGTGCAGGCAGACCTAAGGTTATGTGCGTGTCTTTAAGTGCTTGTTTTTGGGTACTTTTCAGCAAAGTTTGGCTTATGCTACTTTCGTGTGTAAACCTCTTAGTTGCTCTTGCTGTTGATGTAAACATTGAGTTAAACTGTTAAACATTTCCCTTACTGTGACCATGTTTTCTCTGTGTTGTTTATTCATTCTGCGTGTGTGGGTTAATGGAAAGATGGGCGTTTAAGTGCATGTGTGGGGTCTCACTCCTCTCTCACTTATCACCTGCTTGTCAGGGCATTTCTCCTGCCATCACCTCTTTGTTCTGTCTCTGCCTTACCTGCAGTTTCTCTTTCGTACTTCCATTTTCTACTCTTCTATCACAAGACCCACAGTCTTTTTTTCTCTTCAACTTCATAAACTCACTATTTGCATGGTTGCATCAGTAACTAAAGCTGGTTGAAGCATTCAGCATATTAATTAAGTGGGATGATTCAAAATGTTTTGTCTCAGCCTTCCTCACCAAATCCTAGTATCTGTTTCCCATTCAAAGCTGTATCATAATGATTGTGTTTATTATTGGAATCCAGCATGTATTTTTGTGGTTGAGCCACTCAGACAACTCAACAGACCAGTGAGCGGTTGTCATGGCAACAGATGCTGCAGAGCAGGCCACAGGGTTTTACCATTGTCATGGAAACAAGTTCAACTTGCATACACACGTAACAAATAACAACAATGTCAGAACCTGTGCTGCCCTTTTGCTTGTATGCAGCAGATTAAGCTAAAGCTTTCTGTAGCGTGTTACATTACCATGTAATGTTTGTAGCCTCAAATGTTTGAAGCTAGTTTGCATTGCAGATTGGTTCTGCAAGACATCATATTTCTAAACACTTCCAACATTAATTATAGGCCGTTGTGTGAAAGTGTCTGTTAAATATGAGACAGGCTGGATGTTGTCTCCAGAAAACACAGCTGTTTGTGCCTGACATGTTTTTTTTTTCTTCCCCTGTTTGTGTGTTGCCATCTTCAGGAAAGCAGCCTTGCTATTTGGCTGGGCTGTGTTCCTGCTGCTAGCCTACAAGGTGTCCAAGCTGGACAGAGAATATCAGGAGTATAATCCATATGAAGTCCTCAACTTGGACCCGGTAAGCACACACATTAAAACATTAAATCTGCTTCTACAGAGCCCTGAAGTCCTTAAGGACACATTTTGTCTGATGCGCACAAGATATTAAAACCATAACTTGTGTTATGTTATTAGAAAAACAAAATAAAAAGTTTAATCTTTATGGGCTTTGAGAGTTTGTTGTGTTCTCTGTTTTCAATAGTGTCTTTTCCATCAAATGTGTTGTAGCAATGATTTTATGTATGTGTTTGTCCTCAGGGTGCATCACTGTCAGAAATCAAGAAGCAATACCGTGTGCTGTCACTCAAGTTCCACCCTGACAAAGGTGGTGATGAGGCCACGTTCATGAGAATTGCCAAAGCCTATGCTGCGTAAGTGTCATTCACATTTTGGCCTTGTAAGCCAGACAGCAAGACTGCGTCTGCATTTGCATAATCAATTACAGATAAATCAATCTGGGGTAATTGATGCATCAACTCCCTTGTCTTTTTGTCCACAGTCTGACAAATGAACAGTCACGACAAAACTGGGAAACATACGGGAACCCAGATGGCCCAGGAGGTGAGTGGCACTGCCCTAAATCTCCACAGTATGCATTTGCAATTTTTTATGTGTTGACATAGCGTCTGTACCTCATGCTGGTGAGTCAGCCTCTTGAAGTCATCAATGTGTTAAACGCCGGAAGATGAAACACAGCAGCCCATTCATTCCAGCGAAAGCTAACACCCATGAAAAGGTGTCGATCACGCTCACACACTTTTCCACTGTGGGTGTTTGTGATGTCTGATCACAGGGCACCAAAAATAACGTGTTCAGACAGATTTCTCCGGCTACTAAAAATGGATTAGGTGGTTTAAGTTTTTAATGCCAACTTTGTTACATGATGCCCTTTTCTGTCGTCTCCTCCAGCTACCAGCTTTGGTATTGCCCTGCCTGCCTGGATTGTAGACCAGAAGAACTCAATGCTGGTATATATTTATTGATTATGTCAATATAGCTTATAGCATGGTTTCTTTAAAATTATAATATTTGACAAGCAGTTAGCCAAATTCATCAATAACCTGAAGGTTCTAAATATGATACTGGAATACCAATTCACATACTAGATGTGTGTTAAGCTATGTATGCTTTTTTTGAGCTCTGATGTACCATTTGCTCTCCTCTTTAGGTGCTGTTGGTATATGGATTAGCCTTTATGGTCATCCTTCCTGTTGTCGTGGTAAGTCCTCGCCATTATTTAAAGTCAGGCTGAGTGCAATTAAAACCATTTTCTCCTGAAATGCTAATTTTCCTCTCTAATCCTTTTTATGTTTTTTCTTCTATATCTTAGGGCACATGGTGGTACCGCTCCATCCGATACAGCGGAGACCAGATCCTCATCAACACCACCCAGCTTTTCATGCATTTCATGTACAAGACGCCCAACATGAACATGAAGCGTAAGTTTCCCCTTTCACACTGCAAAAATGAACACCAAGACCAGATACAACCCTATTTTAGCTGTACAGAGTAAAACTGGGCTAAAATACAGTACAGTTAGTTTGGTTAATATTGGAGTCAGATATCAGACTGACATTAAAGATCCACAAACTGACCAGATTTCATTTACACTTCCTTATTGGATATGATTTTTTCAAAAGTGTAGACATTTATTTCTCTACATAGTCCTTTTTATTTGAAATGATCAGTTTGACAGCCTAATGAAGGACTTTAAAATGCCCTCCAGGTTTAGCCATGGTGTTGACTGCAGCATTTGAGTTTGACCCTCGCAGCAATAAAGAGGCCACCATACGACCTACCGACAACATTGAAGTGCCACAGGTAATAAGAAGTGTTTACACATTGTACTTACTTGCAAATGTGTGAGAGCAACTTCATTGAAAAAAGGAGATGTGTGTGTGTGTGTGTGTGTGTGTGAAACATGGATTTTACTGAAGGGTAATTCTTAAGAAAGGGCAGATGAATCACATGCATGTGTCATAAACAACATTTCCTGTCTTCTTTGCAGCTGATCCGTGAGTTAGGAAATATCAACGTGAAGAAGAAAGAGCCACCATTCTGTTATCCCTACAGTTTGAAGGCCAGAGTCTTAGTGCTGGCTCACCTGGCACGCATGGACGTGTCTGAGGAGTTAGAAGAAGGTAGGGCACTCATATTTGATAATAACCGGCATTACACTTTTCAAAAGACTATAACGAAATATCACCAAAATTAATGTTTTACCTTCTGAGCGTAACAATTTATATTCTAAATTTATATGTGTACATAAAACACAGTGAGTTATGTGCATAGCTCCTTGTCAGCCCTCTCCAAGGGAACACAAGTGGTAAGGACCTGGTTCTTCAAATTCCCAAAAAAAGAAATGAAACAGCTGCACAGGCTGTTTGAAGTTGAAGTGAAGTTGTGAAGTCACAAGATTTGATTATGAATACACAGCTCATGTTTACACTCCTACACAGACGTAATGTTACCCTCTAAAAGAGGACAAGCTGTTCAGAGTATTTCACCAACTAGGTTATTTTGGAGTGAAAAAGCATGTGAACACTTTGTCAGAGTAAATGAATAATGAGAACAACCTATCATTAAAATTTCAGTTGGCACCAAAAAGCCCTTGAGACAGATGCAATAATATGAAATGAACATGTAAGGAATATGTTATTTAGAGATGGACTGTGTGTATGTCTCTGTTACAGATCAGAGGTTTGTAGTGAGGAAGAGTCCAGCTCTCCTCCAGGAGATGATCAATGTTGGCTGTCAGCTCACCATGATGGCCAACAGCAGAGGAGGTACTTTCACACACACTGTTAATAGTGGTGCTTTTTTTGTTTTTTTTTGAAAGCCTTAATGCACATAGCACATTCTCTGATAATTTCATATTGGTAAATTGTATGTGTATGTGCATGCTTCCAGGTTTCCACGCTCCTCGACTGGTTACCATAGAGAATTGCATGAAGCTCACACAGATGATAGTGCAAGGCCTGCAGGAGTCAAAGTCACCACTGTTGCAGCTGCCTCACTTTGAGGAGGAACACCTCCGCTACTGCATCTCTAAGAAGGTAACTACCAAGTTCGTGTTCATGCACTCATACATTGTACTTGAGCATTAAAAATAATAAGGGAAGGTTTTTTCTCGCGATGGGTCAGTGGATCATCTTTCCTCTTGTTTCCAGTATAAAGTACGGAGTCTCCAGGACCTGGTGAGTCTCAAGGACTCCGACAGACGCAGCATGCTGCGTTTCTTGGGAGAGGAGAAGTATGATGAGGTCATGGCTGTGCTGGGCAGCTTCCCTCACATCACCATGGATACCAAACTGCAGGGTCAGTCCTAAAAAACACACTTAAAAACACACTTTGTGTGGCTTTCAGTTGATCTGTGACATATCTCTCTCATTTCTGTCTTTGTCACTTCAGCTGAAGATGTTTAACCTTGGTTTGATCATAATCATTGTAGATAGGCTGATGCTACTTAATTAGAGGGCACACTGAAGATAGCATTACTCTGTAGGGAATGTTTGATAATATTTAAGGTCCTTAGATCAATGCTTCAACATTAAGTGATTTAAAACAAAAGTCAGAAAATTTTATTGGCTTCATGCATAGGAAAAAGTAATTTCTTAAATACTTCTTTAAAACTCTTAATTTACCGACAGCATCAAACCCTCATGCATTTTGTTTGCATTGCATGCACTTTGAAAAAAATGTGACAATGCTCTCTCTGTGCCCTCGCAGTCCTTGATGATGAGGACAGCAATAACATCACTGCAGGCTCCATTGTTACAGTAACGGTCACCTTAACCAGAAAACGGATGGCGGTAAGAAATAATTGCATTTGATTTGAAGAAATTTGTATGATCCAGTGCGTTTTTTGAATGTTTTTCCCCAGATATGCATTTCCACAGACGAACACTAGAGTGTACTGTTGACTATATGCAGTGGCAAAAAAGCATGAATTAACTCAAAGTACTATGTGTGCGTGTGTGTAGGAGGTGTTTGAAAAGGAGCAGGAGTCAACGGCGTGTCTAGCAGAGGAGGCTGCCACTACAGAGGAAGCAGTAAGGATAACTTACACACGCACACACACACACACACACACACGACAACTTAGGCCCATTCACTGTGTGTCAGATAAAGCTATTAAAAGTTTGGTGATTCAGTGCATGCAGTGTTTAACTAACTTTATTTTGTTTGTGTGTAAAGCAAGGAGACTCCAGTAAAACCAAAACAAAAGTGTGGCAGAACAAGAGTAAAGGCGCTAAGAAGACAGCAAAGTCCAAGAAGAAAAAATTAACCAAGAAGAAGGCCACGCCTGCACCTGCCAAAGCCAAGCAGGCCAATGGAAATGTGGCAGGAAATGTATGTGTCCACTCACAGCTCACTAAAGGCTTCTTGGGGATCTTTATTCACATAACTGCATCAATATGTCCAAAAATGTGCCGTTTACATCATTCATTCCTATTGTTTACAATGATGTCACAGGAAGTCGTAGCAGCATCAACAGCAGCAGCGAAGGAGGAAGAGGATGATGCCTCAGATAAAGGCAGCGAATCAGATGAGGGCGAAGCCAACAAAGACTCTCCCAGCGAGAGAGATGAAGACAGCGACAAACAAAGCGACACAGAGGTGGATGAGATGGCTGGCGACGATGAAGAGGTTAGTCAGCTTCAGCTTCAGGCTCGAGCAATATGATAAAAATATCCTTCAGTGTTGTGTTGCGTGTATTCTGTCTTCATGTATTTTTCATGACCCTGATCTCACTCTCACTGTGAGGAGTTTAAACTGAGAGAAAACAAATCAGGTACTTGCACCTAATCTTCTTCTCTTCTCTCTACACCTATCCCCCCCCGTCAGGAGTGGGAGGCGTTGCAGCAGAGCATCCAGCGGCGAGAGCGGGCCCTGCTGGAGACCAAGTCAAAGGTGACGCACCCAGTCTACAGCCTCTACTTCCCCGAGGAGAAGCAGGAGTGGTGGTGGCTCTATATCGCTGACCGCCGGGATCAGACCCTCGTCTCCATGCCCTACCATGTCTGCACACTAAAAGACACAGAAGAGGTGAGTTATGGTCAAACTGGCAAATATACATGTGTGTTTAAATCACACACACGGGAGGTTAGTGTGTGCCAGCATAATACAATTTTTTTGGTTTATCTTTTCATAAACTGCATAATATTATGTTAAATCCTTGATATATTTTCTATTTTTCTGTTACTTTTTATTTAAGCCCTTATTCATTTTTTGGCTTACATGCAGTATAATAAAGGCACTTCTGTGTGTTTGTCTGTTAGATATAAAAATTCTTATTCTTCATATATCATGGCTTACACTGTAATCCGTCTGGAGTAGAAAGGTCTTAATAAGTTGAAGTGCGTGTGTGCATTCACGTTTCTTGTTTCCTGCACACCGTAGCCTCGCACATGTCCTGTTGCTAGGCAACCCTTTTGCACTTGTGTCATTATTTCCTCTGAGGAGTGTGTGCAGATATGTGTGTGTGTTTATTTTGCACAACTTGCACCTCTGATCCCGGTGTTCTCCTGCAACAATCAAGATTGACAGCGAGGTAAGAGCTTAATGAGGCCCGTGTAGGTCTGCGGGACCAGCTGTCCTCGCTCTGAAGGAATGTAATGGCAAGAGGTGACCCGCCCACGCGTAACGGTTCAGTGTCTGGCAATAAATTAGTCTGTCACTTCAACAGTTCCTTCTGTTGTTTGTGTTGTGTGACTGCTTCCACGCTGCGTGTTTGACAGACGTGTTTTTTTGGGGAGGGCAGAGGGGCTGCTTTCATCAACAAGGCAGGGGCAGTAAATTGCTGCTGTGTTCACGGCTCATTCTCCGCTCACACGCTGAATAATAATTAGCCTCATTGTGCTGATAATTAGATGTTTGCTGTGTGTAATTGCACGACACGGCAATCACAGCCTGAGGTGACGCTGGTCTTATATTTACAGTCGGACCACATCGTCTGGCGGCGGTTCATTCGTGATAACCCACCACACTGCGTCCCTCTGGACTAAACCAAGCACCATCAGTAAGAGTGGATGGGCGTTTGTTTGTATTATTCAGCAGTCCTATGGTGTTAATCCTTTAGGAGCTTGCCTTGTTCTTCTGCTTCTTTAAGTGTTTCTGTTTTTTATGAAAAACTTTCGACTGCAGATACCCTTTTTTTTTCTTATTTTTTTAAATAGACAGTTTGTGATCCAGCCACCGTGAGGCACTGTCACATGCTTTATTTTACCACTACCAGTCATGCCCTGTAAGTGCCCCTGTGATTGTATTTGACAGCTGTGTGGTTTTGTGTCTGTGTGTATGTGTGTCTGATTGTTACCCGCAGGTGGAGCTGAAGTTTCCAGCCCCCTCTAAAACAGGAAACTACCAATACTCTGTCATCCTCCGCTCTGACTCCTACCTGGGACTGGACCAGATTAAACCACTCAAGGTGACAAGAAAGCTGTGTGTCTTTGTGTGTGTCTGTCTGTGTGTACTTTTATGTGTCTCTGATCGCTTCTCTGATTGCTCGGGGGACGCCTGCCACAACTCTGTAGAACTGAAACAATACACCCACCATTCATGACCAAAATCCTCCAGCAACTGAACAATTGTGTTAATTGTTGCCAAGGTGTTGACAGCAAGGGGATCTGTTACAAACAGAGCACGACTTCTTCTGTTATTTTTGTATTCCTTTAGACATGAAGTGGCAGCAGTTGGTCAATTTTGTTTCGATTCAGAGATAATTAGAATTTATCTTAAATTACTTGATGTCAGATGCTATTTAAAGGTTGTCTGAGTCTTGGACAAAGCACAGTACATAATATGGCAAAAGTTTTGTGAAAGCAGCATTGTTAGTTTTTAATTTGCAGTGGGAATACAGTCATGTCAGGCAGATCATTCAAGTACAGCTGAGCTGGAGACAGTTAAACAACAGGCTGAAGCATCAGTTATGAGCTGACCTTCTTAAGATAGGAAGCTCCATCTGATCATTTTTTTTAATTTCTTATAGGAATTAAACCATTTTTTAAATTCATTTACTCAAAGTGATACTGTATTTTTTTCGTTGTTGCACATTGAGTTTTTAGTTTAAAAATTTGATTTTCATTCAGTGTCATTTAAATTTATAAAACTTCATATATTTATCTGTAAGCCATTTGAAATAAGTAATAAAATGGCTAATTTTTTATGGCAGAAAACTGTTGTTACACTTACCTCTACAGAGAAGGGGTTGGAAGTCTGATGTACTCCGTTTCACACTCTAGAGGGGATTAATTCAGTGCTACATTTCTTTGGAGCTTGTAAATGCCAACTGCTAGATGGCAGTAAAAGCAGGATTTTTCAGTCTCTTCTACATCAGTTGTGAAATATTAAAGTGATCTTGGTACAAAGAGGTGCTTTCAAACTTAACGCTGGTTTGGTTCAGTTGAAATATTATGTGATTTTCCATGTAGTTTGGTTCGTTTACCCTGATCATAAAGCTGTCAGTTGAACGCCGGTGCAGATTTAAACACCTGGACCAAGACTGCTGGAAAAGGAGGGATTCAGTCAGGAATGTTTCAATGAACCATCCACAGTATTTCATGATAGCTGATTTGAGATTTTACCATAAATTTGAAAGGCTAAACTTGTATTTTAAATCCATATTCTGGTCAGGAACTAGTACTAAAGTGATCTTTTGAGCTTATAAGCAACATACAAAGCACATAACTTGGTATCCATGGTAACTGTGTGCATGAGGGTATTTTTGCTTTAAGTTAAAACATGGTTGGGTTGGTTTAATCGAGGCATCCTGATGAAAAATTGGTGATAATTACACAGTAACTATCTGCTTGCACAGTATATTATACCAAAAGATACTTT
Organism: Acanthurus lineatus; assembly: GCA_029814665.1. Classification (NCBI taxonomy): domain Eukaryota; kingdom Metazoa; phylum Chordata; class Actinopteri; order Acanthuriformes; family Acanthuridae; genus Acanthurus; species Acanthurus lineatus. The sequence continues at coordinate 9,906,741 of JAPZDV010000010.1, forward strand.
TTTTTGGTCCTATTTCTATCTTGTAAGCGGATGAGTTGCAGACTCAGCAAAAAATGGTCCTAATCTGTTATTTCTTGGTGTCACTAGAGAACAGAAATATACACGCAAGAGGACTTTCAGTGTTGTAAAATATGCTTTCTGTCACTGGAATTTTAAAAAGGCATCACATTGATTAGTGACTAAAGAGTAAAGATATTTAAATTTAAAAAAAAAACAACACAGAGGTTGCGTTGACTAAACAAATCCTGTGTTTTCTCAGCTTGAGGTCCATGAGGCCAAGGCCATGCTGGACAACCACCCACAGTGGGACATACCCGACACAGAGGAGGAGGACGAGGAGCAGGAGGACAGCGACGGCATCGAGGAGAGTGAAGACGACGATGAAGACAACGACTGAATGCGGACACACATACAAACACACAAACACATACAAACACATCCACTCAGCCTCTCACCCCATAGACTGGCCACTCACACTCACTCCTGACCCCACAGCAGCATTCAAGAGCAGTGAACGAGGCCGTGAGGGCCATGTGGCCGTCACACACACAGACACACACCAAACACACACAGAATCACCAGGGACAGTTTATACACACAGAGCCCTCCTCCCCCAATTTATCTTTACATGACATGGACTGTGACCCCACCCCTTCATTTCCTCTTTTATACAGAGACTTGTTTATTCACCTCCCCCTGCTGGTGGAAGAGAATTCTGTGAATACTTACCTAGGCCTGTGTGAGAGTAGCTGTGGATGTGAGAGTGTGTGGTTCAGTATGAGTGACTGGTGTGTGTGTGGGTTTGTAACCTTGTATGTGTTTGTACAGGTATGAAAGTTTGACACACTGTGGACTGGAGGACCTATTATCTGGGCTCTTTTTTTCTTTTCTTGAGGGGGAGAGGAGGGATGTATAGCAGCTAATTCTGTTTGCAAAATTAGCAGGAAACACATGACCTCCTGTACTGGAAATCATGACATCGCGCTCGCTCCTAATTTTGAAAATCACCCAGCACCAATGTTTTCCACACCAATGATACTTTCTATTG
>JAPZDV010000010.1:9908092-9934522 GCA_029814665.1 Acanthurus lineatus
TTCTAAAAAAAAAAAAATCCTTGCAGTGTTAAGGTTTGTTTGAATTATGAGTTCATTTCCTGTCCATATTCTTCTTAAAAGTTGTGAGTTTTCAGTCTTTATAAGGGGCTCAGATACTGATATATATATACACAGTTTATAGATATATACATACTTGTGGCTTTTCAGAAAAGTGACTTCCTTTCTCTTCATCCTGTTTTTGTTTTGTTTAATTTTGCAATTGTAGCACATTCCAGTGTATATTCATTGTCCAAGAAGGCCTTACAAATACAACTGAAAAACCACAACTTACAAATCCTCTGGTGCTATGCACCACGTAGTTTTTGGGAGAGCAGAAAACTGTTTTTGTTTCTTTTGTGTTTGTAAAAAATCTGCAGTGTTTTTCTTTTGTTTCATTCTAGTTAGTCTCTTCATGATAACCTATAGCGACTCAGTCTTGGAATACATATCATTGATCTTACCATGGCAAAGTTTTTTTTTTTTTCTGCTGAAAGAGGATTAGCAGTTTTATCTGGCATGTGACTCTGTTGAAGGGAGGTCTGACAAACACACTCATGATCTGAAAAGTCTCTCGAACAAAAAGCTGTTGAAATTAGTAAGACTGAGAATAATTTGCCCAGCACTTTTTTGTCTTGAGTCATTAAAGTAGAACAAGCTTATTTTTCTGAGTATAACTGCCATTTAAAGTGGAAAGTTTTTTTTTATTTCCACCTGAAAGATTTTTGTTTAATTTTTCTGTCTGAGGACTACCCCTTTTATTTAAATTTAGGTCGTTTTATTTGTACCAGTTAAGCCGTAGTCAAAACAAATGTAACAAACATCTTTGTCTTGTTTTTTTTTTTTTCCATTCTAACCTCGGTTTTCACATCCTTCAGACTCATGAGTGCAACAAACCAATTTAGAGCTTCCTTGTGCAGCTCTGTGGCTCTCACTGTATGTCGATGACTTGGCAGTTTTTAGAGGAAATGACTTATCTCTCACCGTAAATGTCCTCACTCAACAGTTAATTTGTTTCTCATAACATATATACTAGTGTGTCAAGTCAGCGTGGGAGACATAAAGGTATGAATATCTGTGAGCACGCTCCCCCCGACACCACATACTGTACACACTCAAACGAACTCACATACGCGCACTATACCCTCCTGTAAATGTGTTCAAGGCAGGTGTATGCTAACAGGTAATGTTGTACTCTGAGTATTTATCGCTCTGCAATAGAATGTAGCATCAGTGATTTACGCTGTGTGGAAAAAAAAAAAAACTGCAGCGAGGTTAAATACGACACCATCTCTCCCATGACAGACCCAGTCCAGGCGACTGGCCGGCAGTCCGCCTCACGTTGGACAAACTACCCAATGACTATCTGCCACTTTTGTTTACAAAGGAACTGTCATTGTAAATGGAAAAATATATTATTTGTATTTAAAATCATTTCAAATAAAAACTTTTAAATGAGATGGTGTCATTTTTTCCCCTTTTATACTTTAGGTAGCTGATGACAGACAAGGCCTTCAAATTGCTGGATAATGAATGTCAGGCATGTTACATCTTAGGGGGGATGTGCTTTTTGATACTTTTTTTGTTACGAATTATATAATGTGTAAAAAGCAGTTTGTTGAACATTGATCTAATGATCTATTGCATGGAGACTGATCGGATTTTTCCATTTTTAAACTGATTTGTGTTCACTATGAGAGAAACTGATATGAAACACAACCCAAAAGCCCCAACTTTAGTGTATGTATTTAGCTTCAGTGCAATATCAACTACAGTAGTCCCTGCTTAAGAACCCAATCTTGTCTCTCTGTCTTGAAGAAGGATCAAACTCTTGCATTAACATAATGATTATTTTAGTTTGATGTGCTCACAGGATACATCTTCCTGTGTAAGGAAAGTGTGGGGCCCAACAGCAACGATCAGTTTCCTCTTCATCTGAACAGGTGTGGGAATTCCCTGTGTGTAAGGTTTGCATATTTAGGGTCAATTGGTCAAGAAATTTCAAGATTAGGCTGATATCTTTTCTAGATATATTACTACTTTCACGAGAAAGAGTGAATGCATATTCAGTCTTAGTTAAAATGACTGAATTTGCATATAAAGCCTTCATTCTCCAGAAATTATTATATTAGTCCTGTTTAAGTTTGGGTTCAACTCAACCACACACCCTTCATATCAAGGAGTGTTTTTGTGTTATCAGAAGGGGGCTGAACCTCTCCAGTTGGAGTGCTCCTGTGTTATTTACCGTGCTCTCCCTCTCTTGTCTGCTGAACCGGTGCAGGTAAATGAGGTTCAGCTTTGGAGCCAGATAGGAAAATTATCCTTAACAACAGACCCCCCCCTCCCTTATCACGACCCAGTCACCTGCCCACCACTAACTCCCAACTTGCGCCCTTGAGGACGTTACAACTCCTGCTAAAAATCTCCCGGACAGCGTCGGGAAGGTCAAACTGCGGCTCTGCCTCCCGCCCCCGCAGACTCCGGACCAGCCCGCGGCACTCGTTCGCTTCCCTGCCGCAACTGCAGGGTTGGAACCCGGACTGCTCAAGCCGAGAGTTCCCTGGTGTTTTCCGCCGCTTCTGCTGCCCCATGCGTCGCATCGCTGTCTGGAAGCAGTCAGCCTGCTGTGGACAAATGGATTCCTGCCGTTCAATCAACCTCACCGAGATAGGTAAAGACTAAACCACAGACTCATTTTTGTTGATTACTGTACACAGACTGGCTTCAAATATACAATTGTGTTGTAGCCAAGTAGTCTCAACCTGCAAGGTCACATTATACTCACTTCAGTCCCTGTAGAAGTCCATAAAGATAATTATAGTGACGCCATATGCTGCCTGTTAAATGTCCTCTTGCTTCTTCAGACTTGCAACATAATGCTCATACTAGAGGACTTAGTGTACCTTCTGTTTAATTCCCATCATTTTCCTACATTGTAAGTATATATGTGATATTGTTAGTTCTTTTTTATTGCCCTGGTGAAGCATAATGAGTTTTTAATGAGTTATTTAGGACAAACTCATTATGTTATCTTGATACACCAAAAAAAGTTAATGAAAGGCTACATGACACTGATTTCCTAATCCCTGTTGCTTATGCATGAAAATTTGTTTTAAGATAACAGTTTACAGTGTGTTTACAATCAGCAAAAGACGACTGACCCCCATGTGTCTTTTTCCTACTGTTACTTGCAACTACAAAGAAACACACACACACACACACACAACCACACACACTTCTCTTTCATGGGCTGAATTTGAATATAGGCATCTGACAGTTAACTGTTGACCCCCCTCAAGCCAGACACCAAATTTGGTTGAGGTCTTTAATGCAAACGTGCACAGTTGGTGGTGGAAAAATTGTGTGTCTGTGTCTGACGTAGTGGAAAAAGTGATGAATTATTGAAAAAGAATGCAAGTACACTAAAGATAACAGCTATGGTGCTTTTTTGCCAGTGATAGAGAAAGTATCGAGAATCTTTACTGAAGTAAAAATAGTCAATTAATACTACACATTTTTAATATTCTGTTATATGTAACAGACCTGAACTAAAAATGTTACTTAAATAAAAGTATGTAAATATAATGAGAAATGTGTAAGTGTTACAGGTTAAATATCCCCTGTGGCTCTGATACTGTTATATATCATTACATTATTATTACTGTAGCATTAATGTAAAAACTGTATTTTTCCTGTAATTGGTTGAGGTGAAGCTAGTTTTTAAATTATTTCATCTAGGGCTGCAAGAAGTGATTATTTTGATTATGGATTGATCTGCTGATTACCTTCTCCATTACCTCATTGATTGTTTGGTTTGTAAAAATATTAAAAAAAATAAGAAATGCTGTCACAATTCCCCTGACGCAAAACTGTCAACTTTACAATGCTTATTTTGTCCAACTGTTGGTAAACCCCAGTGTTACAAAAAACAAATTAAGATGAATAAAAGGATTGCAGACTTTTAACAGTCAAATATACCCAGACCCACACACAAAATTGCAGATTATTTTTCTGTCAACAATAATCAACTAATAGTTTCAGTTGACATTTTCATAGGTTTTATGTGCAAAAATCTGTAACTTGTCACTTAAGCTGCCAAATAAATGAAGTTAAGCAAAAACTACAATGTATCCACCTTTAGATGTAGTGGAAGTACAGGCTAATGTAGCAGAAAAAAATGCTCAAATTACATACAATTACCTGAAAATGTGGCACCTAGGTAGATGTAAATAGTTGCATTCCACCATTGACTTCCACACAAAGAAATGGTCCATGAAAAATCTTCAATAAACATAATATTTTTGTGTAAATGTGAATTTCTATTATCCATCGCAGTCTGTTGATAATATGTGACCCTAGATAAAAAACCCACATCCTTAATTTAATCTAATGACTTGATGATTTATTTTTCATAAAGTAATGTGTCATAGCTCAACCACAAGGACGTTCCACAGTTTGTTCTGAGCCACTTTCCACTTACAAGGCAATGTTTGACAAAGCTTTTTAATAAGGAAGAGATGGTCAGCGCTGAATTCCACCGGGAAATGGTTATTATTGGTCCTTTCACACAGACTACGTAAAACTAATTGAAGAAGCTTTCACACCTAACACAAGTGTGGCATTGTGCAGACGAAGGTCAGTGTTCATATTGAGAAAGCAACCAGATTGTCATGCACCACAGCTGTGCGACGAGAAGCTGAATGCTGCTGATTTCCTGCTATTTTTGACCCCCAAATGTAACATTCAAAGTGTGGTGGCGTTCTCACATTCTGGCAGAGAGGAGGGGGGGAGGATTTTTGTCCACTGTCTGACAAATTTGACTGCAAATTCATTTTGTGTCGCCCCCATAAAGCTGAAACGATGAGTCAATTACAGTGTTTTACAGTTGCACACCTTCCTCTATGTTGATTCATTGGAAACTTTTCACATTATTTTGCCAAAAGTGACACTTTGCCACTCTCTGTATGTAGCATTGCAATTTGTATCTGTGCTGTAACAGGCTTCTTTTGGAGAGTTGTTTTTACTCATATTAATATACCAAATCTATGCACCAGTTGGGTGTTATGGAATTTATATATTAGAAACAAAACTCTGCTCCTTCCCAGCAGCACCCTGTGAACATGAAACTTGATTTCCCTTCACCATAAAAGTGGAGCAACTTGTGAAACTTCAAGCACATCAGTAACCTAACATCCATACAGAGTTTATAGTATGCAATCATTCAAAAATAACTAGTATGATAAAAAGAATATTTTTTAACTTGCTTGTGTTGAATTGGTGCTGGACGTTATGTGTCTCTCAACTGATGATCACATAAACATGTATGTCATCTTAAGCCCTAGAAAATTGTTGTGACTATTTATTATTTTTGGATACTTCAAGGACCAAACTGATCAATCAATAACGTAACTTACAGTGCATAATTCACATGATATATCTATTAAATCTGTTATTTACAAGTCTGATCCCGAGTCACTGAATTATGCTCCACTTTGCAGCAATCATAGGTATGTTGCAGGTGTAAAGCCTTCAGGAGAACCTCTTTAGTCTTAGTTGTTCTAGATGCTGGTACTTTTACTCCAGTCTGACTTACAAATGTAACATGATCACAGGGAAGTTCAGCCTCTGCAGCAGGTTTAACCTGTGAAGAAAGTGATGATGATGCATTTGAGGTAAGTCGCATCCTTAAGAGAACTGAAGCCAAGAGACTGAGTTTCTCTAAATCCACTCAGACACTTTGGAATGAAAAACAGCCGTGTGTGTGTGCAAGTGTGTTTGTGTGTGTGCGTGTGTGTGTGTGTATGATTTTGTTGAAGAAATCTCTCCAACAAGCGACTCTCCTGGCAGAGCTCCAAGCCACAAGTGTTTTGGTAGAGTGGCAAGATAAAGTAGTTTTCTGCTCTCATGGGACGCAGAGCCTTTAGATAGAAACAGAAACATTCCCCCGTGTGTGTGTTTGTGTACTAGTGTGTGTGTGTGCTAGTGTGTGTGTGTGCTGGCTGGGTTGCACTCTGTTTCATCAAATCTAACTTCTTTCATTCCGGTTGTTTCACGGTGCTGCAGATAGCAGCTGTGGGTGTGTGTGTGTGTATGTGTGTGTGTGTGTGTGTGTGTTCTCTTTCATGTTTTTTAGCATCACTGTTTGATGTTTTTGAGGGTTTTTTTTTTTTGGTTAACTGAAATATTGGGGTTGAATGCAGATTTTTTTTCTCCCTTTTACCTGATCGAAGCAGACAGTTCAGCCCTGAAGAAAAGGTTTTATTCTCTGTCTTACAGTTCATGTTTTCCAAGGCTTTTCTCACATTTCTCCCTCGATTTTTAGTCATTTACACTTTTTACAAGCAAAAAAAAAACATTGCAATGAATGGACTGATTTTTATTGTTTGCACTTTTTGTTCATATTGTTAGAGGCACTACAATGAAATTCATTACATCTTTAATTATTCAAGTGAGTTACTTGAAAATCCCATTTGAGAAAATGGAGGCTTTCACCTTGCTGAAGACATCTTGGACTTTGCTTTCTTGGCAGCCACAAACTCTTCATTTTTTGTGTTTTGACTGCTCTTTCCTCTCTGGTGGACATGGTTAACTCAAGTCTCATCCATGGTTACAAACTGTTGGAGAAATCTCTTGAGATCTGCCTCCAAAATGGCAGGATTGTCATGTACATGATGTGTCAAGTCGACTTCTCATCAGGCCAAAGGAGTTTCAGGACTCAGCGAGCTGACACCTTGTCATTTCCAGTTTGTTGCTGATAACCGCATAAAACACACTTTGGGGAGATACACACCTCTGTGGCAATGCACCGTTATGTTATTTGTCAGTCTGTCAGCATCATGTCATGTATCTGACAGTGATCTCCTGTGTGGTGACAGTGACCAGCCTCCCAGGAGGGGGGTCAATTTCCAGGCAATCTCTGCTACGTTTGAATTCAGCTGCCTATTTCTTCACTGTGCTGTAATAAGAAGCACCATCCCTCAGTTTCTCCATCACATCCCTGTAAACCTCCTTTGCTGATAAACCCTTGAGACTGAGGCCGCGGATGACTGCACAAAAGCTGATGTTTTCCATTGTCACACAGTGCTGGTTCGCAATTTTTATTTACCTGACACAAAATATACCACAAAAGTTATAAACTTCAGATTTTCTGCTTAATTTCTACAAAAGTTAAAATGGTCAAGCATGTAACACCATTCGTATCTCAACCTCCGCCTCATTAAATCATGCAAATTTTATCTAGACTTTCATGGTTCTCTTTTGATGAATCCTACTGACCCGATTTTTTCCTGATTCAATCATTATGCCTTCTAAAGGTCAGCATGCTGGTATGGTCTTTGTAAGAATGCTGATGTTAGCATTTAGCTAACTAGCGTGCTGCGCACTGAAGTACAGCCCTACAGCCTCACAGAGCTGCTAGCTTGCAGATGGCTGGCCAACCTCTTTACTCTCTATCCATCTGTAAAGACAGACACGAAACAAAACTGTCTGGAAACGAGGCATTAGTCTCTTTAATCACTTGACTGCAGTTACACAATCACTTAATAATATCTGTTGACATTTAAATAAACAAATTTGCCGAAAAGTTTATACGTAGAACACTATGGCACTCCTTGTTAAACTGAATTTGCTGATTGTCATTTAATCTTTGAAAGGAGGAAGTCTTAGTTTAAACCGAGCTTGTTTACACAATATTTTGTAATTTGACAGAATGTTGCAGAAACCTTGTTGTCTAACTCAAAGTTTAACCCCCAAACAGGCAAAATAGGCTTTAAAACTGGACCCGTTATTGGCCCTAAGCTCGATAGTGGTAGGCCTAAAAAAAAGCTCAGGGTAAACTCTCAACAATAATTACTGCTGTGCTAACAACCATCACACAGAAAATAAGATCCAGAATAAGGTAATAGGGTGATAATGTGAACATTTTAATCAGCTTTAACAAGTTTCACAGCTTCCCTCTTTCCCCTCTTCGCCCGCCTTTGTTCTGTCTAATTCATATGGGGGCTGAAAGCTTGGTTAGTTAAAGTTAATCAGCAAATCCGGCTCCCTGGAGGCCAAGCTGCATTCACTTTACAGCACAATAGACACATTTTCCGCAACACTTTTATCATTAACAAGGCCATATTCTTCCATTAGCTACCAGTTTATTTCTTTGACCTCTGAACACACACTGGTAATTACACAACCACCTTCCCCCACATTTCTTTTTCTTTTTTCAACGGTTCCTCTGTTCTCTCCATCTCCCCCCTCCATCAGTCTGCCCGCTTCTTGTCGTTTCCACACTCACTTTTTTCTGTGGATTGAAAGGTCTGAAATTAATTTGTAGAGGACAAGATTAATGTTGGGAAATGGAATACTGGGGCACTTTATCATGAGCTCAGGCTGATTAGTAAAATTCAGATTGATTAAAGAATGAACTGTTAATTTGTTCATGTTTGAGAGCTGGTCTGGGAATCTGTCTGACTGTCTTTAACTCACAGCTGAATAGTTTGATGCATTTTGTTGTTTTTAAGGGTTTTTTATTTCTGTTCTCTAGTGTGATGCATCTCACCTCCCCTTGGTGGGCTGCGAGGGAATGAGACTGCGAGGAGGGCGGGGTTTCAACCCTGAATCCCACCTGGAACTGGCCCCTCCCACTCCATCTCCTTCTTCTGCGCCTCCTGTTGCATGGTTACCCGGGGTTCTTAAGAAGGGTGTACGCCTTCGTCTTCGCTTGGATCGCCATGATGACCGTGGAAGGGGCTGCTGGCAGCTAGTGGACTTGGAGGCGGAGTCAGAGCCAGTTGGGCGGAGACTAAGGAGGCAGGCTCCTGTTACCTGCACACAAAGTAAGAGTTGACTCTCTAAAAAAAAAAGGCATTTGCTGCTCTTTAATTTTGAAGGGGATTTGGTCAGGCTGCTAGCTTTGATGAAATGTAATTGGTATTTATATGTTGGATTTTATTTCAACATCTGTGGAGGAAGTATTTAGTTAAAGTAGCAAAGTTATGATACTCTGTTATTAGCAAAAGCCCTGCATCTAAAATCTACCTTAATCAAAAGTATGTAAGAATAATTAATTAAATGCAAATACAATTGTGGCAAAATAGCCTCTGTCATTCTTAGATTTTTATTAATTATATTATTTGAACATTATTACTATTGCATCAAAGTTTCAATTAGTTGAAAAGGAGGGTTATTCACACTAATACATCATAATTCTCTTACATTTGGATATAATTTTTCTAAATTTAACAGTCAACACCTGCAAGAATAAATGTAGTGGAGAATAAAAGTAAAGAAATAAAAATGCAATTAAGAGGAAGAATGAAGACATGGAAATAGAAACTGACCTGAAGTACAGTATTTTAGTATATATGTACTTTCCACCACTGTTAAATAGAACAACTCTGTGCAGTCTATTGGACTTTCGTGTGTGTGTGTGTGTAAGAGTATGTGTGAGAGGGGAGCTGATTTATCAGATTTTCCCCTTTTCTCCCCTTGACCCATAACTGATGAAAAGACCAACACTCTCCACCTCTCCTGTCTTCTGGAGTGTGTTTTGCTATGAAGGGGCTAAGTGGAAATAAAGGAGGGGCAGAGTGTGTTTGTGTGTATTTCTGCGTATCCATGTGTGTCAGCCAGCTCACCTATTTAATACACATATTGTTGTTTACGTGTTTATTTATTCCCACCTTATCACATGACTCTGGCGCAGGATCCGATTTCACTGTCTGTTACCATGGTGATGCCCTGCCTGAGCTGTAAATAAATTCAGGGGGTTTGTTGTTACATTGATTAGACAAAACTACACACACACACACACACACACACACACACACACATGCACGCACACACACACACGCACACAAATTTATTCTAACACCAGGCAAGAGTATATTGTTTCTAGATAAAAAGCGTTTATTTTATGCATGCATTACGGTTGGATGCACTGTTTAGACTGCTTGTTTATTTGTGTGTAGGTGTGCAGTTTGGTGACACCTCAGTATAACTCACTTCATTGCACTGCCCTCTCTGCATAAGTGAAAACAGATACAAATCTCCATCCCCTGAAGCTGGTGATTAAGTTATGCTAATCATTGCTGATCATTGCTGCATTACTCCAGCCATAACAGTTGGCTCCAACCGCTTTCAAATGCTCTCGTCTCACACGCAGCTTCCAAAAGGAGACAATATCCCTGCATTGGAAAATAAAATTATAGGGTTCGCTGATTGCCTAATTGCTTAATTAGCCATAAACAAATTAGGCTGTGGTCCAAAATGTATTGTGTTAGGGTTGCAGTGCAGTGGTGCAAATCTTGCCCCTCGCCTGCAAAAAAAAAAATAGGGTGTTGTCTCAAATTGTCAGCTAGTGTTAATGGGCTCCCCAACCAATTCTTTTTAAGTAAAAGATGATTATCTGTTCTCTCTCAGTCTGTCTCTGTCTGTAATGTGATGCGCTGTAATGGGACGGGACTGATTGAGGAGGGACATCAGGATTAATCTCACTGTGTAATTACTTTTATGATTTATGATTCGCTTTCTTCACACACACACGCACACACACATACACACACACACAGAGCGGCCCCCTACCGTCACGATCAGTGCATATGATGAGCATGAATGTGTGTCAGCACTCAGTATCGTAGCTTTATTGTCCTGACCTTGCTGTTTTTTTGTCCTTTTTTTATTATCACTTATGAGATTCAAGTAATGAAATACGGCAATTTGTCTGCCTGTCACATCCAGTGTTTAAACAGCTTGTGAGCGACCGCTTCACCGCCGACTCCTGACAAATCTCTTTACACGCTGGCAGCGGCTGTGCGTGCAATCGAGGGCACGTCTGCGTTTGATCCTCCCTGTGAAAGGTTAACCTGATTTTGATTGAGTGTTAAAACCCACCAGTGTTGCTTCTTTGACCGCAACCTGAGCAAAACTAATCAATATGTGGTGGTAAAGGGGGGAAGAAAAAAAAATTCTGCTCTTGTAGCCAATAAGAACAAATGAAATAAGCACTCTGGAGCCTTTTTCTTGTAATGCCTGCACCATAGCAGGTGAAAAACGTGCAACCTTGCCTTTGGCTGGTCTTCTTTTCTTTCCATGTGTAGATTTTTTATTATAGATAAAACAAAAGCAGCATATATGAGCTGACACAAAGGCAGAGAGAGTCTGTAAATAAAAGGAAGGCAGTGAGCTTTGACAGCAGCATGATCTTTTATCACAAACAAAAGCAGCAGAGAAATCCTGGAGGGCTTCTGCTAGAACCTTTTGATGTTTACAAAAAAAAATTGATCTCTTTACCTCAATGCCAGACTGCATAAGAAAAGTTCAAGTATTAAGGAGTGATTCCATATTTTAGGAATTTTTGGTGCAGTTTTCTAAACTGGACTCTCCCTGTGAAAATTTGAATTTCCCTCAGAAATAATTTGCGGACAGATTACAGTTTGTAACCTGAACGCTTGTGGCACAAAACACTGCACAGCTTGAATCCCGCTCTAAGCTTTAGTTGAAGACGGTAAAGAGAAACCCTGAGCTGCAGCAACTGTAATTACATTACAGTCCCACACAGCCACACACAGAAACACACACACAGACATCGTTTTGAGCTCAGCAGGTCTGCTGCCGCGGGATGTTAGAGGCGTGTTGCTATGACGACTGAAAGGGGACACAGAGGAAGGGGGTTAGGGTAGAAGGGAAGGGGAGGAGGGGGTCGTTTCGGAGGAAGGTGGTTGGAGATTGAGGAAGAGAGAAAGAGACGCACGCAGCAGAGTTGCCGGTGTCTTGACAGTGTGTAGCAGCAGTGAGCGGCAGAGGCAGGCTGCTGGAGATCCGTCAGGGGAATATTCAGAAACCTGCTGCTGGAGTGAAGCATCACACAGACAGTGACTGCCAGACGGCTGTGTGCATGGTAGGCAACGCTCAGAATCATAATTTTTGTGCAAATTTTGAACCTTTTTTTCAATGTGTTTTGGTCTGAGAGGATGGAGGGCATCATGCATATTCACATGTTCTTGTCTCTGTTCCTGTTTTTTTTCTCTTTCTGCAATGACAAATAGTGTCATCACAGGAAGAGAATTTTATTTTCTACACTAACTCTCTGCACAGAGGTCAAGCCAGTTTTTAATATTTTTTAAGAAATAAAATAACGATAGGTTTGTGACAGCTAATTAGTAAACATCAGCCTCTGTAAAAGTGCAGTCGGCGCAGCACTAAACAGCCTAGCTTCTGATTCAAAGGCCATGTCAGGTAAGTGATTGCACTGCATGAATGAAATGATGGAGGGATCGATTGAGAGAGGGCTGAATGTGAAATTCATGGCCATGTGGATGAATGGCAAAACACCAAGACAAAACACTTGAAACCACTGCTGAGTGTGTCTGAATGTGCATTTGATTCATTGTTTGATTATGTGGGTGTTGTGGATATGTGTGCTTTGCTTTCACTTCCTGTGTGTGTGTGTGTGTGTGTGTGCGTGCGCGTGTGCGTGTGTGTATGTGTGTGGCTTTGTCTCTCTCAGTGCAGTAATGATATTTATTGCAATCTCTGTTGTTGAAGAGGGGGAGGGGTATAGTGGAATACAAAGCTGTATTTGGCTTTGTGTCTACTATTTTGTATAGTTTCTGTTTGTGTGTGAGTGTGTGCGTGGGTGTGGGTGTGTGTTTCTGTGTGTATGTGTGTGGAGGGGGCAGTCTCACATGTACATTGAAGTTTCCGCTCCAGTTTGAAGGCAGTGGTGCATGCAGTTTAAAGCTGCCACTTCCTGTTACTTTGAAATTACGTTTGATAATCTCTCCGTCTCTCCTCTCAGGTCTGATGAGTTCCTTGTCTGCTGGCTCAGAGATGCAGACTCCCGCTCTCAGCCCCGAGTTCATGGTGGGTCCCCAGGGTAAGGTACCTGGCAGGAAGAGAGGACGACCTCCTGTCCGTAAGCTGGAGTTCCAGAGTCACTATGTTGAGCCTATGGTGCCCATCAAGGTCCCAAAGAAGAGAGGCAGGAAACCTGGCTTTAAGGTCAGTTGGTCATTGCTTTGGTTTAACAGTAATTGTTTGCTTCAGTCTTACCAACACCTTTTGCTCACTGTGTGAAATAGTGCTACATTTTAAAGCTACCTTGTTTAGTTCTTTTGTGAGAAAGTGTTGTGTTTATGTTCAAATTCGAAACTAAAATGCTTCATGTTTCTCTCTGGCTGAACAAACGTGTTGAAATCATTTCCTTCCTCATGAAATATTTGCAAACACAGATTATGAATATATTAAAGACTTACTCACATCCACATTTACAAAGCTAGCGGTCTTCTTCTTCCAAGCTTTATGCCTGTTCATTGCTAAGTGTGCTAGAAAGATACTGCCGCCATGTGTGATAATTGGGATATTGCGAAAGCTCTTGAAAGGATTATAAATATTACATACTGCACATGCAAGTTGTTGTGTTAGCCAGTGGAGCACAACATTACCCAAACCAGCAGGGAATCACGTATCAAAATGTTGCTCCATATTGCCTCTAGTGGTCAAAGACTCAAGGTACCTTGAGTTGACTACAAGGTACCTTAAATTACTTGCCTATCACTAGTATTTACACTGCAACATGTAAAGAATTATTATACTTTTGTTATTAGTAGTGCCACTTATATTGGTAATGATATTGATAATGTTAGTGGTATTTTTTTTAATATTGCCTTTATAGAGCAGCCTCCAGATCTGGCTACCAGGTCACTGGATGTCCCACTATATGCAATAGTAATATTACTATAATTTTTGGAACTGGCACTGGTACTCTTATTGGTGTCATTATAACTACTGAAAATGGCATTGCTATTAGCTATTGGTATAGTACTGATATTTCTAATAGTTGTACTCATTAGAATTGGTTTTAGTAGTTTCAGTGATCTGCGTGTAGCTTTGATCCTCTGATTTTTCATCTAGTTCCACCATTAGATCACAACTTCCACCACCCATCTCACACTCAAGTAGATGACTGAATATTTCTTAAACTAATCACCAAAGTCCTGCTAGCCTAGGTACACTTGCTACCACAGCTATACACAGTACAGTAGTGGTAGACGTAGCTTTAAAGTCTAAAAACTGGAGCCATGTGGAAGTGCCCTAAACATAAATTCTTCATATTGGCCAGAAAGGGGCAATCCCACTGGTGAGGGAAAAAAAGTCATTGTACGCAGGTCTGCAAGTCATGGTGACTCGGTCCACTTCTTTATACAGTCTATGACCACATAACACAGTTATGCCCTCTATTGGCCAAGTGCCACATTTTTGTCTTCCACTCGTAGTTGGGTTAATAATTTAAGTTTTCTAAAGTAATGAGAACTACAGCCATTTTGCCTCCTGCTGAATTATATATGATTTTTAGAATACTGAAACATTTGATTTGTTTGTTTGTTTGTGTGTGTGTGTGTAGCTGAAGCCCAGGACAGTGATGTCCCCACTAGCCAACTCTCCTCCCAGCAGCACACCAGAACCTGAGATGGGCTCCCTCCCACAGGATGCTGCTATTGTCCCCCACTCCACCACACCACAAGTCCTAACAGGTAACACCACACTCAATCACACATCTTATTTCATTTTTATTTATTTATTTTCCTAATTACTTCATCAAACAGGGACATTTGCATCAATCAACATTCAAGCATATGTAAATACACTCAAGCTAGCTAAAAGGCTAGTTTTCTATCGGCAGTCCCTTTGCCAGACATTGTCAGGCATACAAGAAAAGTCAAAATAATACAACAAGTGCAGCAGTTAGAGACATACACCCTCATGGCAAATTGCATTACACTTAAATAGATGATGCAGATGATACAGGTGCAGTATAGGTACAGCCATGTTAAAGGTGGATAACGAAGCACTACTATTCATTGCCTTGGTTCTCAACAGTCTCAACCTTTAGGTGCTGATCTATCTGGTACCATGGTCATTATTGCTAATTGGCTTGCCCAGATTGAAATCCAAAACCTAACAGGAGGTATGTGATGTCGGGAAGGTGCAAGTAACACTGCTAATGATTTTCTAAGCCTTGAGCTCTGGAGTCATTCTGTATGGCAGGAAGGTGGTCCTAATATTTTTACACTTATTATAAACTCACAGCTTGATGTAGTGGTGTGACTCTGTGGTATGAAATGTACGCTCCCTTCTTCTCTTTTGTTTTTGTGGCTTATCTTTTCCATCCCCCTGCTCTGACTGTGACTTCACTTCAGTGCTAAAATACACGCTTCTCCCTCTGCAAGTGTCAGCGTGGCGTCTCTCGTCTTTGTTCTCCAAATACACAGAAGACTTGTTCTCTGTGACGACAACACGCCTTTAGATGTAAAACATTATACCCATGTGCATGTCTGCATGTTGAATCAAAAACAGCACTAGTTTCTCTGGGTTTACTGTGTATGTTTACTCCCTTTAATATCATATCCTTTTCTTCATTCCCTTTCAGTCTTCTTATCCAGCTTTTATTTCCTGCTTGGGCTCTGGAGAAAATCAAACATTTTTAAAATTCCTTCCCAAATGAAAAATACACCTCAAACAACCATTCTTACTGTCTGGCTCTCATTTTTTTCATTCCTTTTTTCCTGTCCTGCTCTGAATAAGCAAATATTTAAAAATTGCCTTTAGTGTATTTGAGGTGGGAATGGGAATCTCATGTGTCAAGGACCAGCGCTTCGCTCTTTGTTCTTGCAAATCATGAAAAAGTGTTTGATGTCAGACAGTAGACATCCAGAAGCGAGGCACGCATACGCGCACACACACACACACACGCACACACACATTCACATATACACACTACAAACCAGTGTGCTCCCTGTGGTTCCACCCAAACACATATGTAAATCATTTCTCTGGTGAAAATAGAGAAGCATTTCAAAAATAGTCTCCGTATTTTAGGGTAATCTTTTGGGATATTGTTTTGGCAGTATACATATACATCCCTTTGAATTACAGACAAATATATTATTTTTTTCACATTCATTTATTAAGAAATGTTTCCTTTCACCTCCACACATTCTATTCACATTGTTTATCCAAGGATATTTGACATGAAAGGATGTTAAGATGTAAGAAAGTATTGAAATTGTATTGAGTATTGAAAATATCAGGCATTTGCTGTATTATATTAAGGCACTTCTGTACTCTGTGTGTCAGTATATAAGCCTCCAAACGTACATGTGCAGATCTTATCACATAATTGATTTTTCAGAATACAATACAATACGTTCGACCTTTGTGTAGGCACAAAGTAGAGGTAATTGAGAATCATCTCAGTGGAGTATTTGAGTCTTATAAATCTGTCATCTGGTAAATCCATAACTGTCCAGCTCTGGCATAACCAGCAGGCATCTGCATTATTGACAAGCTGGAAAACGGTTGGCACAAAGGGAGCAGATTCAGAGGAAATACCTCTAAGCTGTTTCACATCTACACAGTTACACTCTGAAGGGGCTTTAACACAGCTTTTAAAGGTCTAGTGTGCAAGATTTAAAAAGATCTATTTGTAGAGTATGGTTGAAATGGAATATAGTATTCATAAATATGTTTTAATTTGTGTAAAATTGCTTGAAAATAATTGTATTTTGCTTAGAATGAGCTTTTTATCACTACAGAGGGAGCAGGATCTTTATGTTTTTTGCAGTTTTCACAGCCACTATAGGCTTTCTTACAAATAGAGGTAGAGGTGGATAGTATTCGATGTGCTATACCATCTGCAACTTTACTGCTAGATGCCACTAAATCCTACACATCCTACAATGTTAAAACGCATACAGAGACTTGACTTGACTAAAATGATGTAATTTCCTGTTTCTCCTTCAGCAGAGATGCCAATGCCTGATGACTACCTATGTGACCCACCAGTGGATTCCAAGCGCTACGCTGTGGATCCCAGCGACTCTGCCTTCAATGTCATGACATCCCAGTACCCACCAAAGCACTCATACGGTTACCGTGGCAGCAGTTGCTCTACTCCAATGGGCTTTTGCAGACAAGCATCAAGCCCAGGAAGCTTCCAGGAGGGGATCAGGAATGGTGAGGCTGTGTTTTGAATGTAGATGTGCATTGACCAAGAACACAGGATGTGTTGAACTTAAATATTAAATATTATTTTAAATTAGGTTTTTATTGAAGAATTCCGTTTTGTATATAAGCAAATGTGAATGATATGATAGCTGACTATTTTCATACCACACTGCTGTGTATTCCCCAAAATTTTGAAATAATACTTTAAGTCCTAAATTTCTGCTGTGTAACTAAGGTTCCTGGTCTGTCAGGTGATATGAGTGTGTTTGGTTATCTGGATCTGTGATATGTTGAGCATTTGGGCGTCTTCATTCCACCTGTTCCCCTGTGCTACCTAGCTTACAGTCCAATGCCGGACACTGGAGAGTGCAAGCGTCCTGCTGGTAAGGACCCGTCCAGCTGGGGTGTGGAGGAGGTCGTTTGGTTCATCAAAGATGCAGACCCCCAAGCCCTGGGACCCCATGCTGACACGTTCAGAAAGCATGTGAGTCCAGATTACTTTGTACTTTTGCACCAATGGCCATTAATTGGTACCATAATACTAAACATGTAAAACTGAGATTTACATCCCTGCATGCATTTCTTTGCAAAGGGGTACAATTAAACATAAAAAATCTGTTATGAGGAAAAGTAGCTTTATATATCCATTTCCAATTCACTGTGGTCCCAGCAATAAATGAGCGGATATGGAAACTAAATTAAGACTATTACAGCATTTTTAAAGCATAGTGAGATCTGACCCTAAGCTATATTACAAGCCTTCTTACTTCATATAAACCACAGTGCTGCCTCTGATCCTCAGGCAAGACTGCAGCTTAATATTTAAAGTGACCCAGTTCTAAAACAGCCTGAGTGCAGAACAAAAGGAGTTGGTAATAACAGGAACGTTATTTATACATAAAAATTGTTTCTTTTAACATCTTTGTATGAATATTTTGTTACTTTGGCATTTTCTTTAACTTTTATAATGTGGTAACGTTTTTTGGAGCTTACTTTTATGTATCACTTTCCTACAGTCCAGTAGATGCAGAACATAAAGCATTATTTCAATACTTCATGCATAAAGTTTACCAGCTAGCAGGAGTATGTGTCATATTGTGAAACCTATTAGTCACACAGTTTTGTGCTGTGTTTCAGGAGATAGACGGAGACGCTCTGCTTTTGCTGAAAAGTGAGATGATGATGAAGTATCTGGGACTGAAGCTGGGACCTGCTCTTAAACTGTGTTACCACATCGACAGGCTTAAACAGAATCGGTTGTGATCTGCTGCAGAGACGCCAAAAACCCCTGATCACCTTTCACTAAAACTGCACCACTGCAGATTTCTCTCAAACTCAACTATCTCTCAGCTATCAGCAATACATCACCAATGCACTGGAACCAGATTGTGCATTTGTCGGCTTTTAATGCGTCTGCACCACGTTTTTGTTGACTGTATACATTAGGACTATTTACAGCTGAAGCAATCATTTCTTTTCCGTCATTGTTTGCTGGGTATCTCAATGGCCTTAGATTGTAAATATCAGAGCTCCACATGGCAGCTACTTTATAATGAACATGTCCTGTATGGAGATTCACTCTGCAGTCTGCACACAGCTTACTGTTGTTTGTGCAAATTTAAATAATGGATGTATGGCCATTATTTGTCCATATCAACACCTCTGACAACCCACAGAAACAGGGAGCTTAACAAACTTGTATGGTGCTTTACCTCGGTTTTAATTTTTAACTTAAAAAAGTGTTTATGTTCAGGCATAATGCTGCTGCAGTTTTAAAATAATAGTTTTGTGAGTTATTTTGTTGTAATCTAATGGTAGTTTTGACCCAAGTATCCTTCAAATACACAAACTACAACTAATAACTGATCTCTCATAATACTATTCATATTTTGATCTGTAGCTTGTGTGAATAACTCAGTCTAGATTCAGTAAATGATGAGATGATCACTTTTTCTCATCCATCTAATTTTTAAAGGTGTATTACAAACAGTTTTTTGGTGTGAAGCAGAGTGCTAATGTGAACATTTTTTCCACCACAAACCACAGCCCGACGGTGAAGCGATAAGATGTAACGCCCATCATAGATGCATCAAGTCACACTGCACTCATAAAGACAGGAAGGAAAGGAGACATAGGCAGATGCTTGGTTTTTTCATCACATTCTCGTGAAATGTGTATCATGTGACTCTCATTGGTTTTAAAAATGACAATATCGAATAGCAGGCCACTTTGCAATCTGACTTTAAAGGCTTTTGTTTTACTTGAGGTTGCAAAATAGCGTGACAGAAAGCAACTTGTAGCAAACTGGTGCTTACTGAAACATAACTGCCACTACAACCACAACACTTAAACAGTTAATCACTCTCTTCACACACTTCATCGCTATCTCTTAAAGATAACGCTACGGTTTACATTTCTCTCATGCAATAACTCAATATTTTAAATATAAATGCCTCTAAAGTGGTTTTTTAGTCTGCCTCATAGTAAACCAGTATTTCATCTCCAAACTGTAAAAAGTGACATACTGTTGAAATAAAATGTTTTGAGCATTAATAATAATCTTTTTTTTTAATTCTTGCAGTAACCAAATGCTGTTTTGTTATATAAACTGTTGAAACAACTTGTAAATGCATTAATGATCAATATCATGCAGTTTATGACAGATTTGCATAACTTGTGGTTAGACACGATGCTTTGTTTGTAAGTGACTGTACAGTGCTTGTTACTCATTTTTCTACATTATGTTCTAAGTGTTTTATCTAACTTTGTTAAATCATTGTGCTACTGACTTGTGTGAGCACAGCATGTATGTCTGGATGAATTCTGTATTTCATTTGAGTGTTTGTGCATTTTATTTTACAGTTTTCAACCGGATAAATTGATTTTAGTATATTCAGTAAAGCTGTTTCGCCAAACTATACATTTCTTAATGTTTTCCACAAAGTTCTATCATGCCTGTGAGCCATGTTTAATCAATTTTGATCTTCTAAAAACTCCCCTTTTCTTTTTTATGCTAATGTTTCTTAAAGCATACTTTTTTTAGACAAAATAAACCTTCTTCTTTGATGAAGTCTGACGTTTTTATTTACATTTTATTTATTGATCTATGTATTTATTTATTTGTTTATTTATTAATGTATTTATTTATTTCATCAGTTTATACGGCCCACGAACTTTGGAGGGTTTCCCGACCTTTATTTTTGAAACCGCGAGATTAGCATCGCTGTAGTATCGCGTGAATACAAGCCGATTCACTTCCTGTATGAGCATGCCAATGGTTTTCATGCGGGTTACACAAATGTGTGCATCTGTCAGCCAGAGGTGAACATGGCAGACGTCTCCGAGAGGACGCTTCAAGTTGCGGTCGTGGTTTCTTTTGCTGCTGGCTTCCTGGCGGGTTGGCAGGCAAACAGAATGAGGAGAAAGTTTCTGGACTGGAGGAAGAAACGGCTGCAAGATAAGCTGTCAGAAACTCAGAAGAAGCTGGATTTGGCTTGAATGGTGACGTGAAATTTGTCCTGCTACGTTGGCTAGTGAGTGTAACTTGGGCCTCTAGATTTTAATGGAAAATAACATAAGATGTTTCCCCCATAAGAATATTATTTTCGACCTACCTGCTGTGTCTCACGGTATGAGGAGGCTCAGTTATTCATATGACAGCCTGTTAGCTAACTTTAGCCAGTCTCACTGTCATTAAGACGTGTGGAGTTCGACACATTCAACTGTGCTTCAGCTCTGAAAACTTTAATTGCAACAGTGTATTTACTTCTAACATCATAATAAACCGTGTCTGATCATTGTATCTCTCTTTATTTAACAGGTCTGGAGCTCTTTGGTCTATATGAACGTTGGTTTTGGGTCTGCTTGGTCTTGGATGTGCTGCTACACGTCTGTCACTGTGGAGAAGAAACCCAAACATGACCTATATGTGTCCTGGACTACCTACATCTTTTTTTAAATCAAGGCAGAACTTGATATGTACTGTGGTCTATAGAAATACTGTCATTACCCACTCACTGCACCTTCTTCTTCCTGCCCTTGCACACTAAAATGAGAAGTTGGTGATCAGGCTTCAGGGGTTTTTGTTCCATCATGTCTCATCTTCTGTTTCATATCTGATCAAATAAATTATATGTATTTTTCATGTGTGTCTTAATATGTTGATTTTTTGTTTTTGTTTTTTTCTTTTAATTCCAAAAGCGAGTACTCCATATTGAGGCTCCAGCATTTAGACTTACGGGTTTCCCAATGTGTTGGTAATAGTCACATTTTCTTAAAACAAACTGCCATATCACCCGTCTGAGGTGTCAACATGGTTAAAAGCGTTTAGCAAAACATTTTTATCAAACCCATAATAGCATTCATTTCCAGAACTTGTTGGTATGGTAGATCAATGGTCCAATTATCTTCACACTTAATTTTTAAACAGGTCAGGGCTTGGCCCCCTTGTGCCATTTTCTACTTCAACTCCACTACAGTCTGGAGTGAAAGACTGTACCTGGATCCACTAAATTTAACTGACAGCTTCATTTACTTTTTAAGGGTTTTCATACAAGACATTATACTTTAATAAAAATAATTTGTAAAAATAATTTAACTGCTGTATTGTACACATAAAGTTACACCTGAAACAATAATGAATCAGTTGGCTAACGGAAAAATAACTAGAAATTTTTTTAAATAATCACTGAGGTAATTTTTCATGTCAAGCTATTTCATAGTTCCAGTTTCACAAATGTGCAGATTTGTTGTTTTTCATGTTTAGAGTACTTTTACCTTTAACACTTTAAGAGAATATTTTTAAAGTGAGGTGTAAGTACTTTTACTTAAGCAAGGGATAGGAACACTTCCTCCACCACTGTGTGTTGTGACTAATTCAATGCATTCACCTTACATGCAAACCCAGTTTTTGTCACTGGAAATGTAAGGGACATGAAAAGTGCTCTGATTTGTGCTCCATAACTACAATTTATTCACCCATAAAACATTAGTCTTGGTTAGTCTTGATCACAAGTGAGTGTGAACGTGAACCAGACTGCCTGCCAAATCAATTCTAGTACTGATATGCTTTATGTCAGTACAGAAGTTCAAAGTAACAATTTAAAACATATAGGTCTATGTTTTGCTATACCTGAGTTATGGCTCCATCTGTTGGATGAAAGTAAGAATCACAACCTAATAAAGTTACTGCTGTGTTAAAGATTGAACTCATGAAGGATTTTTTTTCTATTATTGTGACCAAAAAAACTTAAACCACATTATCATTTGTCATACCTGCCAGATAAAAGAGGACAGAGGTTGCAGTATATTTAAATAAATCAAATTACATATAATCCCTTGAATTCTATATTTTATTAAAAATAAAAACAACTCAAGGTCTTATTGTTTTTTTATTATTGTATTTGCCTTGCTTTGATTAGCTTTCAACTGCATCTCCCTCTACTTGCAGAAAAAGATAGTGAGAGCTTCTTTTTAATGTCATGGATGAACTAATGCTTAATACTGGAAATGTTATTTGATTTATCTTTTTACAGTTAAGTTGTGTTAGGTTGTGCATGCCTATATTTATAATGAATGTTTATCCACATCATTTTAATGGTTCATGGCTTTGCATTTACTCAACTTGTCTACAGGTGGTGCTAGCGCTCTTTAATACTTAATGTATACAAAATGAGCTTTAGCCTACAGCATTGTAGTCACTGGCTCTCAAATTAGATCCTGTGAACAGATCTCTCTTTTTCATCATCACCAGTCAAGCAGGGCTATTACCTCCTCTCAACAAGCCTTTGACAAGACCTTAAGAAGTCCATTTTCCCGTAGCACTCCGTCAGTGGCTTGATGAGAAGGAAAGTGGAGTGGGTACTAAAGAGCGATCCGGAGAAGTTAAGATGACAGTCACTCCACACTTTTAGCTGCAGTTTGGTTCATAACTTGTAAAATTAATATGAAGGTGTTACATTAAATTGCATTAGAAATTCTCATTAGAAAAAAATTACTGAGATGCCTATCTGATATCAAATCTCTGTGTAAACCCCTTTCTTTGATATTTTCACTGGGCTTAAATATATAGGAAAACTTGCATTAATGAAGCTTGAGACACATAACATGACTTGCAGTACCACTGCCTGCAGGCTACATCTCATTAGACGGATCACAAATATCTTTAAAAGCACCAATAAAGAGAGCTATCCATAAAGATTTAATCTTAGAGAATTTTTTTGGAAGCACAAACATAAAAAAAATGGATCACATACTTTGATCATGGCCACATTTTGTAATCTGGTCACATAACCCACGGAATTATAGTAACAACAAAGCAATCTCAAGCCTTTTCAAGTTTCATTGACTTTCTCTTTAAATTCACTTGAATGGAATAACCTAGTTTTGAAGGCGAAAAAAGGGGGGATGACAGACAGCTTAGCTGGAATTAAAAAGTGTGAGTGTGTTGACAAATGGTGAGGAGAATGGGTGTCATGGGAGGATAAGTGCGTGGCTGTCTGTGTTTCAGATGGTTTTCTAGAGAGGGCGTTATTCTTCCTCAGTGTCTAATGCCGTGGCTAAATTGTGATGAATAGCTTGTTAGAGTGTGGTGTGTGTGTGTGTGTGTGTGTGTGTATAGACAACAACTGTCTATTCCCTGTTTATTTTGTTGCAAGCTGTGTGTGAGTGCGTGCAACAGCAGCGCTAGTGCTTATGGCTAGGAAGTGTTTTCAAAGTAGACGAGAGGAGATAATGTGCAAGAGAGGCAAAAAGAGAGATGGCAACAGAGAGGAGGAGGAGGTGGTGATGGTGGTGGTGGGGGGGTGTTCACGTTGACTGCCATGATTGATCAGATTTTCCTAATTGGCATGGAGACCTCAGAGCCTATGTCCTTCCCCTATATTGAGTGTGCTCAGTAAGTGTCATGTTTAATAAGCTTCCTGACTGGCTTTCTGGTTGTCTGATTGTGCCCTCTGGCTATAGAGTGACTGCAAAACAGGCAGGGGGAGAGAAGAGAGGGGGCAAGAGAAAAAAAAATGTATAGAGGGGAAAAGAAGACTAGATTAGGAAAGGGGAAGCAGAGCAAGGAGAAAAGGCCTCTGCTAGTTGTGCTGCTTTTAGAGAAAAACAAGACCAGTGAGTCCGTAGGCTATTGCGGCATTATGAGCTAACTGCTAAAATAAGAGTGCTACTGTACCATGATCACAATGACAATGCTGATGTTAAGCAGGTTTAAAGTTAATGTTCATCATTTTATTTTGCTGTGTTTGTATGCTAACATTTGCTCATTAACACTACTCAAAAAGAATAGTGGTAAAAGTACAGTGTGGTGCTAAATGGAAAACTAATGGATCATTAAAGTTAATACAAATCATCCTGAGGGGAGCAAGAATGTCTGTAAGAATTTTATGAAAAAACATATTTTTCTTTGAAATTCCTTTATATTAACTGACTTATTGGCTCAGTTTATTAACTAAATTAACGTCACACAAGAACTGACATTAGGCCCACTTATAGAAATCAGATTACTACGGTGTTTAATAGCTTTATTGTTGAATATTTACTGTTTTAAACAAACCGAAAATTCTACAACCCCCCCCCCAAAAACATTTATCTCTATTTTTAAATTACAATACAAACGATAGTCCACCTGACAACCAATCAGGGTCAGATTTGTAGATGTATGTAAATTGAGTATCATTATGCCAGATGGACCGAAGTCATTAAGATGAATGATAAAATATGAAAGAGTTGGTAATAATAATAAATAATAAAACAGACTGAACTATTTAATCTAATGAGCCACTTTATTCAAATTGAGGATTTTGTAAGAGAATGATTACTTTCTTTCAGGGGGATGAAGTCATAAAATATGACAGAGGCTTTTCTCAACAGACACTTTGAATGTAATAAAAAGACATTTGATTTAACCCAACAAAACAGTGTGGACTTTTTGAAGAAGTAACATAAATAAGACCATATGTTCATTAAACTTAAGAACAGTAGAAAAAAAGCCTTCTACTTTTTAATCAGAAAATATTTACCTATAAGGGAAAGAGTTGTATCTGTTTATTTGTAACAGGCTGAAAAACATAGGCTTCCTCTTTCAATATTTTTCATGCTCAAACAAATAAATATTGGATGAGTACACATGGACGTGTTCACACACACCTGAGGCTTCATCAAGCTTCAATCTGATACACCCCACACACAACTGAGTGTTTACATGTTTATGGATGACTTGGACAGATAAGTACCAGGACTGCAGATTGGACTAATATGCTGCAAAGACTTCAATTTAAATGATGATGTGATTATGTCTCCCTTTATTTGATTGAGGCCTATTCTGTAACATCGTTCCCAGAAGGTTTTTATGTAACAGGAGAGAACAGCAACACCTCCATCCGGTTTAACAGTAGAGAAATCCCAGAAGGCGACACAGAGAGATTTCATTAACAACATATCAGGCCTTCAACCCCTGAAAGAAATGTTCTAGCCATACAAACTAATCAATTTCTACAATTATTCAAAGTAGACAGAAAATAAAACAGAGATTTCATTCGTTTCACAACTGTGGACAAAGTTATAGTAGAACACTCTAATGAAGAATCCCTTCTAGAGACTTTACAAGCTAAATAAAATCTTTTTTAATAGCAGTGTGGAGTTCAGTATAACTCTATCGGGGGACGGGATGGCTAAGGGACCGTGTGCCCTATGCTTTATAGATCTGTTATATAATACTTTACAGATCAATAATAAGCCATTAATAACATTTGGTTTGTGAAAAAATCCAACTAATGTGCTTGTATTAGAATTTGGTTGTTGAAACTTACTAGACAACCCAATTCTAATACAACTAGAGCATATTCTAACTGGCAACATTTATGCAAGTTTTATTACTGGACAGCTTATGTTCATTTACCCCAAGCTGTAAAGACAACATCCACATATGATCACATTATAAAATGAATAAAAAATTAGCAAAACCTGGCTTTTTTATACATCCAGCTGACATTGTAATTAAAAGCCCTTATTTAGAGTCTTGTTTCTGATGAACGTCCACAAGTATCGACCAATAATCACTCTCCTTTTAGCTCCGTTTTGGTCTCCATCAACTTCAAGGGTATTTTTCTTGCTCCCTGGATGCTCCAGTTTTTTTTAAGCTAGTTGTTAACTTTGTATTTTTGCCATTTGGTGCTGGGTAGAAAGCATACAGTAGGTTAATTAGAATTATTTAACCAAGAAGATCTGTCTGCTAAGTGATGGGTTTGAACCTAAACAGGAGTTGAGCTAAAAGATGCTCTGCAGATCTGGGGAATAAGGGGGGGATTATGAGGCAAACTGTGAGGTTGGATTATATTTTTCTGTTGGTTAATCACTATCCAGAAAAACTTTTTTATTAAATGTCGTCACTTGATCCATTGTTCACCAAGAAATAATCATTTGTGCACCATGAAA
>JAPZDV010000010.1:9935257-9961148 GCA_029814665.1 Acanthurus lineatus
CATACAAAATGAGAATTAGCTCTGATATATTAGCTAAACTGCATAGTTATTTGTAAGATAGCATCAAAACCAGTGGTATAAGTGCTTTATGAACCTTTCATAAAAACATGACTTCTAATACACCAACACATTCTCATCCTCGCTTGTCAAATATCAACACTACTTTGTCACATTCCTCACATTTCATACATACACACAAGCTACCTTTTAATCTCTGTGATGCAAAAAAAACCTTCCTGCCAGAAAGCCTTTCTTAACATGTGGTTAATGTTGTCAAGCTATGCTACAGTCACAGTTTGCTTAGATCTGGGTGTCAACACTACTTGGTTTAGTGTAGAGAAAGCTCACTGGTGTTTCCCTTAATATGTCACTTCTGGTTTCACAAGGTCCCACCACTCTGCCCTGACCTCCACCCCTCTTGGGACTTTGACTCTTTCTACAACATTTAGTGAGCCAGTTGGTATGAACATCTATTATTGACACAGATTGGTTTACAGTGGAGTCTCTTGAAAGCCTGAAACATCTCATACAGAGCTAAAGAATACCTTGTGCCTGTGTATGAGACACTGAAAAGAATGAGAAGACATGGAGTAAAGGTCTTTATCCATCAGGGAAAGAGACCATTTACATGTAGTGCTAAACTCTGTGTATGACCTGACAGTGGTACTGGAGAAAGGGTTACAGGAACAACTGTTCTCAGAACTACACCATTCATGATGCTAAAAATACAACATGTTCTAATTTACACCAACTGGATGAAAGATTGTATAACTGAACCATGCTATACTTAAATAAGTGTCATGCTTATGGTTGTGTTAAAGCAATTCTATGTCAACTTCTGGATAAAAAAATGTGTTCCCTGACATTCCCAGGTCTTTAAATGCCAATGCTTGATTTCCTGGTGTCCTGTTTTCACCATGAGGCCATAAAGTAACCTCACTGTTCCACTCATGAGTAACTCTTTACATCTTAACAAACAGGAGTCAGTACATTTGTAGCAAACAAGGTGAAAAATTAAAGCATTTAGCTTCCAAATAAATAAAATAAATAAATAAACAAACTAAAAAAATAATTAGATAAATAAATAAATACATTAATTAATTAATTGATATAGAAATAAATAAATTAGGTTTAGGTAGTTTTTTTTTCTTTAATAAACGAGCAAGATGAGCACAATGAAAAGTTTTTTTTGAAAAGCCTGAGGATAAAGAAAATCTGCCAGCCTGACCACGACACAGTTAGCTCATTCCATACTGTTTTTGCAGTAGAGCTTGTGTTAGCAATGTCAGGACGCTTCCCATGTAATAATTTCTGGAATAGCCTGTAAAACGATGGCACAGTATTTTCTCATAATGCAAATCTGTAATGAGGAGAGGTTGACAATTGCTGTTATTTTCCTTATTTAAGCACAGCTGGAAATTTGAGTGAGTTATCCAACTTTAGTTTAATTTAAATGGATGTATCTAAATACACAGAGACTCCCAAAGGAAAATCTATCACATTTAGTCTATTCAGTATTCACTGTATGTCCTGTTACACGTTTTTGCTCCCTTGGCAATTACTCCTTTTTGAGGAAGTTGCATTTTGACACAGGCAATAACCTTGGTATAATTACTGTAGGCCTAACAAATTAACCTTTTAATGTGAGAAAGTGTGCATGTATGTGTGAAAGCTCGTGTTTGTGTGTTTTTCCTCATAAACATGCCACACAAGCAAGGGCAATACGCACACACAAAGTCAGCTCGTCTGTGGAAGCTGCTTATTCCAGCTGATGGAGTGTATAATTCCAACACTGGAATAATAATGACAGCATTGTAATTCAGATGGATAGAGTAGAAATTAGATTCTGGGGCTTTTTGCATATTGTGGTTATTGAGTTCTGCACCTTTTCCCATCCTGAAAGTGAAATGAAATGAGAGATGGGATGAGTTTACATGTCTAACTTGCTGAAGCGACCCCGCAACTCTCACCTTGCAGCAATTTGCAAGTCTAAAGTGAATCTAAAGTGCATCTTAATTATGTCCCAAAATGAAACAGCACACACACCTGAGTTTATGTACTCCTGCAGACACACATAGCAACACTGCTGGTACGTAACCTGAAAGTAAACGACTGCAATCACATTAACCACCCTGGCACTTACAGTTAGAACAAACAGCATTTCTATACAACATTTCTTATAATGCCACTTCTCGGAGCGCCCTAATTGTGCTCCATTTGCTGCAGAAAAATAATCAATGTTACTCCCGCTTTGCTTTGCAGAAGCATCTAAACAGCTCAAAGAGTCCAATTTTCCTTTCTATCCTGCACTCAGAGCTGTCAAGTGTCTTTGATTGAATACTGAGCATCTTAGTGTCATCTTAGACCTTTTGAGAGAATAATAAAATGTTCCTTTTTCTCTTTCACTTTCTTTCACTCAAGGCTGTGGGATGGCCTGTGGCGAGGGTTAAGCTGAAAGAGAATTTCCCAGTGCGGATCAATAATGTCTTGTGTTATGATTATTGTTACTTAAGGGAGTCAGCAGCCTTTGTGTTTTTATTGGTGGAAGAGGCAAGGAGATTGGGAAGAAAATGTTCCTGTCAATATGTGATATTAGCCTGAAAGGGACACAGAGGAATCTTTTGATTGAAGTATTTATTAACCATGACAAAAATTATTAAGTGACGTAAACATCTAAGAGCTCTGGGCTACGATTTAAATACAGACCTAAACTACCTTTAGTTTTCATAACATAACACATCTCCAAAGAGCCGGTTTTTTGGTTCTTTTTAGGAGGTGTTGCAGATGTTCCAGCCATGTTGTCAACCCAAGCCAGGTATGTTATTGTCAAAACCTGTTCTCCATTTTACACCAAACAAGTGGGTTTTGATCAGTTTTTCATTGGTGAGTATCTTTGGTTCCAATCAAGCCAACTTTTCATAGTATTTTCTGAGTAACTAATCATCCTAGACCAACTGAAAATCTATTTGACCAAAAACGTTAATAGCCTGACACCCAAACAATTCAATATCCTCATCAGCTTGCACATCTGTAACCACACATCCTCCATGTTTGAGCACTAAAGTTGATCTCAGGAGCTGTAGATGCAACTAAGCTTCATACTGAACTATCAGACAGGAAGGTTTTGTTGCAAACTCTCTGAGCATGTGTGGCAAACTGTAGAAACACTGTAAACACTGTAAACCCTTTGACATGGACAGGTGAGATACCCTTTGTGACCTGCTGCTGTTACGCTCAGCAGTAGGGATGTATTGCAACAGTGCAGTATATTGTGTGTTACATCACTTTTTGTTGCATCCAGTAATTGAATTCCAGTGTAAACAGTTGTATTGTGGACTGGAAATCACTACTTCTGGCCCAAACAAACAGATGCCTCATATTCTTCCAGCATGGTCTGCCTCCTGTATGGCAAATAATATGAGGAGATGTGTTGTGTTCTGGTCTTTTAATTGTGGACCTTTAGGATAACTGTGTTTAAAAAGCCTAGATGTTGGCAATGTTTATGGAACCTCCATAATAAAAATGTTTAAAAAAGAAAGCATATGCACAGCTATCTAAGTATACAATATACAAGAATAAATCTATAAACAACTGATGACAAAAACTGGCTATAATGATGATCATTATTCAGCTGCTTGCATTTGTGCTTTATGCCTGATATTATCTCTTTTTCCTGCTCATTTAATATCAGCTCTAATATTAACCCACCATATCCAATTGTCTTGTTTTGTCTTGCTACCTGGCTTTGTCACTGTTTAGTTGGGTTGGTGGTGCATATAGGAGAAGAAAATAGAATTAATGAGCCTCTGGGTAAATAAATGGATCTTGGCATTTAGCTCCTTCTTTTTTCCTTGCTCCCTTACTGACAGTTTAATCAGTTCTTCACTTAACGATTTAATCATCCTTAAAAAAAGGTATTTTATGTTCCCAAACTGCTTCACTTGGCGAGCCTCCTGATGATCCTGATCTTTAAAAAAAATAAAGAACAGTTCTGCTAAAACAGGGAATTGGGCAAAAAAAAAAAAAGACTCTGACCAAGCATACAATTAATATAGTGATGATTAATGCAGACTCAATGAAATCTTTACAAAACCATTTTGTGTCCCTCCTGTGATTACCTCGCCCAACAATCTGGCACCGGCAGGTTTGCTTTAATTCAGAAAATTTGTAAGCTTAAACAACCTTAACCTTGACCTCGAGGCCACCTATTCCAGAGAGATAAAAGGTTGATCATAATCAGCAACTGGTTTGAAAGGCACTATACCTGAGAAGATGGAGGGCTTTTTGAGAATGGCATCTGTTTTTAAGGAAATATAAAGGCCTAAGTAAGTCACTAAGTGAGTGAACTCAGCTCTGCACATTTATCCTTAAATATGATGGAGCTGCATTTTGATCAAATGTGTAATTAAAACAGACATTAACGGGTTCGCCCAGGGGTGTGAACACAGTTTGCACCCACATTGGCTTCTGTTATAGGTGCACAAAGCAGAACTCCTAATGGTATTTTTCAAAAAGTCTCATATTTGCCATCAGTGCTGTGCTGCTGGATGAGGGACACTGAAGCCAAAAGTTGATAATGCTTCACTGCAGTGTAAAAAAAAAGCAATGTTGAAACCCACTCGGCTGTAGCCAGCCTTATTGCCCTCTTTCATCTTCTGTCCCTCTTACCTTTACCTTTGATCTTACATTTTGGACTCGCTCTGCTGCTGCACTTACACCTGTAGACAAAGAAGAAAGAAAGAAAGTGTTAGGCTTTTAGTAAAAAATTGCAGGTACATGCACACTTTGGTGCGTGTATGAACACTGTACAAAGTCTTTATCAACTGTAGAACATCTGCTTGCCATCAAATGCGGCATCAAAGGGCGCTTGTTACTTGGATTGCATTAGCTTCCTGATGTTTCAGCTTTGATATGGCGCAGCATTAGCTCAGTGAATGACACATTCTCCCTGCTACACCGCCTAAAAGTCTGCGAGTCTCAGTCCTTTATGTCCCAACAATACGAGTGTCTTCCTGGCTGCCTGGATAATCAAATGAAGACATACGATGCCCCAAAAGTCCTGCAAACATCATCTCTCACAAAAAAAACTCCCCAAAGTTGAGGCTATATCTCTGCGCCTAATGTTTCAGGCTATTACTTGTACAGTTTGTTCTCAATTTCCTCAGAGAGAAGGTGAGTTTAGGCGTGCTTATCAATACTGTCAGATGAGCAACAGACATTTTGTTTGTCTCTTCACTCAAGCAGCTTAAAGGTGTTAGTGTGAGATAAGTGGAGCTGGATTCTTTTCCTCAGGGAATATCCCATCATGTCTCTTTATGTTGAGCACATCAGTAATCTGTTGGCGTTCTCTCCTAGTCACCACTATCTTAATTAGTTTAGCCGTTCTATATTTAATATGAAATTAGCAACTGATATCACTTGCATTATGGAGAATAGCAGTGCAGGCTCATTATATTCTGACATATCTTTCATAATTTATATGCATATGGTTAATATGCATGTGAATCGTGCTGTTTGTGTGTATCTGTGTTTAGAGTGATATTTCAGCGGTTTTTCTCTTGTTTTTAGTGTCTGCGGAAATGGACAGGCTCTGATTTAAAGAAAGTGTTATTCTCTGAGAAAGGAAAATGTTTCTGCAAATGGTTCTGTTTCAAAATGATGATCAAAGAGGTAAAGACTGGTAAAATGTCTCAGTTTCCCCAAAGACGGAAACACTTAAAGCCACTCTAAGATTTCTTATGGTATTTTCAATGATTGAAATTGGTTTTAATGTCCTTAATTTTGATAAGTGTGCTGCAACTTTTAATAGGACAAACCTGAAAGCCTCTTAACTCACACACTCCGGACCTCCGTCGTATATCTCTATACACATATAATATGGTCATGCATGCTGATTTATGTAATGCAATCAATATGAAAGCCAGTTCACCAATATTTAAGGTTTAAGGGTTCACATTAAAGCTTTATCCTTAACACTGCAACATTATGACGATGGCCTAAATGCACAAAATGTTTTAAATGTTTTACACTAAAAAGTGATAGTGCATTAAAGTTTCTGCTTTAAAATCCAGAACAACAGATTACACTAAATTAAAGTAAAAGAAGGCATTCTGGGAAATAAGTAAATTCACTTCCTTGCAGAGACCAGAACTCCTGTCTGTGCACTTGTTGGCTCTCTGAACACACTTGTGTCTGTATGAAACAAGCAACCTGATTGATTAGCTCACAGCAAATCCAAGTGATTTTAAAGGAGGCAAAGGACCCCCCAGATTTTACGTGTTACATGTGCTGGAATATGTTTACCCAGATTACACTAATGTGGATTGGTTGTATGTGAATTTTGTTACCTTTGGACAAAGCCGGACTAGCTGTTTTCCCCTTTTTACTGTCTTTGTGCAAAGCTTAGATGTAGGCCACTCGAGTTCAGCTCCATATCATATCGGCTAGAAAGCAATTACACATATCTCTAAAAAATGTCACACTATTAAACTTTTGTTACTCAGACATGACTTCATTGATCCTTTTGTCACTTTTTCATCAATGCAGCATGTTCACACTAAACACAGACCCATATTTTTAAATCCTGTGTTATCCTCAGTCTAATGCCCTCTTACCAAGGCTGGATTACCAACAGGGCAACACAGGCAAAGGCCATATATGTGTCCGTTAGTAACAGACACACAGGGGTCTTTCAACCAGATAAAGGGTCTTTCTCACAGGCGCTGCCATGTGCGGTCTGCTGACAGTGCACTTTTCTCAAAGGGAACTTGAAGTGACAGTATACACTTCACAGAGGATGGTAGATTAGAGGTCAATATAGCATTTTTTTGCCCAGGCCCTGCTAACAGGATCTGTATAGTCAACACTGACAAGCAAAGAAAACACCCTGGCATACATCGATATGTTTTGGCCATTTGGACTGTGGGCTGAGGACGAGGAGAAATGATGCACTTCATCAGAGGAAGAGTACGAACTAACACTAAAATGAGACCGCCCAGAGATTTGGAGAGAAAAAGACTTTTCTTTTTCTCTCTTTTCATTTTTGTCATGCTGCCTTAATAGCTGCAGTCCCACATGGACAAATAATGCAAATTTACTATCAAAGAAATTTGTATTAAATTGCACTATGGTTGAATTTGAATGGTTTTCATTCCCTGGCCTGTCGTTGTTTTAAACAGTTTCAAATAATAGTTTTACTGTTTCAATATTTGGAGCATTTTATTCCTAAAATATACAATATTTTAACAGGCTCTTTTCAACTTTCCACAAACAAACTGTACTGATGAGGCAGAACAAAATATTCGCCAACACACAGCATTCTGCTCTACTCCCTAGAGGTGGTGATGCCGCCTGTAACATCAAGCATCGCAGCATCACCCAAAAAAAGGCAGACAATAGTGAAAAATGATGAATGAAGCACAGATTTTCTCCCAGTATGCACTTTGTTTGCCTAATTAATTTGCTTTGGTTCAGGCACTTTGCCCAGTGCAGTTAAAGAGAGAGAGAGAGAAAATGGAGAGAGAGGTTAATGTGTTGTTGGCTTTCTTGTTTTTGAGTACTGGTGTTCGGGCTTGTGTGTGTGTGTGTGTTAGTGTTTCTACTTTAGCGACTCCTCTGGGTTTTCTTTCTGGTCCAGTGAGTTACTGACAATACAATGCATGGATTCATTGATAAATAAATGTGCAGACTTTGGTCCAGGCATTCAATTGTTTTGTTAAAAAAAATAAAAATACAAATAACAGGCTTTGCCTCAGTGAGTTCTCCTTCTGGGTTTTTGCTGTTTGATTTTTTTTTGTAAGAATGTGCTGATTGTTTCTGTTTGATTGAAACAAGTTCAAGAGTCAATTTCTTGAAAATGATTGCGACAAAGGCCAAACAAAGACTGAAGCATTCCTAAAACAAATGTGAAACTGCTCTTCCCAAAAGATGTGAAATTGGTTGAAAAACTTGTTTTGTATGTATGAAAATCCTTTATTTTGGCAAATTGCAAATTAATTAATGTGGAATATACTTTTTATCTACTGATAAAAAGGTCTGTAATACCATGATGGCAGTCAGAGGAACTGCATTTGTTTTTTGTTGTTGACTTATTTAATAATCTATGGAAATCCTGAAGGGCAAGTTAATTTTTTTTTTTCCTGGTGACCCATTTTCTAAATGTGATTAATTTTTTTTCTCTTATGCATTTTGCAAGGTAAAAAGACAACTTTTTCCATAATTTGTTTTCATATTTATTTATTTAGTTAGTTAGTTTTTACAACTATAAAAAAAGTTGGGTTTTTAAAGGCAAAGTTTTTTTGAGTTTTTGATCTGTTATACACATTTTTGCCACAGGGGGGCAAA
Organism: Acanthurus lineatus; assembly: GCA_029814665.1. Classification (NCBI taxonomy): domain Eukaryota; kingdom Metazoa; phylum Chordata; class Actinopteri; order Acanthuriformes; family Acanthuridae; genus Acanthurus; species Acanthurus lineatus. The sequence goes on from JAPZDV010000010.1 coordinate 9,943,601, forward strand.
TTGCTACTCTGCTCCGCATTTGGGAGACGAGTACTTTCCTAGCTTTAGGAGCTTTCACGCAGTGACGGTAGAGGGTCCTGTTTCCTGCAGAGGGCTACAAAGTCCATGTAGAAAAGAGGATGTGGAGGCGAAAAAGGTTACTCATTGGAAGAAGTTTGCGACCTGTGCAGAACTTATCATTATTATCATTACTTTAAGAAGAAGGATATTGTTAAGGCAAAAGAGACAATTTCACAACATGGACAAGGATTTTTTCCAGCCTCAGAGTAGCAATGGATTATTATTATTACGCACACAAGGCAAGATAGTAATGGATACACAAAATTGCTGCTTGCCAAACCTTGTAGGCCAACAATCCAAACTTTCATGAGGCGGGAATTGAGTGTACTGGTTTCCAGTACTTCAATCAATAATTCAGCAGCAGCTCTCCCCACATAAGCAGAATTTTCAGGTCCACACTGTGTTCTCAGTACAACACACCTGAATGAATGAAGCCTGTTTGTTGGGAATTCTCTAATTTAAAATTCTCACAAGCAGAATATCCATTAAATTTGTAATAGATTACTTTTAAAAAGTCCTGTGGTAAATCTATGCCAGATTAGGATGTATACAAGCGGAGTGGGCTGTTTCAGCTCTGATATCAAATATGAGTCAATTAAGAAAAGACAGAAGCATCTTTTAGTTAAATCTTTACTGAAACAAATTCTATCAAACATTGCTTAAAAAGGGTCACTAACTATTATAACACTTCTATTATAGCTTATTCAGATTCAGTTTTCTTGCCTTTGTATGAAAGAGGAATGTCTGGTGGTTTACATTAATTATAAAAGCACTTACGTCAGTCACTCAGTTTATTTGAACCTTGTTTTACAGCCATATCAAAGTACATTCACACAGTGTCTGCAGAAATAAGTAATCCTTTCTTCAATAGGCCTTTTACAACAGCAGACACTTTGACTTATAGGCGCAGTAAAAAAGCACAAGTTTCAATAATAGCATTGACAATGGCTTCATTTTATTCTAGTTTCCCAGTAAGAGAAAGCCGTAATAGTGTGACAGTAAACCAGAGAGCACAATAACTGGGCCCAGTTCCGACGCCAGAGGACAGTAAGAGGCTGACAATTTGTTTTTTTATGCCCCCACCACCCCATCCCGACCCTAACCCACCACCACCCCCATACCACCAGCCCCCATCATCCCTTCCGCCTCCATACTCAACTTAACTAATGCCTCCGTTCTGCAGAAACATCAGCAACACTTATTTTGCATATGCATCAGCAACAATAACTCATGTTTTACTCAGTTTACTTATTTCATTTTATGACTACTGCGGCATCAGATACATTTCACATAATAATTGTAAACCCTCAGTGAAGCGTACATCTACGACACAGAAATTGCATCAACCATAATGCATGCATATGCAAGTTTACACACACACAAAAAGATGAAAGCCAGCACTTTGCCTAAAGTTTTAAGTGTCGTAAAGTTTAAACGGCCACAGTAAAAGACAGCAAAAATGTTCCAAAACAAAACTCAACTAAAGCTCAGAGCTTTTTTTTTTTTTTTTTACAAAAAAAAGAAAAGACCAATAGAGCAAGATTTTAAAAGAGTTCAAATAAAAGTGTACAATTTCTAGCAGCAGAACACATTTAAGCAAAGGACACTTGACTTTTGTTTTCTACTTTGGAGCAAAGGCAACAAACATGAGGACTCCAGACAGATGCCTCCCTTTACTCTTAATCCAGACACCACAAAAGGACAAAAATGTTAAATATGTACAAATATTGCAGGGAGCTTCAGCATTGGTAGGCTTACACATTATAACATGGTTAATGCTGATTTCCTTTGAGAGAGCCGAAATTCCTAAAAGGGCAGGTCTTGGTTGCTGGGGCTACAAAGACCCCAAAACCGATGCAGCAAAATGAAATTTACCCTTAATTAAGATCATAATTGCTTTTTTTAATTGCCCTTTTTCTACTATTACATGTCAAAATGTGTTCTACAAACAAGACCCACTGAAATATTGTTTCTTACAGCTCCATCTTACCTTACTGTTTAAATCTTTCATGGAATAGATTTTGACCAGTTTCTGTTAGCAACCACATCAGAACATGTCAAATGAAAAATTCAGACAAGTTTCTCTGCAAGTAGACTTTTGTACTGTATCAAAATGATGCAAACCATCATCTGCCTGCAGCTCAGAAGACAGCAATGCATCTTAAACATAGTCATCTGTAATATAACTTATACAGTATTTTTAATTAATAGGCAAAAACATCAAAACCAATGGTATGTTGCTTAAACCACACCTTTTGCTAAACCCTTTGTCCTCTTCTTCTCCCCTTCTCTTTCTTCTTTCTCTCCCACCCCCTCTCAGTGAAAGACGCTGGTTATTGATTCTCCCACAGGGCATGATTAGCCCTAACCTGTGTCAGAGTGCCAAGCCAGGGCGGTGATAATGCCTTCACTCAATGCACAATAACAACTCAGGTGCCCCAGGAGCGGGTGCTAGCCGCTCAGCACACACTTGCATGCTAATTTGCGGAGACTTGTGATAAATGCATGCTGTCATTCCGGCTGAACAAAGTCAGCCTCTCAGCATTGCAGCGGCATGGCCGATCCGATAAGCTACATCAAACAAACAGGGGAGGGTGGGATTATTTTTTAGACAGCACTTCTGTGTGCTGTACGAGGCTACACATAACATAAGGTATGTGTAGGCGCACGTGTACGCTCATATCTGTCGACCCAGCTGCAAACAATGCAGCACAAACATCGCATTTCTACTCTAACGGTCCTAAACAGCCACCGACACACCTCTGGCACCTCATTAGTCTTCATGCATCCACATGAGAGTCCCGCTGAGAGCTGAAATATCAGCTCTGGGCCAACCCCCTGCAATTCTGAAGAGGTCAAGCTCGCCCGAAAGTTAACCTGAACCGAAGCCTAAAGCCAGTGTTTTCAATGTAAAAATTCTCCTCTTTTCCCCCTCTCCTCCCCACCATCTTGCTCTTGCACACACACACACACACACACACACAGTATACAAAAGCTGAGGCTTGTCACATTCCAAAAATGCATTCAGTGTAACCCTGCAATAACCATGCTGTTTACTGCGCGCTGTATCGGCCCATCCATCACGATGAAGAGGTCAGTCAAAGGGTAAACATAAAGAAATAAACAGTGGTCATGTAGCTCTCAGCAGGCATTAGTGAGCCATCACACGTCTGCAGACAGATTGTTTTAACCTTGATAAATAACACTCTTAAACAATCATAAATGTGAACAAGAGAGCAAGGGCTTAATAAATCAAAAGTGACCGACCACTTTGCCTTGATGCGAGAGAAGCACAGTGACAAAATGCAAGCTGACAAACCTTCACCAAATCTTCACCACCCGCCTATAAAACCTGAATAAAACCAAACAAATGAACAACTGGTAAAAGTCCTCCTGTTTTATTCTCCTTACTGTCAACATGTCAATAGAACGCTCCTGCCGCATGCCTTGTTCGCACAAACACGGGTATTTTTCAAAATGTAGCTTTTTTTCTGTGCATTTTTGTCCTTTGGTCTAGGAAAAAATGCAGTTTTAGATCACTTAAAACAGATTTTTTGAAAAACCCCAACATGAATGAACATTTTCACACACTTCTTTTTGCAGTTCCGATATGTAGAAAGCTGGAATGTAGTAGTAATAGTTTTTGGCTTGTGACACAGATCGGGTGCCTTTATCGCTCATGTTTTAATGTCATAGCAGCTTTGCTAACATGACCTCTCACATGTTTACACTCAAATGTACTGTTACTCATTCACTTGTTAAGAAACAGAGGCATCTGAATGCGCTTTGGAGGTCACTCCAACACTCCCACCAGACAGTCTCCACCACCAAAGTTCGAGATGCTGGAGTTGAGCATGTGAAACCTCTTGATACAGGTAGGATGGAGATTTATTTAGAACAATGCTTGTATGGATGGGATTTTTCTCAATGAAGAGGGAAAAGCCCTGTTTCAAAAAATACCTGTGTACATGTGGACTAGGCAGCTGACTGATGTGCATAAGATCGTCAGGCAGGAACAAATGCATCAGAAGAGTCATTAATGTTTTATCTGGAGTTTGGAGATATCTGTCTTAGTGGAATTCTGGATGTGGTGCAAGGCATGAAAAATCACATCTAAAAATTTTAACAGCACCAAGCCTTTCCAGAAACAGCGTCCCAGCTGCATGACCGACAGACCTCACTGTGCACAAAGATAGTCCCTGCGCAGTTCACTGACAGGGCATTTTCCAGTTCATCTGCTTAAGGGGAAGTACTTTATGATGGTGCATTAACAAGAGCAATATCACTTTGTTAAGTTTAATTGTGTTTATGTTTTAATGAAGTGATGCATGAGTAAATAACCATTAAACCAGTAACCGAATACATCTATTCAAGCACTGTGCATAAATGCAGTGTTGAGTTGCAGTACTGGTCATACATTTCTTTACTTTTCTGCTACTATATTTCTCTGCTCCAATACATTTCAGAGGCAAATATTGTATTTTTACCCTACTTAATATATTTTTAAACTTCAGCTACTATCCAGGTTATATGGATATACAACAAAATATAATAAAGGTGTAGTACCACAACTGTTTATTACATTGTTTTTCATAAGTTACCCAGCAGCATAAAACTATATGTGAAAGCCTGACTATACCAACTGCAACCTTAAGTGATGCACATTAATGCATCAACAGTTTTAATTCAGAAATCCTGTGTAATAATAATTGTTTTGGACCATGGAGAGTTCTGTAGAATGACTACTTTACATATGTTTTGTTGCTGATGCTTTTGTACTCTTAAGGGATTAAATTTCACAATGTAAGACTTTAATTTGTAGCATAGCATTACTCTGTGGTACACTAGAAGGCAAAAGAGCTGAGTGTTTCTTCCAGCACTCAGTTGATTGTTTCCTGTGCTACAGGTGTAGCAGCAGGTTTTGAGTTTCTCTTCCATCTTTTACATTAATTTCATCCAGCCATAGCAATACATTAAATAGTGGACTGAGCCAACATAACATCACCCACTGGTTTGTAGAATACTGTTTTGAAGCCCTGAGATTTGCATTATGGCCATCACCATCACCCCAGTATGACTGCCATGAGCAGAAAATGAGCTTCAAACACCAAAAACATTTTTTGGGTACAAGGCTGCAAACATGTTTATTTCTGCTGTAAAGTTGAGCAATTTAATATGGAATTCTGTGAGGATTGACTCGCTTTTGGAGTCAGCCTCAAGTGGTCATTTGAGGAACTGCAGTTCTCAGCACTTCTGTGGTGACTTTGTTCAAACTTTTGAGGTTACAACTTCCATCCAACTCAAATATATTTCCCCAACACAGGACACATATCAAACAATGACATGTAAATGACCTGAATATAATATGAATATGTCGAAAATCCCTGAGTTCCAAACAGTTTTGTCCCATCCAGTTATCCTCACAGTTCCTCCTGCTGTTACTGCCAAATGACTTGCTCTTCAAAAAAATCCTCTTTACTTTCTATGAGTCAGTAGGTGACATTTCAAAGAATAAACTTGAAAATACAGATCATTCCTTGTGGTTAACAACTGGTTTTATGAGTATAAAAGTAACTTACATAATAGGCTCTGGTGAACGCCTAACACCTTTGGGCCATTTTGGACTAATGTGTTACACAGTTCTCACCAACAAGTAGTTAACTTCTTAAAAAACTTCATGTTGGCTCTGCTTTTAATAATAATAGAGTTATTTAAATGAGCCTCAGCAGCTCCTGTCAGCCACGAGGTGATAACTGCAAACTCCAGCAAAACACAGGGTTTTACTTATTTACTGAATTTGGACAAATGTGCTACATGCAGTGCATTGAAGTTGCAGTGTAATGGGCATATGCAGGGTGTGGGTTTCTACACAAAGACATACACTACAAAGAGGATCTGTTGGCAGCGCTGGCACTCGCCGTCAAAATGAGACCGCAAAGGAAAAGGGAGGGAGGGAAGCTTTTGAGAGGAATTTGTGATCCTCTTGCTCTTACAAATAAGCAGAATTACCCACGCAAACACACACAGACAACGGCGCGTATGAGGGCTTTATTTGCTCAAACCAAACACGCCGCATGCACACACACACACACACACACACATTCACACACACAAAGATGTTGACTCGCAGGCAAAAACGCACCTCGCAACCTCTTTCACTCTCTCTCTTTCTCGCTCTCACCCACATAAACACATGTATACAGCAGTCTGATACACACATCCCTAATCAGTGATCCTCTCTTGGAATGGCTCGCACATCTCAAATGAGACAAAGAAGAAAGAGGAGGTGGAGGAGGGGAATAAAAAGCAGATTTACAAGGGCCTGTTCCAGCACCAGTCAGCAACTTTATTCTCCAGCCTTAGTGATGCTCTACAGCAATGACACATGCAACTACACACACACACACTCTTAGATGTATTTCTCATATGCAAAAAAAAAAAAACAATCTGTAATCTTGGCTCAGTTTTAATGTTGGAAAAGACTTTTCCCAGCGTCTGTATGACGCAGCGTACACATAGGGATGTGTTTATAGAGACATCTGCAGAAGAATACTGCAGAAAAATGATACCAAGTGATTTGATTCAAAGCCTGCTTTTTTTTCCCCTGATGCTTAGTCATTATTCAAATGTGCAAGCTGAGGGCGAATGCACAATGTGGGCACAGATTGGTTGAGACATCTACCGCAACAATTCCAGCTCTTGATTCTTGACAAACTGGTTTTGTAGATATTTATCCGCATGCTGACCTTTACCATTTCGTTCGCATTACAAAACAACAAAAATGTGTTTTTGATTCGCTGCAGTGCAGATTGTACTCGAGCCACAGCAAACAGATGTTAATAAAGAACTTCTCTGCCGTGTTTCATTAACTCAGAGACACGTCTGTTTGACAGGAGGAGCTGAGCGTTTCTCGACAGAAAAGTCAAATGCTGCTTATTTATCTTACAGATACACAGAATTGATAAATAAAAATTGCTTTTTTTTCCCCTTCCCTGCCATTTTCATCTCCGAAGCCCAGCGCCTGCTTCTTTCTGATCTTTGTGGCTCTCAGAGATACAGAGATCAGATGGTTCGAGCTTTTCTGCTGTTTTTTTTTTTTTTTTGTCTGAGCTTCACTTCGTTTCCAGTGTTGGGATTACCAATCCCTTTTGAAATGAAAGATTGAATCACTTTCTTTGAAATAAATTTGCGTAGAACTTTCTCAAAAGGTTCAAGACATGTTTCGGGAGACATTCATGAATAAATAATCAATGTTTATAGTGGCGTCGCTGTTATTCAAAATTTATGTAGCATGTTTCTGGTGTCAAAATAAAAGTCCTCTCAAATGTAATTTGTGAATCAAGCTGCAATATTCAGCAGAGGATTTTGAATATATTTGGAAAGGAAGTGGTCAACACGAAACCACAAATTAAAGACACAGTCTCCTGAATCGTGCAGGTTAAAACAGTGCTGGATAACAATCTTCTTGAAACCTCACGACTGTCAGGTTGGATCTACAGTGTGTGTGCCTCAAGAGAAAAGAAGCAATATCTTCTCTGACAGTGTTTGTATGAGTGTAGTTCTTACAAGACACTGAAATGCTTGTTAGAAGACTCAGTAGGTGTAGTGGGTGGTGGGCAATGGTAGCTTTTACTTTGATTTCAGCTTTTAACCATCATCTCACAGAGATTTAATTGTTAAATGATGCCTGCTGTCAAGAATCATTCTTCGATATGATAATCACTGCAGTCTCACTCTGAAAAATTTATATGAAAAAAATAAAAATGAAATCCTCATGAGAAATGGTCCAAGCTCAGGAATTATCTCAGGGGATTTCATCAGGGACATAAAGTTGTCACAAAGACATAAAATGTACCGTACGCTGCAAAGAAACATCTCAGTCTATATGCAGTATATTGACTTCATACTAAGGTTTAGTCACACTAAATAATGTCACATTCTGTTAAAGCATATTAAATAGAAAGTTAGTGTGGAATTTCAGAGGCTGTCTCAGAGTTAAAGCCATTGCTAGCATGCATGCTATGCTAGCAGTGGTGCCTTGAGCCTAACATCAGCATATGTTCACACCGTGGGTGCAAATCCGGTCTAGAAAATTAGATACAGTGTCTTGCAGCCTCCATGCTGGAAAAAAAAGGTTTTAAAAATCTTTCATCAGGAATGCATCCTGACATTCTACACTCTGGTGCCAATTTTTTTTTTAATTAGCTACCGCCACTTCTGTTTCATGTGCTAATGCTACCATGCCAATGTTTCCCATGTTCATGATCTTATAGTGATAGACCTTCTTCATCAGGAGTTCCTGTCAGATGTTTGCAGAGCTTTAGAAATCCCCACTTCCACATCTTTTTCCACTTGCCCTGAGGTAACAAACTGACAATCTGACGATTAGAGCCACCTCGTGCAGTGATTTCTGATTACAGTAGATGATCAGGGTTTAAACAAACTTACTTACACTTCCACATCCCTTTTTCTGATTGTTTACACAACTTTTTCTGTCATTTTTTTAAAAAGATTTTGCCAGCAGAACCATTCAAAACATAGTAAATGTCCTTTAAAATAGCCAAGCTGAAAATGCTCATTGTTATTTTTTTTTTATTGTCTTGCCTTTGTTTCAAACAAGAAATTGAAGCAAATACACAGGACCCTTATGGGGCCCTCAGTACTGACTTTACTCCACAGCAACGCCTCAAAACGTGGTGATGACATTTCAGTAGGAAACATTCCTTGAGGGACCCTTTGTCATTAATGTCCATCACTGAGCCTGCATGTTTGGCATAGTTTGGATTGAAAATTGCAAATCAATGAGGAAAACAGAAAGATTTATCCGAAAGTGCAAAAGTGAAAGCTTTGAGATTTGTTTTCCAATGTGGTTTTTGCTGCAGATACAGAGAAAACCAAGTATTAGCATGCTAGCAAATTAGCCCTAAACACAATGCACATATGGATTATTTGATTATTCAGTCGTGACCCCAAAGCATTAGAAAAATTAAACTTTGAGTGGCTGATTCATAGCAAAATAATTCATGGCAATCCACACAATGGAGATATTTCAGTATGAATCAAATTAATAAACCAACAGGCAGACTAACGTTTCCCATGGAGCCTTGATGCTAGCATTCCTAAAAAGAAAGAAAGAAATATTTCTATTGCTTTAATCTTCTTTGGGTCTCATCATAAGGCTACTGCTGCTCATTATAGATCATATCCACTTAGTTCATATCCACAGTTTTCAAACACAGGACTTTTCTCTGTATTTTGGCTGCAAAGCACTTGGAATTGAAACTCAGCCAAGTTCACCATAATTTAGTCCAGGGTAAATATAGCTCAGATCCTCTCCCACTGGCTCTTCATCTCTGGCTTTCTCAGTTTTTTTTTACTCTCCCCTCTCTCCATCTGATTTGGCCTGTAGTTGTTGCAGGCCTGCGTGAGTGAATAGACCCTCGCCTCGTCAATAAAGCAATCATTAGGGGCAGATTGAGTTTGTGCTTGTGGACTGACAGCACGTTGGATGGGGTGAATGGAGGAGGAGGAGGAGAGGAGCTGGAGGAGAAGGATGCCGATGGTGAGATTCGATATTTTGATGCCGTGTCGGCTGAAGCTGCCTCAACCTATTTAAGTGATGGGGAGCACACATACTGTCTTTTAAACACACATAGAAGCTGACGTATGTTTCCTAGATTAAATCAAACACACACACACACTCATATATAATCATAGATTTACTCATTTCTGAATGGAACAAGTTCTTTCTCATCCGTCTCTGCTTAGTTTTCTCCTGTCGTCTTCAACAAAAACACAAATGTATCTTTAAAAGCAGGCAGTTATAGTTAAAACAAAACAGGGTCAGACATCGATCAAATCTGCAGCACAAACTTCTTTTTTTCCTTCCCTCCATCAGGAGCCTCTTAAACTCTGCCCATCGTTCTCTCTGTCTCGGCCTGAGCTGTGGGTCCCCGGGGCAAGACTTGGTCAGTGATCAGCTGTGATTTGGCCATGTTTGAAACGCAATCAGTCCCAATTCTCTGTGCGCTCCTGGCTTTCCAACAGAGAGCGAGCATCACTCCACCAGCTGAAGCCCACAGTTAAAGGACAGCAGGGCAGACAGAAACAGGAAAAAAAAAGACAAGGGCATCTAGAGAAGTTTGGTAAAGTCAGACAACCAAGATGTTTGTATGGATGCTGTGTTACTGCTCCCTTCTACAGAACCATCGTGCTTCCAACATTGGTGTAGGAAAACACAGTATATTGCCTTAAAAAAAAGGATTCCTCTCCTCCTAACTGTAAGGAGAGATGTAAACATCAACTAAGGAGGCAATTTGCTCTAAAATGCTAAGTCTCTAACTGTGAAGTTAGTCTTTTAGAACCTGTCTCCTCATCTTCTATAGTTATCATAAGCTCTCGGCACATTGTGAAATAGGGTCATAATGATGCAGACCCCCAGCTGACAATTATTTCCTAAATGTTAAACGAATTATCTATTTTGTCTGTTTTTTATCTTTTTTTGTAAATTGTAATTTCCCCCTAGATTGCTAAACCCCCTGAAATTTTTGGAAAAATATACCCAAGATATGAATTTAGTGTTGTCTGTGTTAGCTGCTTTATGGTCCTGCTCCACTTTTATATTGGCAATCACTCTCAGAGGGATACTACTCAAACTATTCATAAAGATGGACAAAAAAAAACAACCTTGTATCACAATAATCTCATTAATGGCTGGCCCATAACCTACGGCCTCTCTCTGTGTGATGTGTTAGATGTGAAAATGTAACCAAATCTTCCCCGAGTGAGTGTAATCTTACTTTTTAGGGGCATGTGTGTGGAACCAGATCTCCCAAACCAGGCAAGTGTTCACAATTTGCCTCCAGAGCCACATTCTTCAGTCCAGTCAACGAGTCTGCGCCTTGATGTTTTTGTTCAGTTTACAAATGAGGCTTTAAAGCTGAACATGTGAGGAAGGTTTGAATAAATCTGGCATAGCCCCCTTTTTCGGCAAACTCACTTCTTTGATGTTATGTGCTCCACTGCACTGCACACCAATTTAGTGTTATGGCAGGTGTGATTTCATTGCAGGATGTTCTCTAGTTTTGCACAATGTGTTAGAGCGGATGGAAATGAATGAGACTGAGATGCAGGGATCTATTACTTAAAGTGAATGCAGGTCAGGAGCATGAAGTAGAGGGCTTATGGTCCTTTCTCTAATTCCTATTTCGCTGCTTTTGGCATCCTTGCTTTGACCACACCCATCTTCAAACCTTTATCTTGCTGTCAAAAACACAGTTGTAAAAGATCTGTCCACAGACATATAAACACTTTGAATAGTACTGAAAGCCACAGCTGTGGTAGTTCCTGCTGAAATAATTGTCTCCAGGAGCAAATTTTGCCATTATGACACACACACACACACACACACACACTCACAAGGTGAAAAACAATACCAGTCACGATGTTGTGACTAGTAAATATTGATTACAGCAGCTTTAAAGCACCTCTAAGGCTTGGAGGACAAAAAGTTTAATCGTGCAGTGTTATGAAACCACAGATCACATTGTAAATCAACCTGCATGGTGAACTCCACCATGTGACAGGCGTTGAAGCTTTAATAAAATGTCAGCAGAGTAGAACAGGCTGTTGTTGTGCTGGATGTCTTAACACTTAAAGTCTGAGGATATTTAACTTTGTTTAAGTCACAAAACAAATCTGACTGAGACAGGAGAACAAGCCTTAAGAGGAGAGATGTAGCAGTTATGATATATTATTCATAGGCGTGAATCGTAAAAAGTTGTGGAAAATCTTTCATACAGTTAAAAGCTGTGTTTCCTACAAATTATCTCCTCTCCTTTTTGTGCATCTGCCATGTTAAATCAGAGAAAATCAATGTTTAAAACTGTGTGTGGTAAATTCTGGTCGACTTTTATCGTGTCCCACAGGTTTTCTGCTTCTTTAGCGCTAACAAAAGCACATTTTCCAAGGCGGAAAGTGTACTCTGTAACTGTGTTTAATGTGCGTCTCCTCCATTGTGCTACTTTGATGCAACAAAGCACGTCTCAGCCAGTGATATGTATCCAATATCAGTGTCTGGACTCGTGCCATTTCTCCATATCCCCTCTTTTCCATGTTCTATTTAACGTGAATCCAATTGTCACACTTGTGTACAGCTATCTCGTGCGCATGAATAATGTGCCCCCTCAAAACAGAAATGTATGCCTCTGTGGATGTTACGGGCTTTAGGCAAAACACATGCAGTGATCCTGGGTTGAGACACACATTTGACATGTTCTTTTATTACCTTTATGATTCCCTCTGTTCTGCAGTGTGAGCATGCAAACTGGGCACATATGTTTGTTTTTGAATTCACTCACGGATGTAAAGCAGTGCTCGCCTATGGGCATGCTGCTTTATCTCTGTGATTGCAGGGGACTCTGAGAAACATGTATATATGCATGTGCATGTTTATTGTCATGGATACTGCGGATGATGTAGAGGGGAGGAAGGAGAGCAGGAACCAGACAGAAAAGATTAATGCCATCCCTGCATTATCTTCCTTTATTCCTTTCTACAATATGTTTTATTGTATTTCTTTTATTTTATCATCATGTAACAACCCTTTGCACTATAAAACACAAAGCAGCTACACAGAACCCAATTGAGAATGATGTACTATCCTGAGTAATATGGTTATGGCGGCATACAACAGGCCATGTTGATACAGATCTACACGTCTATGTTACTGGAATCAATGTTCACTTTCCTGCTAATCTAAAAATGCTGGCTAGAAATGGGCATTTGTCATTGTTTTTATCGAGTAGGCGCATTCACCAATAATTCATTGAGATACAACCATGACACCAACAGCAGGCTCTGTTAATACATTGTGGCATCCTGGAAACAACCCCCTCTTAAGTTAAGTTAACACATAATAATGAATCTGCCATAATCCCAGTCTCTCCCCTCCCTTAATGGTACCATTGTTGCCACTGATGTTGTAGAAAGGGCACTATTTTACATGCTGACACAGGACATTAATCTTATCTTATAAATATTCTGCTTATTGTCCAACACTGGTTTTCCTGTCTGGTGACAGGTTTCCATCCACATCGTTTAACAGAGTACTGAAGAGCTGTTGAGTAATGCACTCCCATATAATTTGGCAGACTTACAAGATATAGATAACAAAAGAATTGTCAGAGTCAAAGCAGCAAAAGATGAGATATCTGGACTTTAGTCATAAAGGCCAATCTTCTAAATACTCGATCTCATTCCATAATACAACAGACAATTGTCTTTCATTAGACCTGTCATGCTCACATCTTTCAAACCCTCACACCCTCAAATTGTAACTAAAGCTTTTTGCAAAAATTACAAGCCTATGTAGCTCTAATGGTATCATCAGAGTAATTTTTCCATTTTAAAAAGATCTGTTCATAGCCAAAGAACAGTTTATAAAACTGTTTTCACAGCTAAAAAATTGTGTCTGTAATAGAAAAAGGAAAATTGTTTGAACAGCTCTTAGAAAGTGGCAAGAGGACATTAGGACAACAAACAGTAACTAACATGAAATTAGAATTTTGATTGCAAACTGTGATTTGTTATTTATTGGTATTTCCACCATATACAGTTACAAACACATAGAAATGAAATCTGTACAAGGCTACATAAAGTGCATGTGTGCAACCATAAACAGACAGAGCAAAGCAGGCTATTTAGAGGCAAAACTACCAGCAATGTTATAGTTCAAAACTTCTGCAAATGTAAATACAGGCTGCTGTGGTCTTTTTCTTTACATGCACAGCTGTTCTAAGATGCATACAAACTCATATATCTGAAGGTTCCCCACAAGTTATCCCAGGTAGATAACTTACTTGTATTCAAAGAAAGTCTTTTCCTGCTCCAGTCACATTTTTACAGGCATCTAATTAGCTCCCATCACAGCTTTATCTGCTGGCAAAGATGACTTTGCAACAATCCAATCTCACCACACAACTGTAGCCTTCAGACCCCGCTGCTCCAGTTTCACCGCAGCCTCAGTATTGCTAAGAATTTCCTTTTCTAAAGCTTGTCTACCGTGTCCTTTTTTTATTGCAGTGTGAGCTCCAGAAAATATACTGTCTGCAGCACTATTTCTGACAACAACAACAACAACAACAACAGGGCTGACTTTGAGGTGGTGCTCACCTTTTCCCGTGGGATTATCAGCCTTTTCCCTAAAAAATCTGCCTGTGTCTGCCCTCTGCCCAGCCTAGCAGGGGTTCACTAAGAATATTCAGCCTCAAAATGCTCCTGTTGTACTGTTAAGTTACTCTTGATGCTTGTGCGAAAACAGTGCTGCATGTTCTTACCTGTTTTAGCATCAACAACAGCCTAAAACTGATGCCATTTCTCCAAATAGGTGCTAACGATGATGAATTGAGAGGAAGAGACTTGAATTCGCTCTGCTGCAGATGCCACTTCAATTAATGACTGATGTTTTTGAATATTTTTTTGGAGACTATTTATTGAAATCAAATGTGGCAAATTCCCAAACGGTTTGGACTGAAAAAGAGCTGATCTGCAGGGAAAGAGGCATTTGTGCAGAGATCAACAGTCTGACATCTGTCTTCTGAGTGTGTTGGCTGGTGTATACTGTCGCTGCAAGGCTTTATGTCGCTTCGCCATCTGGAAAAATACCAGAGTCGGACACATATCCACTGATGGCACCATTTACGTTCACCAGTTTGTTACAAGGCATCAGTTGTTCTCTGGTCTCCTTCTGTGGCCTTGATGCTCGTTTTGCTGGCATCGTTGCCCCGTGCAGAGAAGTTTTTCTGAATTTAAACCACTTTTTTTCTTTTTTTTCAGGGGTTAGATTAGTAGTTAGCATTTGATTAAGTGCAGTTTTACTCACATTAGAGTTTAATCCATATGGCTGCTGCAGCTGTGCCTGTGCATTCAATGCAGAATCACTCAACTCCCCCAGTCTGCCTTTAACTCACTGAATACTGGAAGAAACATAGCACATTCATAAACTACAGGTATAATTGAAATATATTAATATTATAATGATATAATTTGGTTTTGCTTCATACCCCAAAATTGTGTTAATTCAAATTTCTCCCTGTCATGCACTGATTCTGCTTTGCCTGAGAGACAATCTTGGCACCTCCTGCTGTTTCTCTACCTGCTGATCTGTTTTTTTTCTCCATGGCCATCTTTCTTATCCTCTACAGATTTTTTCCAACTCTGTCAAGTCGGCTGTATGCACAGCCTTAAGCCTCTCCTCCTCACTCTTTATTGCATCTGTCCTGCAATATCCCCTGCTTCTGACTGTGCCAAAGAGTTTGTCTCTACACTTCAATGAGTCTTAAGATTGTGTCAGCTAGTATTTCAAAGTTGCAACATGCACCACCTTCCTAAGCTTTTTTTTTTTTCACTGTGATATTGCAGGATTTGTTTTTCTCATCTTCGGAAAAACCTTCCTTGCCATTTTCCCCCTGAGAAGTTCTTGTATTTACTCAGCGTGACATTCATTGTAACCAAAACGAGGTCATCAAATCATTAAATTTCTTCAGTAGCTCTGGTTGCAAGCTGCAACATTAGTCACACTGTCTGCATACGCCTGGATTGGTTGGGAGAGCAGCCATCCCTGCGGGCTTCCTCTACCTACACTACTATCAAATCAGTTTGATGGCCTAATGATTACTTCTAGTACCATGGAGAAATCATGAGGGGATATTGCACACCCCGCTATGATGCCTACTCCACTCTGTTGTAGTGAAGCACATTTGATTATGCTAAACACATCCTCTGACCACATTTTTAATGATGTTTGGAACTTGAAAAGCCTCCCACAAATGTTATTTAGAATCACACTGAATGCATTAACAGGGTCAAAAAAATAATACACTTTTCTCCTGCTTGGCTAACTGAATATTTAGGGAAATTATATGAGTGTACTCAAAACAACTAGAACAACCACATTTTTTTAAATGTTTGGTGTCAAATTAATACTTTTTTTGTTTGTTTGTTTTTTCTTGTTGACAGCCTCCGCACAGCTACACCAAAAATATCTTTTTGTAAAATCAAAAGTGAGCCAAACTTTCAGATATCGGAAAGAAGTTTGGTTAAAGACAGTTATGGAAATGAGTTATCTTAACTTGTAATGTTTATATCTTGTGTCATTTTTCATTTTTATGCACTGCACTGTTTGTTTAATTTGCTGATAAAAGTGTTGTATTTTGTTTAGTTTTTTGTTTTTGCATTAATGTTCAAAAAAAGTTTGTATTTTATGTGTGGGTGGTTCAGACCAAATCAAAGGACATGCATCCATCTATATTTCAGAATAAACAGATTCTTTGATGCTAACCTGAAGTGCTAAACCAAAATACTTTTAAGCAGTCATGATGACCCCGGTGTTGGGTCATCGTGTCATGATGAGTGTCTTTTGTAGAAGTAGATGTGATTGTGAGGCTAAAAGGTGCAGGTTCACATTGACATTACAGGGTGTTGTTAGGTTGTGGCTCTACTTAATTTAAGGGCTCAGTGTGTAGGATTTAGTGCCATCCAGCTGTGAAGTAGTAGATTGCAGATTGATCTTAAATCCCATGACTTAGCTTTTCCTACCGAGCATGTAGGAGAAGCAGCTGAGGCTGCGATCGGCTGCGACCTCATTGGAGCCATTTTTGATGTGTCCATTGTGAGCTACTGAAGAAAGCGGGTGGTGCAAGACTGTGGACTCTGTGGAAGAAAACCTGTTCCCTTCGTAGATATTCATTCTAAGGTAGGAAAACGTAACAATTAATGTCTTCAGGTGATTTTACACAACTTAAAACATACTTATAAATATTATGGTAAAATTCAACCAATAGATTTCCCTAACTGCAGCGCGCTTTTAAGAAACAAGTGAGTTCGAATGAGTAACAGGAGGAAAGAAAGACTTCCAGGTTTGAGTTGGGTTTGAGCATGAAAAAAAACACAACGCAAGAATTCACCAAAACAGATTGATAAAATGAGTTTTCTTTTACTCTCTAATGTAAATATTCACCCTTTTAAAAACAGACGATGACAGAGAGCAGGCAGGCCATCTAGAGACACGACCATGCTGATTTAACTCACCTGCAGAGAAAGCTAGCACGTCCTTAGGACTGGCATCACAGATAGGGAAAGACACTTGGTTAAGAGTTGGTAGACTAAGAATGAAAACTAACTATGCACCTAGGGTAATGTTGTAACATATCATATTTGGGGCAAGCCTTTCAGGAAATGAGCATCAGGTGCTCTGTAACTACAAATGGTTAATATGTTGGATCAGCCTCTTATTCCCCCATCTAACCATTACAGTGTTACTCAGTGTTAAAAGTAATTTAAGATGAAAGTACTAAGTAGATTAACACTGTTTAGAGTTATTTTGGTTAACCCTTACCCTAAGTTTGGTATTTGAATACACCCCCTTCACCTCTACTGGTGTTGCATGCTTATTTATCTATTTTTTTTTAATATAGTAACTCCAACAGAT
>JAPZDV010000010.1:9966112-9977071 GCA_029814665.1 Acanthurus lineatus
AACTCCAACAGATAAACTCACACACAGCCTGGGTGTGCACACGTCCTTGTGTGACTCCAGGGAAACATTGTTGCAGTGTGCCATATTGATTTTTGTATGAGTTCTCTTAATAAATCTTTATCGTTCACAGAGGAGATGGGAGAGAGGAGATGGAAAACAAAGAAGATGAGAAAAGAGAAGCATCAGACTTAAAAACGAACTTCACATTTTGCACAAAAGGAGCTGCACCTCTGTTTCCAAAGATGTCCCCCGATGTTTACAAATTGAACCCTCCTAAAAATATCATCCTCTCTTTGGCTCTTTGTTGCAACCTGTGCAAGGACAAAGCAGCAGGTGATATCCAACACCTGGCACCAGTTGAAGCCAGAGGCCGGCCAACCCCTGCTGGCCCTCCATGTGCTCTGCACAAGGATCCAAAGGCCCTCAACCACAAGCACAAACACACAACTACACATCTTGTTCTAACTGGCAGCACCAATCGTACATGAACAATTACCGAGGCCGCCAGATGGAGTGGGGTTGGATTGGATCTATACCAGCTATAAGACTGACAGTTACCCCCAGCAGAGAGATCACAGACACCAGGGAGTGATGCTGCTTCTGCACTCTCTGGCCTTTCAATCACATGCTGCCCTGAACTTTCTTTACTGTCAGTTACTACCATTGTTTTTCTTTTTCTAAGGAAGCAAGCATGGCAAATCCAAAGATTCATTAATGAAACACTTTATGTTGTTGCATGTAATTATTTAAATGTTCATGCACTTTGACACAACCCTTCACCTTGTGCAAACATGTAGTCTTTAGTCATATTTTTAGGATACATATGGGAAAGACAAGCAATGAACAAGCCTGGACAAGGTCAAAACATTTCAAATACTGAACTGCTGATAAGTGCTAGTATGACCCAGTTCTGTCAACTTAGATCCCATTGGTTGATCCATTCGCTGCATCTACAGTCAGTCCATAATTTTGTAAACCTTGATGAACCATACTGTATTTGCAAAGATGCATGTTCTGCATGCAGGATGGATTCAACCACTGTTCGCTTCTTAGGTTTCTTCCAATTTTACTCTTTGTAAAGAGCTTTGGGAAGGGGATGCTTTTCCTTATCCAAATCAAGGGTCTAAGGATAGAGGAAATCATCTGCTGTACAGATTTTAATACCCTTTAAGGCTAATATGCTAGTTCCAATGCTGGATAGATCAGAGCTATCACTGCACAAACAAACCCTTATGATATATATGATGATTTCTCAGTAAAAAATTAAGTTCAACAACAGTTCAACAACAGTTGAACAGTATTAGATCTTGGAGTACCTAGCACTACACTATAAAAGCTTTTGGGGTTTGACTACGGTGCAGCTCTTAAATCATCCTGAGAAAAGCACAGAGAAGATGTTGAATTTACAGGAAGTTTTATATCTCTGTGTGTATATGTGTGTGTTTTAGTGCCTTAATCCTTGCAGTGCTTCCCTCAGCTTTTCTCATGGACCATGGACGGAGCAAGAATAGGTGATGAGCTTACAATGTGGAAGCCACAGGAAACGTTCATTCGTAATCCAACAGAAGTATTGGTGCAGAACCTCTCCTGACTGACAATATTGCACTGAAAAGTGATTTTGTTCTGCAGTCCTGAGATCAGATAGGAAGGGCGGTGCATAAAACTGGAATTCAGGACTTTTTGTTCACTGATACGTCCATTTGAAATGTATTGCCTGTACTATATATGTGTGTGTGAGTGAGTGAGTGTGTGTGTGTGAAGGAGAGGGAGGGATCGATGGTGAGAGACGGAGATAGGAGGAAGAGAGATGCTGCACTGGCGCGTGGCAGGCGGGTTATTACAATAATGAGGATGGATGTGTTTATCATGAGTTGTGTATCCCATTCCAATCCTTCCCTCCTTCCCTCCACCCTCCATACCTCTTCCACTTTTCTGGCTCACTTGAGTAGCTCCGTCTGCGTTCTACATCTGGTGGACCGGGACCTCATCGAGACGCTCCCGCCTCGCTATTACAGCTTGTCTCAAGATGAGGGTGTGTTTGTGCTTACGTGCGTGTGTGTGTGCGTGTCAACCTCCTCCAACTCTTCCACCTGAAGCCGACACCCCTCCACCTTTGTGGCTAAGGCCAGGTGTAGCTATGGAGGGGGTAATAGGGTGTGGAATTTGGACAGGGGAAAAAGAGCCACTCCACAATTCAGCGCTTTCTGACAGGGCCCCATGGTGATAACCCTCCATCGCCTCCCCTGCTGGTTGTAAGACCCACCCCCCCTTATTTTTTCCTATTGTTTTTAGCCTCAATCGTCTAAGAGGCAGAGGCGAGAGAAATCCAATTTTCAGGGCACCTTCTTTCACGCATCCTTGTGCACATCCATCCATCTGTCCATCCACTCCAGAGTCCCAAACCACTAGATTTCCTCCACAGGTCATTGCACCGTAGAGGATTAGGACATTTGAGTGACAATAACAGACCCAGAAATAGCCCTTGTAAATGATGGAGGTTGTTAAAAGGTGCCAGATTTTTTTTCTGAGTGTGTTGAAACTTTTTCCTTCGGGAAAAATGAAGAAAGAAAAAAATCCCTGAAATCCTGTTTCCGACAAAAAGTATCACTCTTTCAGATTTGCTTTCATTTCATAAGATCAGAACAGTCATTCTGCCTAGCATCTGTTTCGGAAATACTCTTATTTTTTTCCCTGGATGCGCCTAACAGAGTTAATGTTGGTTGTTCTGAAAAGGGTTATTGAGTTAAATTGAACACCGAGTTGCTGTGCCGGCCGACGTCTCTGCAAAAGGAATCTTGATCCCTGATCCGCAGTGGCACATAGGATCACTTCAAAGCTCCTAATTAAATCATTAAAATAGAGTGACACTAAATCAAAGCGATCATTGGGTCAACGGATCAATACTGTGCAAATCCTCTTTGCAAACACCCTGTCACTCCCATGCTTCGCGTCTCTCCCATGTGCACTCAGACTTTCTCTGTATTCACCTCTTTGTCTCACACACACTCTGTGTTTACCCCTCTACGCTCTCCTCACAGATCAATTCAGTCAGCTTCATTGGTTCGAAAGTAAACATTTGCTTAATGGCACAAAAATAACAGGGAAAGACCTGGTTTCTAATGAGCAATTGATCCCTTTCTTTGACCCTCTTGTCCTCCTCTTGCACACAGATAGCTTCCAGCAGCGGTGTGCCGCATTGTTGCTCTCTTGAAACTTCTCACGCGTCACAATCAGCACGACTCTTAGTGTCGTAGAAAGTTCATGATAAAAACAGAGCTCCTCTCAACTCCCTCTGGTGTTTTTTTTTGTTCTATTTATGACTCAATATGGTAATTATCAGTTGTGTGTGTGTGTTGTGTGAGTTTTATTGGAGTGAGCATACGTGTGTTTTCTGTGTTATGTTCTCGGAGATGACCTCATTCTGGCAAATGGGCGCGACCAACCAAAGCTGACGCTCGAGTGCTAATCAGTGGCTGTGTGATTGGCTTTGGGTAGGCGTTAAAGAAAATTGCCTTGCTTTTTTTTTTTTTAAGAGTCAAGAACTGACATGCCTTTGAATAGGTTGCCTCAGATATGAGGGCAAGTGATTTTGGGTTTGTGAGCAGCGCAAATATACCCACATTATCCTTTAATTATACTTCTGAAGCAAATGGATGATTCCCCAATGAGATTAGATGATGTTACTCATTTCATAACACTCACTTTGAGTTTTCTCATGACTCATGTCATCTCAGTTCTCTATTCTTTATGTTTGCAAATAAATCCTTACATCTTTCTGTTACATCAGAGACCAAATGTGATACATATGTGGTACAAATGGACACAAAGAAAGGATTAACTTATGTATATTTGCTGAATTTACATTAAGGTCTAAATAAATTAGAATTTGTCATATTAAGTGTTTCACAAAGTTTGTAAAGTTTCTTTGAATGTAGCAAATCAAAAAACTGCTTGAATTTTTAAGCAAGTCTGGGTGCAAAGAAGACAGCTTGTATAAGTAACTGTCTGTGGTATTTGTAACATTTATCATATTTTAACTTAAGGTTTTTTTTCTTTTTTAACAATTTGGTATAAGTGGTAAAATCAGTTGAAAAAGTGTTTGAGTAGCAGCTAACTTTAACAAGGTAGGCTATAATTCAAGCAGTTTTGCATATGTAGCTCAGCTAACAGGCTGATGCAGTGACAAATAGATGTTTTTTCCAGGGAAGGAAGAAACAATTTGATGTCAAACTGTATGACTGGTCAGCAGTGCCATCACCTGAAGCCATGCTGCTCGCAGAGCTAAATAACTTAGATTAATATTTGTAATCTCTTCATAAACCCCTGTATCTCACTGGAAAACCTGAGTGCTTCATATGACTGGACAGCAGATAGACAGGGATTAAGATGCCCCAACAATCTTTATGAAAAAGATAATGTGTCTTTCATAAAAAGAAAAGTGCCCTTGAAGTCAACACAGACTTTACATCCCTGTGTGTTACTTAAATCTCTGGAAGCATATGGAGTGCTGGTATATAATTGTATGTCTGCTGTGCCTGCAGCTAACAAGTGCTGCCTTTTCAGAGTCTTCTGCTGTCATGGCATGATGCACCGTGTAATCTTCCCCTCGGACTGTCTGAGCTGTTGTGATACTTGAGTGTCACAGCTGACAGAGAAGGTTGGCCTCCTCGGGGCATGACATGACAACTGATGTATGATAAAATCAGCTGTGAGGTAGGTGGCAAAGTCAGGCGCATGCAGGCTGCAACAACCCCCCCGGCAGCAGAGCAACCAGCCACACTTCATGCAGGACTTGTTTAATGATTTTTTTACTCTTTAAAGTTTTTAAGTGGCAGAAATGGACATTAAGCTGACTGACAAAGAAATAAAATAGATATTTGCAGCAAGTTTAATCAGATTATCCAAGGTGTTTAGGTTGCTCTTTTTGGATAACTGCTTATACTGACGCTGCACAGTAACACTTTGTACAGTAGGAAGTGGGTGTAGCTCCTTATTATGAAAATGGATCTGGCAACCAGAGCTTTCTGTAAAATATGAAGGTTTGGCAGAGTATTCATTTCATAATATTTGAATGTACTGTACTCTTCAGCGACAGAGAGAGATAAAGAGAGAGGGCACTCATTCTGATGAAAGAGAGGGAGTGTGCTGGTGTGAATGTAGACATGTTACAAACATTTTTAGGCCCAATTAACTCTGCCATTATCCGTTTCATCCGAATGAGACTTTAGGCTGGGTTCCCTCTAACAGACAAACAGATCTCAGATAAACAGGTCCAAAGCAGGTTGAATGCACATTAGAAGGTCTGCACTATAAACATCTCACGTGCCAGTGACTACGCTGCATTTTTACTAACAGTGAGGCCATGGGTTCTTACCTCGCTTCTCTGCACCTTTCTTCCCCCCTCTGGGGCAGATCCGGTCTCGTTATTGTGCAGCAACAATAACTGTGTATGTAATAAGAAAGTGGATTGGACAATTGATCGAGGATTGTTTTGTTTACGCTTGTGAAATTAAATAGCTGAAATTTGCGTAGCAGCCCACCATGGCAAAATGTTTCACATGATTACAGTGAAGATTAGAAAAAATATGGTTGAGGGGCATATTTGCAAGTGGCGCCGGTGCTCCTTGTCAAAGAATTCAGTCTCCAGATATGCTGTAAAAAGCAACTAAACACTAGCAGTCTTAAGCCCTGATTAGACTTAAGATTCAATCTGGAAGATTTTTAGACTTGATTTGGACGTCTTAAACAACTTAGGACTTGATTTGCAAGATTTTAGACTTGACTGGACTGGAGAATTTCCCTTGAGTTGGGGCTTTACCAAAAGTTATAATTTTGACATTCAAACTTCTATAGAGGTGTTTGAATGAAGCCTTGAATTTTTAATGATGTTACACTCGTAAAAAACAGTCAGTCTTTTTAAAAAGACAGCCGATTTTTGCCTTTTGTTACTTTCATGAGGTTTGACCGCTGGAGCATTTGAAGGTTAAAGCGATGATTAATTCTCCTTTTAATCCTAAACTCTCCAGTCTGAAAAATGGCTTCAGATCAGGGAAGAATCTGGTGTGACTCCAGGTGTTAATTCCTCTAAAAACTCCTGACTCTATCATAAGTGAAAGCTTCAGCAGCAGCTGTCTTCCACATCTGTCCCTCCTCTCCGTCCGTCCAACCAACACAACAATCAGAGTCCTGTGATACAAGCCATAACCTTTGAAACTGTTTGTTGATGCTGCCCCATATAAGACAAAGTGATGCTTTTCGAATAGGAAATATGATGTTTGAGACTTTGTGAACAAATGGTTGTTTTTTTTTGTACAGAATCCCATAATCAGTATAAATAATTAACTATCTCTGTAACTAATGGTAACATTTTCACAACTGTCACTTCTTCAGGAAAGTGAAAATGGAGGCAGAGTGAGAGAGAAAAGCAGAGAGAGAGGATTTTACTCCAGCCTGAGTGAAGGCTAACAGAAAATTGTTTCTGAGCTGTTATAATAGAATGAAGAATAGAGAAATATTGATCATACCGGTTGCTGAAAAATCTCTACTCTGCCATCTTCTCATCTCCTCCTCCATGCCTTTCTCTCCCATCTTTCTCTCATCTTCATCATTGTGTGTGTCTGTGGGTGTGTGTGTGTGTAGATTTTCCATCTCCAACAGATAACAGTAAGCGTGTAGGCTGGGTATTGCAGGGAGAAGACGATTTCATTTCATTCTGGATCAGTTGAGGCAGGAGTCTGGGAAGGAAAAAAAACATTCTTGATGTTGCAGTATTTTTGGAGGGAAATTGATTTATACATTTTTAACCAGACAGTGATGAAAAAACATTATGTATCAGATTTTTGAGGACAAAAACGCCCACTGATGCACCCCGTCATTACCCGTCCTAGTGTGTGCGTGTATGTGTGTGTGTGTAGGGTAATGGAGAGTAATAGCCAGCCCTGTGGAGAATTGCCCTTGCTGTCGCAGGATGATGACAGATGAAGCCTCTTGTCCCCTGATGATGATGATGACACTAATGCATTCACAGTCCGTTTCCCTCGCACTCATCTCTGCATGACGGAACGAAGGAGACGGGAGGGGTACAGAAGGTGTGTGTGTGTGTGTGTGTGAGTGTGACTGCAATTGGAAACAGAGACGGAAGAATTGCAGAGAGAAGGGGAGAGGTCAATAACAGCCAAACATTAGAATATTAATGTCTGCCTCAAGTCACGCTCTTTCTCCCCTTCTTTCACTCTTTCTCGCACTTTCTATTCATCTTTATTTATATTTTAGAGCTAAGCTTCCTCTCCCAAACTTCCTCTCTCTCTCACTTTTTCCTCAGTAGGGAGGGATTAGTGGTCATTAGCTGGGGACTCTGATATAATGAGGCTCATCTTCTCCAACATGAAGGGCAGTTTAATAGAGAGTGAGAGCTGCTTCGTCTGCCCAGGGGTGAGAACATTAACCCAGACTCACATTCAGCCTGACGGACACCCTGGAGGTGCATGGACAGCTGCACACAAACACACACACACACACACACACATGCCTGTGCATCAAAAGTTCACGTGTTGCAATGTTAAATTATACACACACCACCTCCGGAGAGCAAAGTGATGAAAGTGCATTTATAAGTGAAACACATAAAACTGGGACAATATGTGTTCAAGCAAGCCCCCGTGTGTGTAAGCAGACTTTAATGGACATGTACATGCTGTATTCAAGTGGGAAACAATTTATATGAGATTCATATATTACAGAGGTCAAACACACACACATACTGACACACACGAAACCCCTTAATCATGTGCCCTCCCACCTCTGACTGTGAAATTTGTTTCTCAAGATTTCCACCGCGTCTCCCCTCGGTTCATTCTTCTGCTGTCAGAGCCAGAGCTGTAGGTGTGTGTCAAAACTCTTTTCAGCAGCGCCCATGCTTCCGGCTGAAAGCTCTATCTCCTGTGAGAGCTACCTCTCTGAACACGACAGATAAGGCCTCCTCAATGCCACAGCCTCTACCATAAGCCGGCGAACACACACTCAAACACACACACATACACACACACACATACACATATACATAGACAAGCACGAACAGGCCCGCTCGACACCCACGTGTATATTCAGAACACATAGGAAAGAGCTGGTGACACGCACAGCTCGATGCGTACAAACTGAAGACTGTATAAACAGGTGTTAAAAACATACACACACACACACATACATACACATAGCCAAGGGTTGTGACACACACAAACACGACCTTAATTTAGTGGAATGCATCCGTAAAAATTCACTCCTACTGCTGTATTTCAACATAAGCATTTATAGCCTTATCCCACTGAAAACACCATGTAGGCTCCACTCATACAGTCTGGAAACCAATAAGTGGGTGTGAGAGAAACCAGAAATACCAGATGGCAACTATGTGTACTTGTGTGTAAGTGTGTGTGTGTGTGTAAGTGTGTGTCTGACTTTGAAATGTAAATGGTGTGAGTGGATGAGCTGCCAGGTACATTGACAGAGCGCATGGCGGGGGAAGTGTGCAATGTTACTGTGTGCGATGAGCCACTTAAGTGGGTCTCAGTACACACAGATGAGCGTTTGCAGCTGGTGAGGACACAGGCGGCTTTAGATTAAAGGAACATTATAAACAGCCAAAGGCAAAGCAGCATGTTTTGTGTGAAGCGATGAGTGCTGTATCCTGCGTGGGGTCACTTCTTTGCCTGGACTGGTGGCCGGAGATATCGCTCACATTTGATGCAAGACTCTAACAAGAGGCTGGATGTATATTTCTGTGTATGCGCCTCGCGGAGCAGTGGTTTTTTCTTCATGTTAATCAAAGGATTGAGACAGCCGGCACTGTATCACTAAAGGGATTGAATCATCCAACATATATCAGCTCCGGGACTGAAACATCTTGTCTAAGTTGTGTTAAAGGAACAGTTCTGAAAAACTGACATTTCGTGCAATTTAGCATCCCCAAAAGTGCAACATCACTGCCATAAATGCAAATGTCTCTGCAACAAAAAGTGTTGAATGCCTATATACATGTTGACTGTAAACAAAAGTTGCCAGTGTCATAACAGTGTTGTGCTCTGAAAACTTAGGTCTTGAAGTCAACATGCATATTTATACAGTTTTTTGCTGCAGTCAAAGATTGCACAGGCATTGCGCACAACTCAGAACACCAGTATGTCAAGCTAATATTACCTGAACCAGAGAAAATATGCTGCTAACATGTGCCTTGCTTTGTTACAAGGCTAAAATTAAGCAGAAAAGGCATCACTTGCCTTATAGATAAATAACAGATGAGTGGAAAACTTTGGTAACTTTGCTTTTCTTGTCTCTTGCTTGATCACTCTCTTTTTCCTCTTTGCTGTCAACTTCATTTTCTGTCTCATCAACTCTGTCATGGTAAAACTAACTTGCTGCAACGGAAACAGCTGCAGTGGTAGCACATAAACCTGCTGGAACCACAAGAAACTCTTTTGCCTTAGGGGGTTTTAGGTGGGCCGTTGGCCTCTAATCAGATATCATTAACCATTCTATTTTATATGCACTTATTGACATAAACAAGACCCAAATAGCTGACTTTAAGTCATCACTGGCCTCAGACTTCACACCAAAAGACCTCAGCCAACCAGCACATTCAAACCCACAGCCCACTCCCTGCGAACTTTATAAACTCCATATCATCCCCCTTGGTCATCTACAGCCCCCCTGCAGTGACCCAATGCCCTCCCAGGAGGACTCATCCACCAGTTTAAGAACCACTGCTTTAAAGAAGCACAAATGCTCAACAGCAGGGAAAAGAGGTTTATAAAATATATTTAGCACATTACAATACCCAAATATGTTACCATGTCAACCAACATGTGTCTTTAGCTGCTTTGCACAACAGAAGTGAAACATGAGTGAACACAAAGGGTAAACACTTTACTGTGGTTGTGAAGAAAGAGCTTAAAACTATGAATATGCATTACATCTAATTTCAAATCCCTCATTTAAGGGATATACAAAGCAGAGAGGGATACCAAGTGTTAGTGTTTTATGTCACAGTCAAGCAGAATTTGTTCATTTACATATAGCATGCTCTTAGATGAATAATGGAATGCAGCAGATGCCCTGAAGGAAATGAATGCCTAATGTTTACTGTATCTTATTAATTTTCCCTTTTGCTGAACACACTGAACTTGTCTGGGCCATGCTGAGTGAATCAATTTTCACCAAGAAAGAATAAGACAGAGAAGAAACAAATATATCTTTTACCACTATCTTACAACTAATGTAACAGGACAGTAACCACAATGGAGAATTAAAGTTTAAGGGAAGAATGAGGTTGGTTGTCTTGGGTTTGTAATTCCTTTGTTATTTTAACTGGGAATTAAAAAAAAAATCTAGCCTTCCTTTAAGTGAACCAAAAAACTTTTTGCTAACTGAGAGTTTTTTGCTAGTGACTTACCCAGCTATGAAATCCTATTTTTACTATACTGTAGCTCTTCTGTCAAACTTTTTAATTTTAATAATTGCGTTACAATAAACACTGTGTACCTATTATAGGATATGTAAAAAAAAAAACTTTCAATTTACATTTTGACATAAAAAACAACATACTGTAAGTCTTCTCACCTAAATTTCAAGTGTCTCACTCCTGAAATAACCCTGTAGGTGACCTCTCACCCCAGTTCTGACATTGCAAGTACAAATATTTTTTTAAACAGTGCCCTCTAGGGAGCAAGGCTGGACGGATGTTACAACCGAAACGTGGGATATCAAACCTCCATGTCTTTAGTGCATCCAGGAAACAGATGTGTTAACACTATAGTGCTTGTTAGCCTGCTGTGTTTCCTCTTTAGCTCTTTTAGATGTGTGTGTTGCTTGGATCAATAGTCTTAGACAGGGTGGTTGCTCCCTGTCACAGAGGATCATCAGATATCTACTGATTCGCACGTGCAAAAACAAAAACAACACAGCAAC
>JAPZDV010000010.1:10005195-10024856 GCA_029814665.1 Acanthurus lineatus
ACACCCAGAGCTCCACCTAATCTTTACAATAAGCTCGACTCAACCTGTTAATTATGGGAACACAGCAATCAAGGCATTTATCATACAGAGTCCAGCGTCGCTTTATCTAAATTGGGTTGGAAAAATGATAGACACTAACAGACCAATTATGTGTGTAACATTAAGACATTATCTCGTACTTTTTTCTTGTCACATTGAGTCTAATCTTTAGACGACAAGTTAATTCTGCCCTTTTTTTACGGTATCTCAGATATCTAAATTGTATTCAATTGAATCTAACCAAAAATACATTTCTTCTCTGAACATCTTCTATCCAGCCAGTATTTTCAACTATCTCAATCTTATATTTGTTCCAGTGTGACCTCTTTCACTCCACAGATCTTCTCATGACCCGCTCGGCTACAATCAACCTGATAAATGTGAGAGTGAGGATGCAAGACGAACATAAATAGAAAACAATATGTCGGATTTGAGCATCGCACCATGAACGTGTCTATCATGCACCATCTGGCCCAGTCCTCTCAGTGAACACTTTTCACTGCGACAAATATTCAGGAAATAATTCGATTGAGCGACTTCACTGACAGAGGTAACAGGAGAAAAAAAAAGATAGTTAATGTGTGTAAATGTGCAGAGAAAACAGGATGATGAATGTGCTTCGGTTAAAACTGCGGAGGAGGATAATCACGGTTAAGGCCGCTGATCTCTGAGCATTAATTACTTTAACCTTTATTTATCTGGGTGAATTTTGCTTACACACATTAACAAGTGGCTGCTGCCAGTTTGAAGCTGCAATCCCAGTCACCCGCTAAACATTTAACTGGTCTGCTGAGTCATTTGATACTTGTAATTTAGTGCTGTGCTCACTGGCACTTTGGCACAACACATTCAGTGCTTACCTTCAAATTCCTGTCACTGAAAAATGGAGCACATGATTTAGGAAAAAGCGTGTTAATGTCGATGTGAATGAGATTTTATTTCCAACTATTTGTCTTGTACTGGTTATTAAAATCCCTTCCTCTCCAATGACAAGCAAACAAAAATAGCAAATGCATCTGCTTCCATATTTTCCCTAACAGCCATCTGAGAATAAATTTCACAACAGTTGCATCAGGACCATGAAATGGGGCCAAGGTTGTACAAATATAAAATATATGTCTAGTGAGTATTACATATGTCTCTGGGAAGAACAAGTCTACTTCTAAATCACTGTGTAGTCAAGAGAGGAAATGTAAAAAAAAAAAAAAACAAGGCTAACGGTTACATTTTGATTTCATGGTGCATAGCCAGCACTGTGCACGAGAGGAGAGGAGGTCATATAACGTGTCCAAGACAATGACCTCTGTCTGACCTCTTTGATGCTACTTACTTTATCAATTTCTCCCACACAAACACACACACACACACACAGACACACAGACACACAGACACACGCGCACTGACACTGACGCACACGGTCTGGTGGTGTTGCTGATGTTGGCACATTTGTGCTCTGGGACAAGAGCTGCTTCATTGGCACTGATTACCACTTTATCCTTCCTCTGCAAATACCAGCCAACATCACCCTGCATACCAATGGACTACACCAACCAGAGAGAGAGATAAAGGGGAAGTGGGGGGGACTGAAGAACAAATGAAAGATGAAAGGGGGGAAAAAGGGAGGAAAAGAAACTGGGAAGTCAGCAGGCCTGGGCAACACAGCAAAACATTTTACAACAGCAGTTTGTCAGAGCGGTTCGTGTAATATGTCACAATATAAATCAAATTATATTTCTGTGAACTAGTGATGCTTTTCTGAGCACCTTTTGTGATGGAGAATGTGACAGAAATATTTGATGTAGAAGCTCATTCAGTTATTTTCAGCCTTTTTAAATCCTTCATTTTAAATGTGTATACATTATCAGCTCCGTGTATTGTCTTTTTTTTTTGTTATTTCCCCATTTTTCATTTTTTTACACATCTGTTTGGAGTTTGTTGGACTTTGGACTCAAAGTAATTTACACACCACCACACACTAACCTGTTTTTGACTTGTTTTTCCATACTGTCTCTAAATGTAAGGTTGTTGTGGCTCTTGGCTGTTAAGGCGTAATTTCTATTAAAGACACTCCTCCGTTTTCTCTTTGCTGATTATTATCCAAAACTAAAATCATATTGGCTTTATAGCTCACAGAGAAAACAAACTCTGCTGTGTTTGAGCAGTGGACTGTCTGGTCTTAAAGAGACAGTATATGGTTCAGTGTTTGATACTTTTTGATATTTATTTCATAACCATGCCTTTTGATACCGTGAGGTTATTTGAGATTACCAGCAGAATGTGGAAAAGACTTTAAAAAGAAAAAGTTTTATTTAAAGTAGTTAATAAACCATGTTTATTGAGGAGAATCATACTTGATTATTGCATCTCTACAGCTCACTGAGCTACAAGTCTCTGCCAGCTCAGCATATTGGAAGTTCACACTATAATTTTGGTTAACTATGTCGCATCATACTGAGTAAAAATTCTGTTCTATCAGTTCAGTACAAAAATAGAGAATTCAGCACGTCGCCCCTTTCCTGCACGCACACACACACACATACATACACACACACACACCACACACACACGAGTCTGTGAAAGGTGAAAGTCTTTTCAAAGCAGAATGACCGCAGCAGCAATAAGTTGAAGATGGAGAGGAGTTGAATCTGCCGAAGTTAACATTCCCGGCCACATTGATGGGCCTCAGATGTGTCAGATGTGGGCCTCCTGAATGAGTCACAGTTCGCAGTCTGAGGAGAGCTGATAAGACCTGACGGAAGACCTGCCTTTCAACGGGAGACAGATTGAGCTGGAACAAAACACATGACACACACACACACACACACAAGCACACACACACGCAGCCTCTCCTTACGCACAAGATAGAAGTATAGCATCAGGCAAATCAAAAAGGGTTAAGGTGAATTCCAATAAAACAATTATGAAAATACATGGGAACTGTCTCCAAAGGTGGCAAACAGATCTAAAATATTTCAAATAAAATATTTATTGAATTACACTGAAAGACAAATAGAAGAATAGAAAAATTGTTCAGCTTGAAATAACAGCAGATTCTAGATAAAACATTGTAAAACAAAATTCAATCTGAACAGATGACTAAACTCTAAAACTAACGTCAAATTCAATTGTATTGACTTATTTTTAAATGGTCCATTGTGGTGGATAGACAAACACAGCACAACAGATAAGCTGTTATGTCTTACAATGGGAGGACCGGCTGTATTTGGAGAAGCGAGGAGGAAGACTTTTGGAACTGGTGTTATACAGGGACACATTTGCCAATTCAATCCTTCACATTGGCAAAAGGGGTGTTTCGTGACCAGACTATTCCAATTGCTTCCCCTGTTGAATTGCAAGATGTCTTGGGACAGCTTGATGCCATATGCGACTGTCTGGATATGAACCAGGGTCTTTAAGCCAGTAAAAGACTCTTTACTCAACATGTCTATTAAAGTTATACTGATCCAAAACAGCAACTTTAGGCAAGCATGCCTGGTTTGTTTATGCACTTTCCAAACAGAGAACCAACCATTGCTTTTATTGCCTGCAGTAACATCCACCATCCCAAAATGTCTCACTCCTATTGCTCGGAAAAACAGATGATGTTCTGACATGATGGCAAACATCTTCCATTTATGACACAATTAATGTGCTAGGACACTCTAATTGATTTCCAGTAGGATTTTTGCCATTTATCTGGTTATTTACGCTCTAATCTGGGCCCATGTTCAATACAAAATGAAAATTCGAGAGAAGGGTGCTGAGAGAGAGGGTAGGAGAAATGAGATTGAAAAAGGCTTTGGCATATTGCCGTGACAGCAAGACTGCAATTAAAAACAAAACAAGTCTATCTGAAAGACACTGTACTTCATTACAAGGAGCAGGTTGATGAAGGGAACATTCTGTTGCTGTGTTTTCACTGCATGGTACGGCACGGCTCAGCTCAGCTCAGCTCAACTAAACTGATGCACCTTCTTGTGGTTTTCCGTTGTCAAAATTTGAGGATAGTACCTTGAGCTTTTTCTGGTATCATCCCTGTCAAGTTTTCATGTGAGCTAAGCTAGCAGTGCGAGGTGGAGCAAAAACACAGAAGACTGCTGATTGGTAAGAGTATTTAACCAGAATTATCACACGGAGTAATAAGCAATGATGCAGATCTCCTCGCAGCTTGGCAACCACAAAGATGCAAAAAAGGTTTGGTGCTCTTCACTGTTTTAACAATTATACACCATGGCTGGAAATTTTACAGGTATGATCAATGCGACGTTCGCAAGCAAGCTAGCTAAACCACCTAGCTATCTGGCTAAATGGCTTAGCAAGCTGGCTTCCTCTTAATATGAATTAATATGAACACAGATTTTGGGCCCATTTAGGAATTTCTTGTCTTAGAGTCATTTTTTGTAATGTAACCTGTAAATCCACTGACTTACATTGTTTGCTGATGACATATTCCTTGTTTTGGAAATGATGTTACGATGTTACTACGGTAGGCAGTGTAACCTAGTCATTGTAGCATTTTTTAGCTTGTGTTAAAACAGCATTTCTTCACACTTTTGCTTTTGTTCTTCTGGTTTTGAAAGGGCAAAAAAATGACTCACAATTTGAGGATGGGGTTTATTGAACCAGTCAGCTGTTCTTTAGTCATAGGCCAAGGATAAGGTTCTTATGTTGAAGTAGTCCTTGAGGTAGACACACAACAAATCCAAACATAGCACAGGGATTTTATGAGGTGTGACTGTTGTGTTGGGAGTCATAAGTTTCTGAAAAATAGGAAAATAAAATTGTCGTCAACAATAAACACCAATACTGTAGTTAGATAAATGCTTTAAAAATGTAATTTTTATTCATTTAAATTGTGCTGGTGTAGATTTTTACACTCTGATTGCTTATTATACGGTTTAACCAAGCAGGCACTGAGCCTCATTGCTCCCCTTTCCTGCTATGATAAAGACTATTCTCAGTTCAAGAAATAACACCCCGAAGGAACATCTTCTCTGTGATTATAGATATGATGATGATGATGTTGATGACTTCCATCTGCAGCACCTAAGCAGCCACAATCACAGTCACGTGCTGGAGGATACAATTGCTTTAACACAACATTA
Organism: Acanthurus lineatus; assembly: GCA_029814665.1. Taxonomy (NCBI): domain Eukaryota; kingdom Metazoa; phylum Chordata; class Actinopteri; order Acanthuriformes; family Acanthuridae; genus Acanthurus; species Acanthurus lineatus. The sequence goes on from JAPZDV010000010.1 coordinate 10,010,340, forward strand.
AGACACAAGTGGCCTCTGATTTTTTCTTTTTTATGCAATATCCACGCCCCAAAACAACAGTGTATATTTTGAATTGCCACTATGTCAACATAAAGGATAGATAATATTTTTTCAGTGATTTTTAAAAACCCCATTACAAGGGAAAAGCTTGAAAACTAAAATCTAGGATTCAGTCCTTGCTGTGAAATGTCAGCTGGTTTAATTATGGACATGTATCCATTAGGGAAAAACATAAATTACGACAACATTCACTCCAGCTGTACACACCTATGGCACTGGTGTGAATAATAGTCATTCCAGCATTTACATAAGTGTCATTATGTACCATGACACACAGACAGACGAGGTAATTGTAGAGTGTTGATGCAGCTGTAAGCTCTTTCTGCTGCCTGTTCTCTTCACCTTATAAAGCACAGAGCTGTTTCTTGCATTGGGCAGCAGCTCTTCTGCAACCAGAAAAAACATGGCACATTAACACAACAAGCACAATCATTTAAATTAAAGTGCCATATATTCATTCCAAAATTATAAGTTTCCTCCGAGGAGAAGATTTTTTTGTGGTGCGTCTTTACCAGGCTTTCCACTTAAAATTGTCATGAAATTGTCAAAGCAAAAACACAGAGTGCAGTGCTTCTTAAGAAAAGAAAAAGACTGCAGGAGATTTTATTATGTATGTTTGGCTGAAGGTGCACCGCCTCACTTCTCCAACACCACATGAACTACACCTTAGCACTGAAACCCACAAAATATCAGTCACCTCGTCTTACAACAGGCCATTGATTCAGGTTTGTGCTGTGTACCACTAATAATAATGCTCTTCTTTTTTTTACCTGACACTGCTCTATAGCTAACCCTGCTCTCTGACCTCCCCGGAAAGGCAAAAAGCAAAGAGATTACTTTCCCCGCAGGGATCAATAAAATATCACAAAAAAGCTTACACTGTACTTTCTGCTACCTTGTTTTTTTTTATACACACAAGAAACCAGGAGAAAAATACCTGTTATAATGATTTTTTGAGATTTGATGAAGAGAATGCTGAAACACCACCAGCATGCTTAGCGACACACAGGTGATACAGGTCTTTAAAATACGTGACATGACATGCTGTTCTTTGCTGTGTGCTGATGTCAGCTCTACCACAAAAATACGGCAGAAGATCTCTCCTTCCTCTCTATTTATATACCGCACTCCATGCACACTCACACCTCTTGTGCCTCAAGGGTTTGTGGCTTGATGTAGTGCAGACAGTTTTCCTCCCAAAAGACAGCAGCCTTTATGATGCATGCGCATGACCAAAGCTCTCTCAATTTCACAGTCAATGAAAGTACGGTCAGCGTGAGGGAAAAACAGAGCTCACATACAGCGGGTGAAGTGCATTTGTGTAATCATGCATGCTAGCATGTGAGATGGACGGCCACATTGTTGCTGTATATTTATACAAAAAGCTGTGTGTGCGAGTGTGTGAGTGTGTGTATGTGTGTGTCAGTCTGTTTTATCTGCATGGTTTGGCGCTGCTGTGAATATGATTTAGTTAGTAATTAAGGAATAGAGACATATCCAATTATTGGGGTTGTGAAATATCACCCTGTCTCAGTAGTTATTCCAGTACTGTCTGCACTCTGCCTTATTATTACACCAGCTGCATATATGATTAAGTGTATGCATATGTAAAAGAGAGAGAGAGAGAGAAAGAGGGTGAAAGACACAGAGAAGGAAAGAGAGAAAGAGAGAGAGAGAGCAAATACAGTATGTGTGTGTCCAGGAAAGGCGGTGCCTACAAAGAAAACTCATTTCAGCTCATTGTAGATTAGAGGTGGCAGGACCACATGCCTGTAGGAGCTGTGGCCAAAGCAGTTGCTGACAGTCTCATGACACCTTGTGTGTGTGTGCGTGAGTGAGAGAGAGAGAGTGTGTGGTATGGTACCACACATGCAGTTAAAAGTAATCATATACTGTGTATTTTCCTCTTCCTGTACATCAACACAAACCTATATGATGAAGTAATGTATCATACCACTCTTGCAACTCTACTGCACATATAGCTGTAGACACACACACTCCTGCTCTCATAGATACGTAGAGACACACTCATGACTGCATGGATGACTGTGTTTGATTGTGAGTCCATGTGTTGGGGGAAAGTGTGTAAATCTGCACAATCACATCTCACCTACTGGAAAAAAAAAACACACCACACTGTCCGCTCTGCCTGTCACCAGTGGAAACAAAGAACGAAGACCGTTCTATGTCAGCAACTGGAGAGCTGCACTCTCCAACCATCTGGGAGAGATACTCTGAGGAGCTCTCCAACTGCTGCCAGCAAAAAAATAATAAAAAAAAGACAAAAGAAAAGAAATAAAATGAACAGATTTTCAGTGTGGGGGTAGACAGAGAAAACATTCTCTCCATGGACAGGGGCCTGATATAAACGGTGAGATGGTTATCCGCTCTGGGCAGCGGTGATGCACAGTGTGAATGATGCAAGGGTACACATGTTTATCTTACAAGCACAAAATGCAAGTATATGATTTACATTATGCATTCAAAATTGAGTTGCAGGCTGAAACTTGATTTGCATTTCATTTCAGTCATATTTTGTTCCAAGACTCAACATCAACATAAAGTATTATAGAGTGTTTATTAATCTCCCTGCAGACGCCTTTGTTTTGTCGCTACCTCACACAGAAACACACCTGCCTGCCTCCACCCCCTCCTTGTGTAGTCTCTACTAGACATACACACCAACACACACACTAATTCCTGCAGACATGAGAGAACATGAGGATGTAGTGCGGCTGGTGAGGCATATGGAAATGATTTACCAGTTAGATGTGGGAACTGGATGACAGGGGTGACTCATGTATTCAGGAAGCTGGGAACACATTTGTTATGTCCTACAGCAACAGTGCGCATGCGATAAGGGTGCAGTTTCAGGAGTATTTTCCGAGAGTGGAAATGTTTATAGCACATCAGAGCGCAATAAAAACTCGAGCTTCCCTCATATGTGCGTCTTGAGATATGCAGGCTGTTATCACTGCTGACTGCTGCCTTGAACTTGCATACACAGACTCTGCTGATCATGTAGAGAATTCCACAGCTCTCTGACAACAAAAACCATGCCACGGTAACAGCCGCCTATCGCCGCCTGCCGCCCAGCGCGCACCTGATTGGATCCAATGAGTGACTGGCATATTCCTCCACGGTTCCCACTGGCTCGGCTTTAATAAGCCAGTGACGGTGCTCCAGTTAGACCCACCGAGGGCGGAGCGCGCCGGTTGAGGCGGAGCTCTCCTTGGTACTTAAAAGGGGCTGGTGCTGAAAGAAGTGAAGTACTTGCACGCACGACAGCCGGAGCGCCCGGTGCGCGGTGCGAAGAGTGACAGACAAGTGTGAGAAGAAAGAGGGAAGAAGAGAAAGGACGGGGAGCGGAGGACCGTGCAGCCCTCTGTACTAATGGACCATAAGGATATTTAACCATTTGCCCGGGGAGCGCACAGGTATCCTCTTTTCCTCCTGTTCCTTTCCATTTTGCGCTGTGCGTAAAGACACTGGACTTGCCTTTATGCGTAGTTCTTTCTCTGTCCTCACTTTTAACAGCTGCAAGCCTCAGACTGTTTTTCTGTCTTTATCCTCCCCTTTTCCGTTTTTTTTTTCTGCATCGGAACGCCGAGCTCTTTTACATTCCACTGGAATTAATGATTGAATAATGGGTGTGAGGGGAGCAAGGGGCAGTGGATCATTGATTGTGTTAGTGTACTCCCTCGGCTCAATAACACGAGAGAGCTCTTGCCCCCCTGCACAGGTGACTGCTCAGAAGTGTTGAGTGCTTTCTTAGCCTGCTCTCTTATCTATTGAACAAATGCAGCAAAGCGTTTGTGCATGATGTGTCTTGTTTTATGAAAGCTGTGTGTATTTTACGCTATTGTCACCTCTCTCTCTCTATCTGTATCTTTATCTCTCTCACCCTCTCGCCCTATCCCTCTCAGACACCGCAGTCCATGCCTCTGCCTTGCCAGGTCATTGATGGGAAATCAACTGGATCGGATCACCCACCTCAACTACAGCGAACTGCCCACGGGCGATCCGTCCGGGCTGGAGAAGGACGAGCTTCGGGTCGGCGTCGCCTACTTCTTCTCTGACGAAGAGGAAGAGGTGGACGACCGCACTCCGTCCGACTGCGGCTTTACCAAGGACCACAGCCCGGTCGAGGAGGGACCCTTCTCGGTCAGCGAGGTGGAGTACTCAGCCTTCTGCTCCCAGGAATGCATCTTCTCCAAGCTGCGGGAGAACGAGGACTTGAATGTGTACTCGGCCAAAACTTTGCTGACTATGTGCAAACCGGGGGACCTGCTGGAGCTGGTGGCCACCGCGCAAGCCCCCCACTGGGCCATCTACGAGCAGGACGACCAGGTCATTCATCTGCACAAGGGCGAGATCCGCAAGGACAGTCTGCTTGAGATCAGCAACGGCCGCTACGGGAGGATAGTCAACAATCGGTACCGGTACCGACCGCTTCCTCCTGACCTAGTGATGCAGAACGCAGTGGGACACGTGGGCCTAAGCAGCGGGGAGATATGCTGGACCAACTCGGAAAGTTTCGCAGCCTGGTGTCGCTTTGGGAAACGGGAGTTCAAAGCCGGGGGAGAGGTGCACTCAGCGGAGCAGCAGTATTTCCTCAAAGTGCATCTGTCCGGCAGCGGGGTGCACACTCTGGTCTTTCGCAGCCTGGAGGACATGATACGGGAGAGGAGGCGAGTGGACGCCAGTGGAATTCTCAAAGAGCTCTCTTTGGTTAACGGGGGCAAGGAGTGATCAGGGATTCTGTTTGATATCCTCTCCTCCACCCCCTTTCTCCCCACCCGCTGCCTCTTCTCGCCAGACGCGCACGGACGCACAGTTTTTGCGCGCGCGCACACACACACACACACAAACCCACACTCACACACACACAAACTCAGCACACAAGCACACGGACGCACACACATGCAAGGACCTGTTGGTTTTGGACTGTGTGTTTGGCTACGGACGGATCCCGGGCTGCGTCTGGACTACAGGCGCTCTGTGGAATTTTCATCAAATAGCAGATTGTTGAAAACTGAGAAAGAGCGGCCATATAAACAGACAACGCCCCTTCAGACTAGATTCATGCTGAGTGGGACACACGACTTCTACTAAAAAACCCATTGCCCCGAACCGCGAAATCACCTTTACAAACCACACATAGCGCACACGGCTTGGTTTGGTTTTTCTGTTTAATTTCTCGGGATAATGGAATTTGGCCTCTTCTCGGCATAGGGCGCCTGCTGCGGCAGACCAGACGGTGAGACCGGGAGAGGGAGAGATGGGGGGGTATGAGGGGGGGTGAAAGATAGGACCAGGGATGGCTCTCGAGAAGTCTCCCTTCTATTTTTTTACTGTAAGCTTTAAGACCGAGACTGACCATAACACAGATCCAAGCCACTAATTCATAGACCTCTAACAGTCCCAGATGGCTACGCAGTTGCCTAAAACAAAGCGTTTGGCTTGTTCAAGCTCCCCTTTTGCCATAACAAGAGTATTGTCATTTTCACAATGCTGTCATCCTGCTCCACAGCACTGGATGTATGTGTAAATTGTATTCCTATATATTGATTTCAATTTGAGTCCCTTATTTTTGTATTTCAGTTTAGTGAATTTAACCCTGATCTCTCTTTTTTTGGTTCAAATAAATGGAGGTTGGAATATGAAAATAATCACTTTGGTTCAGCAGGTGTTGTTTGGTCACACACAATTACTGACACACAAACACATGATCTCTCACTCTCACACACACATAGGCAGAGAGCGATGTATGAATTATTGATGTTCTAGGGCCTCCTGACCTGCCTCAAGCCAAATAGCCTTCATATATCTGCACAGTATTTGGCAGCAGTAAAATGGTCATCTGCATCAAACCCATAAAGGCTTTATGAAAAAATCCATACAGGATCTGGGAGCTACAGTGTATAGGAAGCTGTATGAGTCAATAGGAACACACAGTATTTTACCACAGGCTGTTTTTCCATGTGTAGGTCTTTTATCCTGCTGGTATTTACACACTGACAGGCATGTTGGGCTCCTTTATTTTTTTACACAGCGGCATCACTAAACTTAAATTAGCTCCTTAAATCACACATTGTGAACAAGATGTCCTCCATATTATCGTGAGGAAACACATGGTGTTGTTATGGCACCCGTCTCGTATCGGTCTGTAGGGGCTTTATCTGTGGATTGATGTTTTCACTCCTCTGCTGTGAGAGTCAAGACAGTGCCTTCCTTTCCTCTTGTGATGTGTAGTATCAGTGAAGGTGGGATCGATCACCTTCAGTAGTCTGAAGACGCCAGTCTAGCTTCCCCTGTCTTCTTATGTTTGCTTAATTGAGTCTGAAAGGGCCAGAGGGTGGATTTATGGAAAGGTTCAGTGATGTGTGTCTTTGTTCTGCCTGGCGGTGCACCACACCTTTGATTCATTTATGATTGTATTTAAAGGATGAAGAGCTTTCCAAAATATGATGTTGCCACTATAGAGCATTCCTGGTTGAATCCTCTCCTCAAGGCATTTGTGTGATTTTGAGCTCCAGTGTGGTCATAAATAGCAGAGCTGCTGTTGAACGCAGAGGAACAGCAGACAAAGAGTTTATGTACAGTGAGTGCATGTGTGTGTGTGTGTGAGAGAGAGAGAGAGAGAGAGAGAGAGGGAGACAGAGAGAGTATGCAGGAAAAGCATTATGCATGCAGTTCCCATGTGTCGCTTCTCTACGTGTATGCTTCGGTGTGCAGATGTTGCAATCTCACCCCTCAGACACGGTTCATGTCAAAATACAGACTAATATGCCTGTGAATCTTGTAAATGTGCCTTGAGAAGATTTTTCTCTCACTATTGACCCAATTGCTTTATTTTATTGGCTTTGCTGTGAAAATATTGACACATTTCTCTTGTAAACTCCATTTCCTCTAATTCCGTTCAGCTCCTGTTGGCTGGTATTTCTCCGCTCTTGCTCTGTATTGCTTTACTCCTCTACCTTTTGTTTCTCATAGTTTCATCAAAGATAAAAAATAACAAATTCAGTTTTTGTTCTGTCTGTAAGGCGAAACCTCATTAAAACTAATTCTGTTTTGATACCCTTTTGTTTGAAAAAAAAACAACAAAGGAACAAAAAAAATCACGTTTCAAACTGATGTTTTGATCTGAATTTAGTAATTTAATTGGAATTTAAAGGCATTTCTTTCATCCAAATATGCTTTTCACTAAAATCCACTAGGATTAGAGTAAGATCAACATGCTTGTTGTTAAATCCCTCTGCTTTTACCTGCTCGTGACTGTTCAAGCCCCTCTGTACATTACTAACAGACACCATGTTAAATTGAGGTTGCCCCAGGTGCGTGTGTGTGTGTGTGTGTGTGTGCATGCATGCATGTGTGTGACATCCCTTGTGAGTTTGAAGAATCAGGGTACTGGGGCAGCTGGTGGTTAGAGTTTGTATGTGTGTTTGTAATCTGTGACTAATAGGCCTCAGAATATGATTTACCAGTGAGTTAGTTTGTGTGTTTGTCTGTGTGTGTGTGTGTGCTGTAGGCAACAACACACCATGTTTAAAGCTTAAGGAAAGGCTTTAGCCATCTAACATGACATTGTGTGTATATATGTGTGTGTGACTGTGTGAAAGTGCGAGAGTTAACCAAAGCTGTGGCTGTCGGGCCGTATATATTTATATATATATATGTAAGTCCTGTGCTGTGCATTTATATTTATGAAGGTCTGCATCTTTGTGTCCATCAGCCACCCTGTGAAAGTAAACGTTGTTACTAGGGAAACTCCAGCCACTCTCACAGTGTGTTTCCACAGAGGTCTTGTGTCTGCATGTATGCGTGTGTGTGTGTGTGTGTGTGACAGTGCAAACCCTCCACAGCTTGAAGCTAGTTGTTAGCCTAATAGCTTCTCATGTTATACAAATATACAACATCCAAATCTCGCCTTTTCACTCTCTCACTCACAAACAAGCTATTGTTCCTTTGTGCAGTGGCATGGATGTACTCAATTTATGCTGGGGCTTGTCTTCAGTGTGTGTGTGTGTGTGTGTGATTGGGTGGGTGAGTGTGGGTGTGTGAGTGTGCATCTGGACACAGAGCGGATCCCAGCTTGCCTGCTGCCAGCTAAATCAGTGGTCTCAGAGGAGATGTTCTAGGAAGGAGGGAACAAGGCAGAATATCCTGTCTGTGCGATGCCTTTAAGAGGATCTCCCTCTAATCTAGACACTGGCCTGGACTCCCAGTAGACTTGAACATCTTGTTTTGCTCTCTTGCCATTCTTTGGGATGGGCGCCTCACTCCACATTACACAGCTGGTGATGTAAATGAGGCAGTGGTAAATGGGTTACATGCTGTTAAATCACTGTTAACAGTGTTTTTTTCTCGAGCATCTGTTGTAAAATGCCTGCATACGTCACATGCAGTATCTTTACGATTGAACCTAGCACCTACATACTGATATTTAAAAGTGATTACACGCTACAGCACATTTGTGATTTGAATTACATGGCCAGCTAGAGCTGCTTATCAATGCCCCCAAAGCATTGTCTTTGTGCAAGACTGATTCAACCTGGGAAATGCCAGTATAAATATAGAGTCACTTGGACAGGTGCTTCTTTGGACAGTGAGTTTTTAAAATGGGGTCTGAGCCCATAAACCTATATGCAGTACAGTCTGTCATCAGTATTCAGTCACTGGCATACTGAGTCATACAGGTTAAGATGGTGTTATTCTATCTCCCATGAAAAGATTGTAGGCAAAACTTTAATTGTTGCAACTATTTATTCAAAGCCTTTTGTAGCCACACACCTTTAATTAATGACAAGCTATATTTAGTCCATTGTGTAGATCCTAGTAGCATCTAGCAGAGAAATTGACAACCTTTTCTAACTGAATTCCCCCTTAGTTCATCTTGTTCTTTAAAGTGTGTATCGGGAAACCTACGCTGGCTGCTGTAGGCCATCTTTAGACCTACTGTTTGGTTTTTTCATTCTGGGCCTTTGTAGAAACATGGTAAACTCTGTGAAAAAAGGACCTGCTCCCTCTGTAGATATTAAAGACTCATTATATGGTAATGAAAAAACAAGAATTCTTATTTTCAGGTGATTATGTACTGATTCAAACATAATTATATCACATTCTTGTTGCATTCTGTCAACAGATCCCACAAAACCACACTGGTCTTTTATTTTTTATCATTTAGTGTCATGTTAATTTGTCACGATGAACGTTGGCACCTGTGTTTATTTTGCATGAGTCCTCGTACACCATCATGCTGTAAATACTCATTAGAGCTTTAAACCCACAGCTGAAATTAGTCACCAACAAAAACACAATTTACAAAACTACAATACCCATTTATTTCAGGAAATAACCTTAGCCTTTGCAGCTAACTGGAGTGATAACAAGAGACATAACCGTCTGTGTGGTTGTGGAATCTCAGGTTTTCTTTAACTTTTTAAGGAAAAGGGGAATCCCAGCTCTGTAGACACATGTAGTAATAGTTTCATACTTGTGCTAAAGTGGAGCACACAAACAACCCCCCCACATGTAGTGATACCAGCTATTCAACATGTTTCCAGTATTAAACGAATCTAAAAAGGTCGTCCAACTGGAAACAGCCTGCATGCAGAGACTAGCTGTGCTCCGCCCAGCTTTGGGTTCAACAGGTGGACTAACTGACATGCAAATGAACACGTCTGTTTAAACAAGATCCTTTGTCTGCACTTGGATTAAGTGCTGTGCCCCATTAAAACCTGTTTGCTCAATTCAAATTTAGTACTGTATCGCAGTACAGGAAGAATGTTCAAACAAAGACAAACCATGTTAGGTATCAAAGTTAAGGTTTCTGCATTGCAACTCTTTCTTTTCTGACCTATGCAGTGATATTTAATGTCATAGAGTGTGAAGTTACCTTTTTTTTGATTGAGATGCATGTTGGAGGAAGAAGTAAGACCTTTTACCTAAGAAAAAGCATAAATATACACATATGAAAACACAAAATACTAAAAAAATAGTCAAAGTACTGAATTCAGAAGTTTTTTTAAGAAAAAGTACAAAGGTATTAGCAACATAATGTGCTTAGACTATCAAAAATGAAAGAACTTACTGAGATGCAGGTTGTATTTTGATGATGTAGATATTACTGCTTCATATTCAGTAGCTTAATCTGCAAAATGAGTCACATGCAAAGTTTTAAAAATAGAAAAAGTTACTGTAGCTGCTTATATATAAGTAGCACAAAAGAAAGTATCCCAGGAAAGGAAGTAATTGTATGTGTGTGCAATATTACAGTAAAAGTACTAAGTTAGTTTCCCCCACTGTGTCTGGGTAGCTCCACTGAATACACTGAAAACAAGACTTGCCTTTTTTTAGCTTGAAGCTCTCAAAACAGCAGCTTTTAAAGGTCAATATTATTACAAGAGCAAGTGTTAAGTTCTTTCTATTGTGTTTTGCTAAAATCTTCACGGCCAATGGCTAAAAACACTTTCAGGTGATAAAAACCCGACTTTGCCATTTCCTGCGGTGCATAAATTTTCTATTCTGAGGGCAGGTGTTCCAACATTTGACTGTGCTTCAGTGAGTTCAGGGAGTGAAAGGCCTGAGGATATGTGCTCTGCCGCAGCTGCAGCGCTCAGTCTGTCCACCTCTGACAGGAGACACTGACTGCTAAATGTCAGCAGCATATTGTCAACAACCTCTTGGTTGCACAGCTTTGCAAACATTACCTTTACGTTTACCCTGAGCACCAAGGATGAAGATATTTGATTGTATTTCGGAGCAGGAAAAGACAAAACACTGGCCATCGAGGGGATTCAGACATGTTGTGGATGACATTTGTAGAATGAAATCTAATTTGAGCGAGAATGAAATGAAAACATTTGACCGCAGAAGTCATTTCCTATTCCTTCGACAACAGCAGGTCTACTTCACAAACATTTCACAAATGTCTCATCACATTTGCTTTTAGGTTTTAGTAATTGGTGTTTTAGAAAGCAGCCCCCTTTTCCTTCAATCAGCTCCAATTAAACAGCTTTTTACCCATAATTAATATGCATCGCTGTAGTTTCCCAAACACATTTGTACATAATAATGAGCAATTTGATCACAATGAAACATTCATGCAGAGTTATTTGTCATGAAACATTCTTAGCGAGAAAATGCACTTTGAATTCTTTTTTTATTAGTGATAATGAGTTGCTTTCGCCTCCCTGTGGAGGTAAGAAACAGCAGGGGTTCAGTTTCTGCCTTAAAGAAGCTCCAGCAGGCCTATCAGAAGCTTTGACCCCAAGTTGATTGGTCAAAGGACAAATATCGCACCCATCCGTCCACCCCGCAGCACTGACTGTTTAATGTGTGTGGCCTCGTCCTCCTCCCCCTCCCCCTCCCCCCTCCTCCCTCCTTAATGAGTGAGAAGAGAAACTGCCCTCAGGCTGTGGCCCGGCACAATCACAGTTTGATTAATGGGAAGGACCTAACATAGCCCCATCTTTCCGTCTCTGTGGTTTTAACCCTTTTTAAAAAGTCACGGGAAAAGGTTACAGTAAATGTCATTATGAGCATTTCACAACCTTCCCGGCTGCTTTGCTCTGAATAACCCGCTCTAAATGTCACTCTCTTTACATTTTGTCATGTTATACTCCAGTGTGTTTTCCCAGCAAAGGTTTATATTTTAGCATTTCATAAGGTTACTCTTTAGGCCCAAAAAACTTCTCTTGCATCTTTTACAATTGCACACTGTTTAATAATGCCCTCAGTGAATTCATTTTCACAGGAGGAGCTTGAACAGAGATCCTTGATTTTTTTTTTTAGTTTTTTCTCTTTCAGTTTCACACTGCAGAGGCTCATGTAAGGATGGTGATAATCTCTCTCTCCCTCTCGCTCTCTTTTTCTCTCTGTTATGAGGAGGAGAATTTAAGAGTGCAGCTAAAAAACAAGCATGTGGTCATTTGACAGTCAGTGTGTGGCCTTCACCAGCTATTTAGGAGGTGAGAGGTTGGTGAATAAGTATAAAGCTCATCCAGGCCCGAGGCGTGGGTGTGCATATTTATGACCATGGCTCATTCCCAGCTCAATACACAACATTTGTGCAATACGGCAGTAAAAAAGTAACATCTCAATAATATCATGACCTTTGATTGTAAACTGTAGAGCTCAATTATATCCACTTCCTCTGTAATTAATTAACAAAAGGATTTTTTGTAAAAGAACAATAAGCTAGGTTAATCAGCCTTTAGCATTGGAAATACTGCAAAAATATAAAGCATAATGTACAAGCTTTAAGTCAAAATCATCTTTTTCAACTGTGGTAACTAAGCAGGACGCATACTGGTAAGAGATAAGGTTTAGCCTGTATGAGTTTATGGTGCTGCAGAGTCATAATGTTATAAATGATCAACACTGAAACAATCAAAGCAACAGCTAATGATGGTAAGGAGATCAAACACACGTGGGAATGTGATTTGTTTTCCTGTGTCCCCTTAAACTTGTAAAAACAGTGTTTACTTGGATGAATTCCTGCTGTTGACAAGACAAGAGTGAAGTGTTGGCAAAACTCTGCAGGGATGCTAATAATGGATGGTGAGCAACTGCACGGGGGCCCTGAAACTCAAGGATCCCCCTAAAAGCTCCTGGCTTAATTGGTGTCAACTGGTTTAATGCAAAGTTAATTAAAAACCAGGTGTTCTCAAGTACGCAGCATCAAATGGCTTTGCTAATTACCTTAAGTGCTGCTTTATTAACTGGTCTTAAATCCGTGTCTTAAAGAGGGATTGTGTAAGCCCTTAATTCTTTCTGTTTTGTGCTTATATTTTTGCATTTCCCTGGATAAACATGACTCATTGAATTATTATAACAGCTGCACTATGGCCGGGTTGCATTCAAGCACAACATGACAGCTGTCATCAGGTTTAAATGCTGTCTAAAGAAACTAGTCAGGAGACACAAACTGTTTCTGTCTGTGCTGAAACTATAAAACTTTCAGTCTCAGTGGTATCCAGATTTTATTCATCATTTACACATAAGAACAGCCACATTAAAGGTACAAAATCATTAAAAAATATTAATTTTTCACTGCATCATGGTGTCAAATGCAGAGATAAGGGGTGCTGTTGTGAGAGAAAGCATCCAAACTGAAGTTAGCACATCCAAAAGCCTGCTTTCACTGAGGAAGCACAACTCATCCCATAAAAAGAGCCTGTTCAGCACAGTGACGCAGGCGATACAGCACAGACTGAGTAAATGAGTTGGTGACCTCATATGGAAAGAGTCTGGCTCTTAAACAGAAAAGAAAATGACTAAAATTGAATTCGTAGCAAGGTTAGTCTTATGCAACTGGACTTAGTAGAGTTCCAGTTGCATAAGACTAACCTTGCTACGAATACTATGACCTGGATGACTGAGAACCTTCACAGACACGACTAAAATTGAAGTATTATTTTCACTCAGTGCAATATGAGTGATCTCAGCAAGAATCTGTCTTTGATAAACATCGATTACTCATCACAACACTTATCTTGGACGGTAAATTAGGTCATAACTTTGGTGGAACAGACAAGAAGAAAACTTCCCTCTCACCTCCACCAGAGCGTTAACACTTCCGCGCTTTAAGTTAAAGAACTTAAAGGCATTTCCTCTGTTGTATAAAATAAATAGATGAACAAATGAACAACCTCAAGGGTGGAAAAGCAGTTTTAATAAACACCATGAAAGGCAGCCATGCTCGTCGGCGAGCAGCAACAGGTTTACGGATGAGGAGGCTGAGAATGAATCATAGATTGCTTGTCAATATCACCGCTGACACTCATCTATTAGTGTTGATGTTGTTTAAACGAGCCAAATGGAATCCTCAGCGTAGGGCAACCTTCACACACACACATGCAAACACACGCACAGACACGCAAACATTAACACACACACACACACACACACAGGCTGATTTCCTGAGGAGTTAATGAGTGCTACTTTAGCATAAAATTAACGATTGTACACACACACCTGCTAACACATGGCTGCAGTAGAGACATGCTCTATCTTTCTCTCTCTCGCACACACACATACACACATACAGCCTTGAAGTGGTTACTATTTTTATAATCATGTCCTCTTTCATATTTCCACTGATGACAAAAAGGTTTGCCAAGAAAAACACAACCATGCTTTTAGCTTTGTGTCACATAAAACGCAAAAAAAACCCTCACAAATTGCTTCATCTTCTGGTATTTTCTCCCTTGCTTGCATTCGTCCACACTCATTTCCACACTGTCTGTCATCTCTGGACTCCTCGTGTGCGCTTCAGCCTCTCACATTCACCTCTCGGTGATCCATGTGGAGTTTCTATTCTCACCCACCGTCACACCAGACTTGACTCAAAGAACAGGCTCTTTTCTACCCTTGACTCCACAGTATCTTGTGTCTGTCTGCACACTTCTAAATAATATGTTCTGGTTATAATGTATGCATTTATATATA
>JAPZDV010000010.1:10024956-10043631 GCA_029814665.1 Acanthurus lineatus
TAAATGGGTATATATATATTTTTTTTTTAATAAAAAACATAAGGAAAGACACAGATTACTGCACTTAAAGCAATGAAAATATGAAAATAAACATCAAAAGCAGTGGACGGGAGGAAAAATCTATGTAGCAACAAATTGCAGTTTTTTCATGTACTGATTTTTATATTAGCTGGCATATTCAAAGGATTTCCACTGTAAATCAAAGATATAAAGGCTAGAGTTCAAGTTTAAACAACATTCACTCCTTTTGTTTATCAGAAGCCTCACACAGGTAACGTAAGAGAAAATGGAAATGGAAAGTGACACACTGTTGGAGATTTAATTCTAAGCATCACCTGTGCGGGTTAAATTCAAGGTCAAGAGCTGTTTTAGATTTTACAGTTGTAACAGCCAACAAAGGTGTGATAAATAATGCTGTCATGGAAAAGTGTGGTATGATTATACCCAACAGCAGTGAAGGTAGATCCTCCCCAACAGCACACGGAGTCAAACACCAAGGCAGACAAAAGAGGGCAAGCTCTGCAAAAACAAACCTTTTAGGTGGATTCAGACTTATTTGTACTGCATGAATAATACTGACAGTAACAGCTGTTTTGCATAATCCAACAAAGTATTCATGATTATCTAATTGCAATATTGCTGCATATTAAGAGTTCTCCTGTGAATTAGAGTTGTCTTGTCATTAAATTGAGGGACTAGAGCGAGAGAGAGATTTAAACAAGACTAACAAAATGTGTTCACAGCCTGCGTGAAAGCAGCAGGTTTGCAGGGAAGCAGCAAGTTGATTCGAGGTCATCCATGTTTCCACAGAGGCCAAAACACAATTATTGTAGTTACAGGTGTAAAATAAAACAAAAGAAACAATTGAAAATAAGGTTTTGGGATGTGGTCATGTGCATATAGCAAGAAACTGTAGTAATGGGTGTAATACAAGAGAAAATCGTGAGAGGAACAAATGAAAAACGGTCCTCAAGAGTCCACGACCATGGGAGTGACTCTGTGAGGCTGCGCTTCGTGACACTCAGCAAGGTGATCTTTTGTACACTCACAACATTCTCATGCTTGAATGAAACACTACATCAATGAATCATGCGGGATTTGCAGAGAGGGAATCATGGTGAACTTGGGGGGGGTGTACCTGACAACAGAAGTGAAGTCTGTGTTTATGTTTAGGCAATAAAAACACTTTGGTTAAAGCTTTGGAAAACGTCTTTTCAGTTCATGAGATAGCTAAAACCTTTAATGTGCAAGATTCACTCCGGTTAATGTTAATAAAGATTGTAGTTTTATTCAAATGGTAATAAAACATCTGTTTGTGGAATAGTCAGGCAATTTAATATAAAGAATTCATTTACACAGACGTACTTTTCAATTAGAAATTGTTCCGACTGTTACTAATGAGTTAAAAGTTCATGGCAATAAGCGCATATAGTGTCTCTGTGAGACGCTAAAGAGCTTTGAGCTGATTCCAACTTTTATTGCTATTAATGGAATCCATGATTATACAGCATGCTTACATTAAGTCAATGAAAAGGTTTTTGTAGGAAGAAGGTCAAGGTGGATGGATTAGCAAAACACAGGAATTTGACCCCGGAGATGGCTGTTTTTGTCTCACCAACCTAAAGTCAACACTGATTTTTTATTTTAACAGAAACCATCTTTTTCTAAACCTGAACCTTTAGAAAACTGAGACTGTTTCATAACGGCATGTCAGAAAGATTACAGATTTAGACAACCTGGCAATGAAAGGTGCTGGCAGACTAACTGACCAGTTACTGCCAACCCTTTTTTTTTAGGCACCTGATGTGGCTAAAATAAAATAATGCTGCACAGGGCAGAGATATCCTGACTTCTAGTTCCTAATATGCAACACTGGGTGCTAAATTTCTTAGAAAATTCAATTGAGTCTTTCATAAGAGGTTCTCTTCTTCGGAAAACATCCAAATCTTTCAAACTTCATGTCCTTAGTTTGCTCAAAAGCTTAAAGGTTAAAAAGTTATTGCCTTGATTACATGCAGCTTTCATGCAGCAGTTTTAACACACCTAGAAGTCGTGCAAATAACTAGTGAACTGACGACATTAATTATGGAAAATGACTCTTTGAAAGACTCATAACACACTGATTCAACACCTGGAAAGTCAATATAATAAAATGCAGAGGTTTATGCTAATGTCCTTTGCACACACATACACAGTAAGTAAAAATATTAGAGAGAAATAATGATGAAATGGGGGAGAAAAACTCATCTTTCCTTTCTCAGAGTGCCTTTAAATCATCCATACAGGTACCAGGCTTTGGAATTGATTTTACTTTCATAGTAAAGAAAGCAATTTAGCACTGGTTTAACTACTGTCCTCTCCTCTCGTCGAGCTTTCCTATTCACCATTCAGCAACCAGTGGTCCCATAACAATAGTGCATGGGATCATGAGCATTCACAATATGTGTGTGCAACTGCGTGTGTGTAAGTGCTGCAAATGTGTTTGCGCGTGAGCTCATCCATAAACGAGTGTACGTGCAAGACAGAGAAAAAGCATAATCTGCCGGTAATGGAACATGAAACCGAGCAGAAAATTGCAAAAAGAAATGACTCCTAGGGAGGTGTCAGCTCTGATGAAATAAAGCCCTTCATGTGTGGCCTAATAAAGGCAGGCAGAGGGGCTAATGCCCTCTATAATCAACCTTTATTCTGATACACACAGAGGAGAAAAAAAAAACACAAACACATGATAGGAGAACATCATATTATGCAAAAGTGGCCTGATATTTAACTAATAAGCATGGTGCTGCTCCATTAGGTGTCTGCCAGCTTCTGTAGGTAGAGCCCAGTTTTTCTAAATAGACTAAAAAATATTACTTGTTTTTTCAAACTAAAAGTGACAGAAACTAGTAAAGAAAACCAACTAATTGTTTTATGAAATAAAAGAAAAACAAAACAATTCAAATGTGGAAAATTGTCTCCTCCAAAGTCTGTGCAAATAATGGCCAAACTCATGCACTTGTTACAATAACCACAATGTATAATTATGATATAATCAGTCTACTGGGCTCTGCCTGTCCTTATAATTTAGAGATATGATTCATTTTCAAGGCATCAGTGGCAAATGTTATTATATGCAGGGACTTTGCCCAAGTTTTGGGCTCGGTAAGTGGATTAATTAGATTAAATCAATTCATTTTACTGAAACATTGATTTTTGCATCCAAGATTATGATTCAGATTTTGTCCTTATTTCCAAAAAAGTATATGAGTCATAAGATGTTTGTATCTGTATCTTTTTAAGAACATAATATTTGAAGTTTTGTCTTCATTCTCAAAGGACTGGATCAAGTAGAAAGTAAGAAGCATCTTGGAAAGCGCTGTGATACATCAGTAGCCCTCCCAGTTTTTCTGAACTTAAACGCAGCCTATCCTACATCATAGACATTAATTTAAGGGTTCTGTAAGAGAGTATATAAAATATCAACAATTCATGAAGTCTATAAGGTCATGAGGCTTCTGGAGAGTCTGCTTGAGGTGTGGACTTCACCAAACTTCGTTGAACTAACTCCTCTCCACTGCAGTATGGATGTGACATTATAAGTTTTTAATGTGCTGACACAAGGAGCACAAACAGTAAAATTTATAAACGCAGAACACATAAAAGTATATGAGATGTTACATGCATTATGTAGAACCAGTATCTCTGCATTTTATATTGTAGCAATATTAATAAAAGAAAAATTACACTGAATAATTTTTTTCTTTATAAAGTTACACTACAAAAGGCATATTTATAAAAGTGTAAAGGCTGAGACCCTCCTGTCCTCCTGGTTTATGTGGCCTTGCAGCTTTACCAACCTCACAAATTTAATATTATGATGGTAAATGTGCGCAAATCAAAATATGCAAGTGATCAGTGTCCAAATCAGAGGGCATTTTGAATTCAGCCTCTACGTGAGACTAATATGAGCTGGACTCCAGTGAGAGAAAAGAAAACAGTAGCACTTTGAATCAAATCAGCAGCAGTCAGGCTCATTGCATTAAAAAAGAGAAAAAGTCTGAAAAGCAGGTGTTTATTTCTGGAGGTTGAAAAAAAGTTGCTTGATTTTAATCCAAGTACATATTTATTCAAACTCAATTAATCACTGAAAAAATTTCAATATTATGTGCGTGTTTGTTTATGTTTGTATTTATGCTGAATCATGTGTTTGCCTGTAGACAAATTGCATATTTTTGCATGATTTCTGATCTGCTGTGAACCAGCCCAAATACTCTGGGTTATATTATCTTTTTTCTAAATGCCATATTTTTAATTTCCAAGTTTCTAAAAATTGATTAAAGTAGTCAGTCTTTGTTATTCAACTTTTAATGAGTATAATTTGTCAGTTATATGAACTTACATACAAATATAAGTACAAGTAAATGTGAATACCCCTGTACATATGTATCGACCACTCTGTAGTCTTAATCAATGTCCCACCCACAGCACAATCTGATTGGTTACACATCACAAGTTATAGCCTTTAAATACCGCAGGCTGCTGTTCCATAGACTACATGTGCAGACTGGAGCTGCTCTGGTGAGCTTTTGCAGGAAGGTAAGTCAGCAAACGTTAGTAAAACTGAGCCAAACATGAATATCTCATGATCTATATTGATTCAGAATTCAAAGGTCGATATTATCAATAAAGCTTCAGGGCTTCAAATTACTCAGTTCAGCCCTACATCTAATTGAAATATATATTGATAATTGTGCATCACTTGAAAATCTTCATTATTTTAACCCTAATTAGTGGCAACTTACATAGTTTTCAGGAACCTTCTAAGAATATCATCAGGTTCTGCAGTCCTGTCAAACAAAGCGTTACAAGCAGAGCTCGTCTCTCGCTCACAGCTCAGTCTTGCCCTTGAAGGAAGTGCTAAAATGGACACAAACCGTGAAACTAACCGATAGACTGCCACCTGCAGCTATGTCCGTTCAAAGGTCAAACATTTGGAGCTTAAGCTACATTTGTAGCGTCTGCCCTGGTTCATCAGTATGGGGGGGTGGGCTGCTATTATGTTGCACCACATGGGGTCCCTGCTCTTTTAACCCTCCGCTGTCTCCTCCTGTCTGTATGGTGTCATTAGTCTTGATGGGGCAGCTGGAATTGGCTCGGCAGGTGGGATATGATTGGACAAAGCTATATTCAACAGCTATCATCGAGTGCCCTGCCCTTGACCGCCGCTGCTCATGGGGTTTTGTTAAATGACCCCCCTGTCAAAGAGATTGGTTGTACCAAACAACTCCTCGGTGAGTAGCTGAAAACTGTGCAAGCGTGTGTTGGACCCTGTCAACCTACTGCAGCTAAATAAAGGTTAAAAACAAATAGCAAAAGGATTGTTTGCAACCATCTGGTGGTGGCAGGTTCTTTACAGCACCAGACGCAACTCATATCGTCCCAACGGGATTCCAGCCAGCCAGCCAGCCAGCCAGTCCTTCAATGGTGTGTGGTGGAGCATAGATAAAACCTCATTCTGATGCCCAAGAAAGAGAGAAGGAGCGAGAGAAAAGATGGAGAGAAGAGGAGGAGAGGGAGTAAAATATTGATGAGAAAAGTGAGGCACAAAAATAGAGCAGCTCTGAATTCCCAATGAAGGACAAAGGACACACACATCCACATACATAAAGCAGGATGTATAATAATGTAGATGGGTAAATCATATACACACTTAAATGCATTATGTGCCATTTTTACATAACTGGCTATAATCCCAGTCTTTTTTTGTGTAATTTTTTCCATGTAGGGCTCATAGAAATGTATCCTTTTTTCATTATCTGCAACCTAAGGTCAACTCCATGCTCAGGCGATATGACATAATGCAACAGCAGGCGACAAAAAGGAACTGAGATATGCTTTCAGAGTTCTTAGAGACCTTGAGAGTCTCAGCAGAACCAAAGAGTGGAACTAAATAAAGGGCACAAACCTTGTAACAAACGATGTAAAAACATCAGCACAACAGGCAGGCGACAACAAGTCGCTGCTGCCAGCCCATTTTCACATTCAACACTCCCACTCATCTGATAACATTGTTTATCTCGCATCATGAGCCGGTACATGTGGGTGTTTCACATAATAAGACCCAGCTGGCCTTTAAATACACTTTAACAATAACCATTCGAATTAAAATTAATTCAGATACATGAAAGAGGAAGGAAAACTAATTTAATTTAACTTTGTTTTTTCCTGATATATTTTCCTTTTTTTTTTTATTCCAGCGAGGCCAACAACAGCTCTCAATCTCCACTACTTTTAGAGTAATTAATTTGTTTTGCAAAGAAAATTACACCGCCAGCTAACAAGTATACAACCGATAAGGTTTTCCCCTGGAGTTGTGGTGCAGAGTTCACGCTGGAAGGCAATTACCAGAAAGTGTGAACCCTCAGAGACATATAGGCTACTATCATTCCTGCTGAGAAAATGTGCATGTTGTTTTTCCCTGCCTACATATGTGGGTACGACCTTTAAATGTAACACCTGAAACCTTTCACTTTTCTGTTTTTCTGTTCTCATTTTTGGAAAAACAAATGTTATCTTGGATTGAAGGTATCTTTACAAATAGAAGAAGTTGCTATAATAACTTCTGGCTAAAGTAACAACAGTTTAAATGATCAGTTAGCTTCTAATATTTAGCTCAAGGAAGATGAGGAAGTTACATACAACAATAATAATATTCCACATACAATGGCTGTGACTCTCTTTAGCAACAAAAGCCTTTTTCCTAAATGAAGGTTGTAGAAATAACTGAAACACAGAAAGTCACACACACACACAGTTGCACACAGTCACACACTTTTAGCACAATTCCAATCCAGTCCCGGCCAGTTGCAGATAATTGCTTCTGCGAATGAGTGATTGGGTCCGATTTTTACCACAGCAGGATCTTACAGGAAGAGAGAATGAGAGAGGGAGAGAGAGATAAAAACAAAAACATTAACCTGTCACAGAGGAGCAATTAACAGGTTGATTAACTCCTAACCATTGCCAGACTTTCCCCTTGTGTGTCTGTGTGTGTTAGTGTGCGAGTGTGTGTTTGTGTGCCTGTCTGTTCTGTGCCGTTACAGGATAAACAGAATGGACGAACCCTTAAAACCTCTCGCTAAAAACTACAAATATTCATAAAACACATGTAATGGCCTAAATTTGAGTAGGCTGTCACATTTACAGGTCATTGTGTCACTGAACAAATTATTGATGTTCCTGTTTTTCTCTTCATTTTTGTATCCTCTCTAGTTCCTCTGTATTAAAAGTCAGAAGCTATCAATCATCAAAAGTAATTATTGTAAAGACACGGGAATAATAGTGGGATAAATTTCACCTCCCCATGCAGACTGTGATTTAATCCTCTGATTTAGATTATACCCACTGATTTCACTGTAAAACTCTGGTTGTTTAATTATGGTGTGTTCAGGTCTTTACAGTGACCCCGTTGTTTTGCTGCATGTCAACAACATTTTTACTTGGTCCTCCACACAGTAGCAGCAACAGAGGTTTCTGTCAGAGCTGGATTCTGGTATCTGATGCAACATTTTATAGAGACAGTTTCTGAGTGCAACACCACTGTTGTAGATCCAAATCCCAGGCTTCTTTCACAGTACTGTTAGTTTAAATGTACACACTACATACAAATAAAACTCAGCAGCACCATGACAAAGTTACGTCCCAAAAACTTACATTTTAAAGAAAACTTACATGCTCCGACATTTTTTGCTATAGAGCAATCAAAGTCTGCTCAAGTTACTTAGAAAAGTAGCTTGTTGAGCTAACTTAATCTCAACTGGAGTCAATTTTCTGTTATCACCTGGCTTTGAAAAATCAAAAGGGGCTTGCTTGAGTTTTTAGCCCATTTTGGAAACAGACAGAACAGCTGTTCTTCATTGTTTTCAGTCTTTATGCTAAGCTAGGCTAAACACCTCCTGACTCTAGTTTCGCATTTTAAGTGGCATCTAATTTTGTGTTTAACTCACATAAAGGAAAATTAAAAGTGTATTTCCCAAAATATTACACTACTGCTTTAAATGTGTGTGTTTTTATCACTAGTGAATAACCTACTAATTACCTCCATCGTGTTGAGATTGATACACAATGTTCAAATACATCACATATATATGGGAAAATGTTTTTCTATATTTATATTCAATAAAGATTTGGTCTCATACTTAATCAATCCTGATTTAAAATATAGATTAAAGATTATATATTTATTACATATTATAAAGTCTACACTTTACTATATATTATATATATATACTATATATTAAGAACAGCTTTAATCACCTGATCATATATGCACCTTACATATGCAGTATGCACCAACACCTTCACATATGTAGTATTGAACATTACATCATCATCCATCACTCACAGGTTTTCCTGCAGATATCCACATTTTAAATTTTCCCCCAGGATCATTTAACTTGAACGTGACTCGTTTTTCTCAATTCAAATGGATTTCAACCTCAGACTGGCTTGTTGAACATACCTGTGGTAGATCCTGGAAAGATAGCAAGACTGGTTACCTTAGCAACTTGGCACCTTTTGGTTCCTTTATGTGACAAAATGTTGGAAACAGAGAGAGAACGAGAGGGCAGACAGACCGGCTGACAGGCTTGCAGACAGACAGTGAAGACAGGCAGGGAGGTAGACAGCTATGTCTTATGCACTTACAAGCCAATTAAGAGGAGCTAAAGTTGTGAAAAAAAACAGAAAACTATAGAATTTATAGCAAAATATGAGGTAAGATAAGGAGAAATTACTTGAAATAGTGGGAGAGAGGACAGAGAAGTGACGGTTAGAGAGCTGCAAATCTCTAAATCAACTCCTGGAAACTTTCAGCAAAAAATGCAGAAGTGTCACCAAATGTTCGTTTAGAAGATGAAAAAGATGCCAAGAAGATGGCGATAATGCAACATACACACACTTATACATTACATATGCAAGTACTGCATAAACAGACTATAAACAAGACCAGCCCAAACAATAAGACATAAATAGAGGTGTGAAGTGACAGACGGACACACACGGGTGCATCTTACTGCAAAGCCTCTTGTGAGCCTGGAGACACCAAGAGGATTATTAGTGTGAATGACTGAGACAGACTGTACACTCATTCCATTCATCACTAAATCAGTCCCTCCTCCTTCTCTATTTCTATTAATTTTCTGTAATACTTACTTTGAAAATGATTTAAAAGAATGTGTTCTGAGTTCAGGAGAGTTATTAAGGTGTTTTTTAGAATTCAGGTAATTTTAAATTTTAATATTCAGTCTAAAATGATCCATCCATATTCAGAATTCACTGTTTAGCTGCTGCAACAGGTTGTCTTTTGTATTCCAGCAATGATTCATGTTGAAACGCAGCATCAGACCAGCCTGAGAAATTGTGTGATCTGTTGTAGCTACTAGTAACTACTAAGCAATTACTCCTTTGCTAACGCAAAATAGAGAAAACAAGCTACCTACAGCTGAGAGCTTAAGTTCAATTATACCAAATTAGCTTATAAGCTTGAAATTAGCTAGTAGTTACCTGTCACTCAAAGCAGCCCCGATCTAAATTCTGACATTTTCCTTTGAACTTTTATTGTGAAAAAAGGGATTTAAAATGTTACATCTTCTTAGCATCACAACCTCCGCAAATCATTTTACTAACAAAATTTGATCTTTCGATCTGATAACATTCGGAAAGTCTTTTAGAGCAGCAAGATTAAATCATTTTAATTTCCGTTCAGTACTTAGTGGAGGGGTAAATGTTAAGTTTCCCAGCTGGTTTGCACATTCTGTGGGCCCCACAATGCAGAAGCTTTCTGGATAATTTTATACTCAGAAGTTTAACTTTTTGGACTACAATTGTTGCATAAAATTTCACTATATTGGAGATGAAGAAGTGTCTGAGGAGAACCCCCAAACCCTCACATAAATTGTTGGTCCTTAACATGATGTCATTAGTAAGATGTCCCTTGGTTTCCTTCTTTGAAGGTGGCAACTAACTGCATTAGCTTGTAACATGCATCAGCTTGTATTGTTCTAAATTAGTTTGAATTTCTTCAAACTTGACTTTTTGAACCAATAACAGCCCGTATCAGCTCACATGTAAACACAGCAACACAAAATGTGGAATAAGGTGGCTAAAGAGACAACAAGTGAAACATCATGACTGGTTTGAAAGCATGTGTCCATGCTAAGAGAGTCTCATTAAAAGAACTGATTTAACTGGTAACATATCAGTGTTTTAGGTCAGAAATTAGAGTCCTAGTACCTTATTCTCATTGCTTGCAGTTATCGACACACACTGACCCTATTTCTCTTTCCTAGACACACAAATACACACACACACATTTGCTGAATACCCAGTAGAAGTCTCCTGTCCAGCATGGCTCTCTCTGTGCTGCTATAAATCAGACAGCTTTCACAGACTCACCACCTGGCCAACAACTGATAGGGAGAGAAAAAGGAGCGAGGCCTGAAAGAGCAAATGCAACAATAGTTCGGGTCTAATGAGACAACAGAGACAAGAAAAGAGAAAGGAGGAGGGAAAACGCAGCAACAGGAAACTGATAAAAAAAAGCCAAATTACATGAAGTGCATCTGTGCTGTTAAAAAGGGAGAACAGCTCAATTTCAAAAAATTCACATTTGCTTCCCTCAAGACCATTTGAGTTTATATTATTTTGCAGTTTTTAGACAAGAATATGTGTGTTTCTATCCCCAGAGAATCACTCATAGGTCTCTTGGTAAGTGCAATTCTACTTTACATGTTTCCTCTTGATTGAATAGGATGTTCCAGCCAATATAATGAACATTGATCCTCTCCTGGGGAATTCTCATTTCAGTGGAGATTCAGTTATTTGCTCAAGGACTCTACAGTGTAGCTAGGTGTCAAGCTACTACTCACATCCTTGGTTTGAACAAATGTCTCCCTGTTCATTTCAACCCCACCCTACCTACCTACCTTGTATCCCATTTTTACAAGGGTCACTCCTCTTTCGCCTCCGGCTATGGCTGCTTTTTCAGAGGCTGTACTGTCCAGATGGGATTGCTGCATTCAGGCTCTGCAGCGCTGCATCCCTGCATATGGCACAGCCAAAGCTGCTCCTGTCGTTTAATGGATATATGTTCAATTAAGGTCTAAGTACAATTGGGCACCTTTAATTTTGCACAATGCTGAAAATACACATGGTAATTAATTTCAAGATCAAAATGTCAAGGCTGTAGTACATGAAAATCCCTCCTTAAATCTCCCTGAAGCTCCAACGCTGTACACTTGCAGGTAATGCAGATCACATTTAGTCTCTGTGCTCTCCTGACATAGTGACTTCAAAGCCTTTCCTGGGAGGAGAGCTAACAGTATAATTAAATCTAGACAGACGATAGGAGAGCAAACGCCTGTTAAATGGCCATCTTTTCTTCTCCAGCCTGACAAACTGTCAAACCCTCTTCTCCGTTTGTACATAATAGGATGGTGGAGGCAATGACAACACAATGATAGGTAATTGTAGGAGGTGGGAGCTTAAATGTGGAAAATGTCAGAAGCGACAGTGAGGTGAGATCGATGGATGAAGTCCCGGTTTGTTTAAAGCAGCGAGAGGCAGCGGATGTTAGAGAACTTTCTCCATGATCTGAACAAAGTCAACTGGAATTTTGATAATAAGTGTTTATAATTTTATGTTCTTTTTCACACAGATGACTCTTTTAAAGTCATGCACTTCTTTGAGATAAACAATCTTGTCGCATCTGAGACTCAGCTTATCTGGGCAACAAAGACTGTCTTCACTGGTAAACTTGACAAACTGAACACCTAAATTATATATTTATGGTTTATTCTATTTTTTGTTAACCATGCTTGTAAAATTTTCTAATGTTAGCCTCCATGAACTGCCTCACACCAAACAAAGTAAGGCTGTAAACAACAAAACACTAAAGCGTGTTCATATACAAAAAGGAAAAGTTACTTATTTACTTTAAAGCACTTGCACACCTATGAAACTCCCACACAAGTGATTTCAATTAGTTACTGTTCTTCTTTGTGGGTGTTTATAAGCTGTGCTTGACTGACAGCTTCTTCACTCTCCTGTGAATCTCAACCTGTGTCACATCACATGTTTATTATCACCTTTTTTTCTTTTTTTCTTGACAATATGCCTTCCTGGAAGGCGCTCACGACTCAAAGAACACAGTCAGACTTCCTCTGTGCATCGACATGGCGTTTCATAAGCAAATATGATTCAAAATCTACATATAAGATACTCATTTCTTCTTTATATGTCCTGTAACAATTTCCACCTTTGAACTGTTACTCATCTCTTTGATTTCAGATCAGAAAACTGTTTTTTTTGGGGGGGGGGTTAAATGAAAATATATCTGTCATCCCCATAATGTTCACAATCCATAATTGAAACCAAAAACTGAAACTACAGCTCAGTTACAGCTAAATTAAATTAAAAATGATGCTGGACTTTTGGACTAAACTACAACAGATGACTCATTCACCAGAGTTCAGCCTGTCCAAGATTTCTTAATGTGTTTTTCTGCTTTTTTTTGTCGGCTTAAGTGCAGCCTTTAGAGCTTTTCCAACTTTACAAATATGTCTTTTAATGATAGTGCCATAATTATTTGGCATCTACTTTGAAAATGACAAGCAAAATGTATCATGGCTCTAAATTTATCTGAAATTGCAGCAGTGAAATGTTTTCACACTGTGGTGATTTCAGAACGCCCCTAATTTGGCCGTCAGTGTGATTTTTTTTTTCCTTTCCACTGTAGGAGCAAAGTGTCAAAATTCATCCCTCCATGTTGTCTCTAAACGAGACCACTGTGGTCTTAAAGATCGAGTATCAAGTGTAATAATTTAATGGACAAAACAAACCAGCATCCCCCAGGCATTATCTCCAAGATCACATCTCAAAAAAATCTAAAACATTCCGGGTTAAATGGTGTGAAATTAGCACTTGACTTCAACACTTAAAACTGAACTCTTGCAGAGCTGCATCATCTTAAAAAGAGAGAGACAATCAACATTTTGAGCACCAGCTAGAATAACGGTAAAACAAAAAACAGCAACACTCATTAGCAGTGAAAAATTGAAGACGCAACCAGAGTTTAAATAAACAACCCATGTGGCAACAACTGGCTGTAAATCAGCATATGGTCACAACAGTATCGGAATATGCAGCAAAACCCTGAATACACACGCAGCTATGCACGAAAACACACACTTGCAGGCATAGCCATGAGACCTTGGTTAATTATTCACATTGGTCAATAACGAGCCGCAAATCAATTTTTAATTGTGTTTGTCTCCTGTATTAATCAGACAATCGATTCAAGGCACGTCTCCGGTGCTCAGATGAGCCTCAGCAAGCAAAAGAGCTGCAGGACATGAAAAAAGATGGAGGGAGGACGGAGGATAACAGCCACTGCAGAGGAGAGGAAAGAAAGAGAAGATGAAGAATGAGGCAGCATGGTGTGACAAGATGTGATGGTTCCTCATGACCTGAAAAAAGAAGGGAAAAAAAACCAACAAGGATTTGCTTTTCTTGTTTTTGCAGGCAGGAATGCTGTTATCCATTACTGTATCGGGTCAGCACAACATGATTATGTGTGTGTTGAGTGTGTGTGTGTGTTGTTTTTTGGTATTTTGAGGGGATGTCCTGCTCCATTTCAGTCATTGCAGATAGAGTAATGAGGAGATGCTGGCCTACCTTCTGCACAGGCACATCCCTCCAGTCCTCTTTCCCCTTTGCTTTTGATAATTGTTATCTACAGTCTAACACTCCTCCTTTGTCGTCCAATAAACCAATCAAAGAATCTTTTATTCTTCAACCTCGTTACATAATCTCTCTCACCCTCAGAGGGAAAATAATGTGTCTCTCTCAGTGAGAGCTCATTTACAATAACAGCCTGACAAAAAATGGAGAACTGAAAGAAACAAATACACACACACACACAAAAAAGCATGTAGAAATCCAAAGCGGCGGATTAAACTTTAGCAAAACTTCAAAAAGCCACACCAAACAGCCGGGGACCCTGATAGGAAATGTCAAGCGGCTTTTAAGGCACAAAGACAAGCCATTAAAAGAGTTGGCGTGACACGGTGTTTTAATATTCCACCGAGCACGCACCTTTGGAAATGTCATCGCTGCATTTGAGCTTGGTGTGACAGAAAGGCAGCAGCTTGATTACAGTCATCATCCTTTCAGCCAGCAAAGACTTGAGAATACATTTACACTAACAAAAAAATCCACTCAGAAATGTACACAGACTGCAACACAAACACACACAAACACACACAGGCATTTAGATGCATACTTCTTAATCAACATATTTATACCTATCAGTGCATTACAGGCATTGAAAACATTATTTAACACAGTGAAAGTATTACAGGCCTGTTTATTTTTGTTTTTAATACTTCATATTTGTATGCACACCCACCAAACATACACACACACACGCACACACACATACATTATTAGTTTGTGTTTGGAAGTTTGTCTACTGATTGTGCTGCAAAAGAGCATAAGTGTCTCTAAGGCCAAAGCACCCTGTGACTTGCTTGATGGACAGTCTATACATTAACTATTAGTGTCAGAGATTAAAGAGACATGCATTGGCTTTCAAACATGCAGAAGGAATCAAGTGATGTGTGCAGAGTCTGCCTCTGGTGTTTGTATAACCATCTTTGACCCATAAATTGTCAATAAAATTGCTGTTTACTTGCATTTCAGCTTCACATTTTCCCCAATCAGTGAAATGAGAGCACAAAATACAAGGCAATCTGGGTTGTTTTTGTATGTGGTTACTATGGCAATGAAATCGGATGAGAAAATTGATGGAAAACTTTTACATTATTGTGTCCATTGCAGTGCTGATTGTGTAGGCGTGGGCTCAATCAGGTTGTAATCAGAACAATAATCTTCCTGCAAACCGCTAAGTGCTTGCAAACAGGCGGAAAGAAAAAAGAGAGACTTTGACTCTAATACACGGCTCGGCAGATAAGTGTGTCATTCATTAGCAAGCTTTTTATTGATTATCGTGGTATTGGAAAGGGCTTCACCACACGAAAAAATGTGTTTTGTTACAGGGCTGAATTAACAAGTACACAAACAGCCACAGATGTCAACTTAATTAGTCACTGGAGAGCTGCATTAATCTGGCTGAACTCAATTAGAGCTTTCAAACTTAATCGACGCTTTATTTGCCCAAGAAACCAAAACAAGCCACAGTCAATCTTTTATCAGCATTTTTGCTCTTTTCTCTAGACGGCACATTCTCAATTTTCACCGGTATTGGATTGGATTTGTGAGAGCAAGTGGGAAAATTCTGTTTTGATCCCCCCCATGTTTGAATCATTTGAGGTTAACCCCCTTTGATTGGCTGCAGCTCCCTGCGGAGCCGAGGCCGAGGCCTCGACCCATCGGCAGGCTCGTTCTGTTTCAGCTCCATTGATTGACGGCTGCTGAAGATTAAGTTTGAAATGTGAACATGCATTGATTTTTAGGGAGGATGTGGCACTATAAACACTAGCTGTAAAAGATATAAGAAAACAGAGGGATGCTTCATATGCAGCACCTCTGATGGTGATAATACACCATTTAGCTATAAAAACATGACATACAGTAAGGTTATGCTTAATTTTAAAAAACAAATATTCCGTAAATATAAAGTTTCTTATGTAAATATGTAAACAAAAGTGATTCATAGTTCATAAAAATAGTGCACAGCTCTTGAGTCACAGTGGTAAGTTTATAAGTAACACAACATGATGATTAAGAAAATTGTTCCCTTTCTACGCTTAACATTCTGTATAAAGAGTTGACTGTAAGAAAAATTTAGCCTTGACAGCTTTTCAAACATGAAACCAAAACATTCGCCCCCTGGTGTCCAGCTGCAGTACAGGTCACATCAAGCAAATTTTCCCAAAAGAGGGTTTCTGTCATGTTTTGAAGTTCTTATCACACTGATGTTTGTTCAGGTGTTCGTTTTTTCAAAAAAGTCTGATTTTAATAAATTATTTGTTACTTAAAAAATGGAAGGGGTCGTGTCATGACTGACAGCTCACCATAACTTATTAACCAGCTAAGGTGGCTGTATGGGCGGGACCTTGAAACTGTGGTTCTTTCCACTGATCACTTCTAAACAGACTTTGATTGGTGAGTTACTCTTATAAATCTAGCTGTATTTTGGACTTCAGTAAGCCTTTTGGAAATAAAATCACTGTATGAAATTCCAATAATCAATCTGTGTTTATTTTGACCATTATAAAAGAACTGTTTGGAATCAGTGCCCTTCAGCAAGGGGAAACATGGCAAATTTTGTAGGCGTGCGGCCATAAAGTGGGAATGAAAACCAGATTAAAGGCCTTGCACACCAGTGCTAAACCCACACAAGTGACTTTAATCATTCTGGCATATCAAACCTTTTCTGAGGACTGTGTGGGCATGTGCAGGCTATAAGTTCATTTTTATCCACCTGTTTTTGTGTACATAGAATCTGCACATTAAAAAACATGAGTGGAAAAATATTGATATTTGAAATAAAGCAAAAAAGTTCATCGGGTTTAGCTGAAGTGGAGAAGTTGGTGAATTGATTACACAAAATGCAACAAAGAGCATCAAAAGAAGACTTTGTGAATAAATCATTACATACATGCAGCATGAGGATTCTACATGATTCAAACCAACCTGTTTCAGAAAAGGTGTTTGTGTGTGAAATCTGGTACGATAGTGGAAATGATAAGACTCACATTCATGTAAAAGTTATGATAAACTAACCGGTGAAAATTAGTAGCAAATCAACATTATCAAAATACATATTTGATTAGTTTAAGGCATCTCTTTGGATGTTTCCTGGAAAATCTTGTGGAAAGTTTCCCAAAATCCCACACAAAGATTTTTTGATTCCAAGAAAATGACATTAAAAACACTTCTAAGAGATGAAAATCATGCAGAAAGAAGTCAACCTCTTCGGTGAGACATCAGGACGGTGGGAGG
The DNA here is from genome assembly GCA_029814665.1 of Acanthurus lineatus. Taxonomy (NCBI): domain Eukaryota; kingdom Metazoa; phylum Chordata; class Actinopteri; order Acanthuriformes; family Acanthuridae; genus Acanthurus; species Acanthurus lineatus. The sequence goes on from JAPZDV010000010.1 coordinate 10,041,964, forward strand.
ACATTAGTGTCACAGAAAATGACCAAGGCAATGACTGTGACACCTCTGACAAATAAACTGCCCTGAGTCATAGAGCAACATGTTCAGTCAGCCGAGGAGGACCGATGCAACACGAACACTGACATCAGCGACGAGGGAACCGAGCGGTCATGGTGACCCAGACTCTGACTCAGACACAGAAATGCTGACAGAATGAGTACAGGTGTGGAGGAGATGTAAGAGCGGTGAAAGGACACTGGCAAAACTGAATCAACAGCAACTCTCTGGTGGCCACAGATACAACAGCTAAAAGTGACGGTTGAAATAAAAGAGCTGCAGAAATGATGACTAAACCCACACTGACTGCTAATGGATCCTGAGCTCTTAAAGGTCCAGTGTGTAGGATTTCGGGGGTATTTCTATTTCTAGAATAAAGTAGAAATGAAATATAATGCCAAATCTGATTTCATTAGTGTATTAACATCTAAAAATTTTAGAATTGTTGGTTCTCCATCATGTTAGAATGAGCCTTTTTTATCCACAGAGGGAGTGGGTCGTTTTAAATGGAATCCACCATGTTGCACCGCCATGTTTATATAGTAGCCCTGAATGGACAAGCTAAACTCTGGTTCCAAAGATAGCTTTTGGAGTTTTTCAAGCACTTCATGACCACCATAAATTCTCCTCCGTGCTTGGAAGGGAAGGGTGAGCAGAGGGATATATTGCAATCAAGTTCACCATTCTACATGCACAGCATTAAGTCAGATCTCAGTGGCTCATTACTGACTGACTTCTTCAGGACTTTGTTTGGCTGCAGCGTAAACAGATGCACCAGCTGCTCTTTGGTTGCGTCTCTGAAAATGTAGTAGTATTAAACTCTGCTTACTGTTATGATCAGTAACCACAGATGTCGCTCAATCAGTCAAAGGGAATATCTCGCAAGTGAGGTTAAAACTTTATAGACAACAATCAGTACTAAAAAACTGTCAAGATGTTTTTTTTACACTCTTTTTATTTATTTATTTAAGAATCAGTAATATCAGACTGGTCTTATTTTAAACATTTTGTCACACCCCTCTGCATCTTTTACGTCTATGCGAGACACACTGAGCTATTCACTAAGTCTAGTGTGAATCCATCTGCACCTATATAACAGCAGATTCTCAAAGCATTGTGACTGAGTGTGAAGAGCCAATATATCAATGTAGAGGGGAGGAAGATGGGCTGGATAGAAATGTGAAGCAGGAGTTTTACTCGAGAGACTGTTGATTCATGTCCTGTCTAAAGTGTTAAGTCTAAAGCCAAATTTGACATGGACTTTACCTAGTCTCTTGCTAAATGTACTCAAGGAGCTGTGATCAATAAACCTAATCAAACTGCTACCTATTCAGACATCAAGGTTAATAGAGGTTTTCTGCAGATGTCTCATAAAGAGGATAATTTACTTAGTTATTAATTTTAGTATATGTATGTATATTTATAAGCCTCATTTTTTGAGTTTATTTGGTTACATCCGGTCTGACAGCTTATGTTTCTTCTCTGTTTGACAGACACTGCACTTCACAGTAAAGTCCATACATAAATTCTTATCATAAACATTTGAAAGGATGAATAAACCAAAAGAGAACAATCCGTCTTCTAGTTATTATTATTATTATAGCATATGCATAATAGTTTATGAAATGTCAC
>JAPZDV010000010.1:10045864-10109927 GCA_029814665.1 Acanthurus lineatus
TATATATTTTTTTTTTTAAACATTTTTTTAGTTATTTATTACAAAATGTTCACCCCACACAAAGATGGAAGTCAGTGTCAGAGTGTTGCCATGGTTACGGTGATCCTTGCTGTTCATCACGAGGCCAGCAGGACACCTGCAGGGAGAGAGAAGCAGGTAGTCTGGGTTGATGGGTGAGTGTTTGTTAGTGTGTGCGTGTGTGTGTTTGTGTGTGTGTGTGTTCCTGGTGTGTTTGGAGGGGTGAGGAGACAGAGAAGGACAGGCAGATGTTGCTGGGGCTAAGTACGAGCATGAAGAAGGTTAGTTGGAGGAGGAGAGGGAAAAAGGCTGTCTGCCAGCACAACCTGATCCTCTGGAGTGCCCAATTCGCTCAGTGTTTTAACGCTCTGATGTTGTTTACCCCGGCAGCAGCCCTTATCATCATCAAAGCCTGTAAGTGACACTCTCTAAACAAAACTGTTCTGCGCCTCCTCCTCCTCCTCCTCCACCACCACCCCCTCATCCTCCTCCACCCCCTCCTTTACAATCGCCATGGTAACTGATTGCTACACTCTCCGGTGGCTTGAATTTGCTTGGAAACACAAACACCTGTTGGTCCTCGTGCTTCCTCTGTTGTTGTTTACCTTCTGCTTGTCTGTAATTAAGTTGGATTATTTGGGAAAGTCTCGTTCGGGGCGAAGCAGAGGTTCCTCTAGTAAAAAAACCTGAAGATGTACACGCTGTATGCTACCATACCGTCAACATGCAGACTTTTTTCTGTCTTTACAGCAGAGGCAGAGTCAAAAAGTAGTAAATCATGGCAACTTACCTCTGCTGCTGGCTTTATGAGCTCCGTGCGCCAGAGCATGCTACACTGAGTGGTGGTCAGTCACTACCTTCTTGTCCTTAAATCTTTTGTTTCCATAAATACAAAGCCACAAAATTCCTTCACTCCTCTGCATATTGTAAATATGTTTACAGGGGAGGGTATATATATGATTTTACCCGTCAACATCATGCCAATAAAGCTTAGTTACTTAGTCACTTAGATTAAAGCCAAATAAAACAAACTTCGGTAATCTAAATTTTCTGAAACAATGGTATATTTCGGTTATAGTTGTCTTTCTTTCAACAATTTTGGCTCTGTGGATTTTAGGAGTAGCTCCCTTTTGTCCAGTGTGCACACAATTATTTGCTTGTATGAGCTTCCCAGTGAGGATGAGAGGACAAGAGGATGGACGACATGCTGTGGGGCGACCCATCATCATGCCTCTTCTCTTCAGAGCAGCAGGCACTCAGAGTCCCAGGGGGCTCGAACTTTTCACACAGGCGCAATATGGCTACAGCTTATGCAGTTTTTTACATCAGCAGTAAATCGCAGTGATGACAGCATTAATTACCTTAATGTTGAGGATGCTGGTTCAGGTGCTGCATCAACCAGAACATTGGAGGGGAAGACCCACAGCTTGGCATTTCCAGATGGCAGCCTTGAGAGGAAGGTGATAAGAATGACAAGAGAGGCGAAAGCTTCAGGTGGCAGGATGACTTCACAGACAGTGACTCAGAGAGCTGCTTTGATAGTGATGTCAGCCGTGATAAGGATGATACAACCACAGGAGAAGAAAAGGGGGGACTCACACCTGGAGCAACCAGACAGAGATGAGAAAGGAGGAAATGAATGAGATAAATTACAAAGAAAAACGATGACATCATTGACAGTGCTATTGTTGAGGATGTTGGTCCAGATGCTGAGGTTGATCAACTTGCACATTGAACACTGAGCTGGACCAAACAGTCATCCTTGTCTCTCGAACAGGCTGTCTGAGTTACATCAGATAGATATTGTTCTGAATTGATAGTTGATTCATAACAGGTTAACAATAAAGCTAATAGCTCCCATGACCCATTGCCACTGCATAATACCATTGACCTGACTTTTGTTATGACTTTTTTGAGAGAGACCCCTTGGGGCAGAAAATGCTTATTGTGAGAGTTACAAGGTAAATGTAAACATCCATCAATTGCTTCATGTTACTTTTTTTTAACAGCATCTTTTCTTCAACAGAAAATAATCTCTCTAACTCGTGCATCAGTAATATACAGTTTCTAAAATTCAGTATGATGCAGACTCAGCAGTCTTTCCTGATGCCAGAGCTGCACTAAGTGTAAAGGTACTGTATGTACAATTCCTCAAAACTCTGACTGTGTTGGACTGTAGCCAAAAAACTTATTCAAACCATTTCACTTGATTGGTAGAAACAATAGAGAGTACAGTGTTCCTCATGCACAGGTATTGTATTATCTCGTGGCAAAGATTCATGGTTTTCACTCATGCAGCCAAAGTTCAACTGATGGAAACAGTTTTCATGTCTTTAAGTCCACAATTATCACACTGCCATGCACTCTCTTCCTCCAGAAGGATTGAAACTAGACATCAACCATGTAAATACAGGACACCATCATAACTTGACATTTTTATCAGATATTTATTGTAATTAGAGCTAAAATGTTAAATATAGTACCTTCAAAAAACAAAATGATGACCTGAACATCTTTTATTACAGTATTTGATTTAGCTTTGCATACCATGTGTTTGCAAGGACTGATGTAACGATGTAACGATGATGTAATGATGCTTTACAATGAGGTTGCACAGGTCAAATTTTTGATATAAAAATGTCTTTTACAGCAGAGAAAGTTTCAGTTTTTGTCTTTGTACTTTAGTTTTTTTCACTTTCCTTTGTGTTTTTTCTTTCTAAGAAATCTGGAGAAATGACCTTGAAAAGTTGTGGCACTCTGTGACGCATATATCTGCAGAAATCTGTGACACGTGTAGACCTTACAGATTTAGGAAATTATAGGCAGCACACAGTTTCTAAACACACAGCCATTCCTTTCACTAGGAACTTTTATCATCATCCTGCCTACGTTCATAGAGGTAGCAAAGGTCCTCTAAACTCCACCTTCCACTGTATGGGAGGTGTGTGTGTTTTGACTTAGAGGTTGCTGGTGTTATTGGCTGAGTCAAGGTGTAGCAGAGCTTGAACACGGGAGCACAGAAGAAAACAGTTGCTGGCTAAGCCTGTAATTTGCTTCATTCAACCGAGGAGATCGACATAAATGAATGTGTGATTGCAGTGGAACTGATACTAAATGCTACTAACACACACACAAAGTGTAAATAAAAAACCCACTCACACACTCAATATTCTGCACACATGTGGGTGTAATGTGTACTGAAACATGCATGCAGGCACAGGTAGCTGCATGCTCCCCAACTAACATTAACACACACACACAGACACTCACCACTGGTTTAATGTGTTTTATGGGGACGAAGTTAGTAACCATCACCTGTGGGGACCACCCTCTCCAGAAGTTCTACAGGTCTGAAAAAAATTAGGATAACAAGCTATCGCTTAGAGAGCCTATACACACCTTCAAACCTTTAAAGTTAGGAAGCAATGGTTTCTCCATTTTTAATGGGGTCTGCTGAAAAAAAAGGAAAAAAACTAGTAAACATGCTTATAGGGAACATAATTTTCATAAGTAATGCATATTTTTTTAACATGACAAATAATTTAGCTTTGTATTGAGTAATAAAGATGTGTATACAGATATTTCTAGCAGTAATAGAACCATCCCATGTCAACATCTTAGCCTATTAGACTAAATCTTTCTGCCTCTTCTGCCTACTTACACCCAAGGGGGTCAAGAGGGTCAAACCAACAGTTAAAACTGTTAGAGTGTAGACAGATTTACAAGGCTCTCCCTTTTCGGTCCCCATAGTGCCAGAGGTCCCACAGCGTGAGTGTGTAAACAGACTGATGTTCACATAAATATAGCAATACAATCACCCCCACACACGCATACACACACACACACTGCTGATGAAACTTTTTCTGCTCCTAGTCTGAAGTGTTACCCAGACTTTCAACCCCTCTCTCTCTCTCCCTCTATCCCTCCATTCCTCAGGCTTTCTCTATCCACTCCTCCCCTTTTTTATTTGATGTGTTTAAAATAATAGACAGCACACTCAATTTACAGCAGGGCTGAGAAAAAAAATATATATAAAAACATCCCCCTTCCTGCTCATATCGATTTGGCAGATCTGCTCGGTTCATGTCATCTCTCTCTTTCCATCTCCAGCTTTGCTTCTTGCTTCTTGCTTCAGCTCTGCCCTTAGACATGCACAAGCAATCTTTCAGTCATTATGGATCCCCCTCACCCCTCAAACACACACTGTTCTGTCCCAGGTCTCATACCAGCTCTTCAGCTCTTCTATTTCAATCTCCCAAACAACTTGAGCAACCTGCCAGTCTGGGGAACATACGGCAGTCACAGCTTGGAAGATGTCAGTACACGTGCGTCTGTAAAAGAGGACGGGGTGTTGATGCCGACATGTAAAGTGCAACCCATTACTCACTTCTACTGTATCCTCAGTGTAATGAAACAGCTGCTGGAAACATTTGTAGCTTACAGACACATATCTCTAAAGTGCAAAGACATCTGTGTGATGTCATAATTTCCTCTCCCTTCCAGTCTTAACACATCCGATCTCTTTTTTTTTGGAGAACACAGTAAGGAGTTTCTCATTTTTATCACTATGATTCACATAGTTGTGTTCACTTTGGGCGGCTCAGAGCTGCTTCTATAGAACCACTGCGAAAAAAAATATACCATATTGATCTATTATTGAATGGCACAATCCATCAGACTCTTCACCAGCTGTGGGAGTTCAAATTTACGTGTCTCCAATGCAAATCAAGTCATTTCATCACTTTCTTCAAATCAAGTGTCATTTTTTTCCCCTCAGTTGTACAGCGATTGGCCTCATTCTGCCATGTTTCAACTTCTGAGGAGAACCTTATGCTGCTGGCAAAATGTTTCACTTGTTTAAGAAATTTTAAGAGTCGATAAGATTTTAAAGTTGAATATGACACCGGAGATGTCAAGAGTTTCCACTGATTTTAACACTATCACAGAGACTCTCAATATTGGTCATTAGTTGCAGAGTGTGATAGAGATAGTAACCCTGAGATGCTGGCCTGATCTCCTTTGAGGACAAGGCCTCCCATGAGAGAGTGGGGCACATCCAATCATCAAGTACAACCAGTGTACTGCACAAACACAAAGCAAAAAAACCCCAAGAAGAATCACTTGAATTGAAATACTGATCCAAGACAAGTGCAAATAATGTTAAGAGTTTGATCAGCTGTTTGATAATATCAATGTATCTACAGTGGTTCTTTAAGACTGAGTCTGTGTATGTGTGTAAGAGAATGGTCATGACTAAAGGCAATAAAGCAAAGGCTAGCAGGCGGTGGGCTGTTTTGGGCCTCTCTTGGGTCTGCATCAGTGGCTTTAAGTGGCGTAGGCGGCCTGTATCAGCCAGCTTAAGCAGCGTCTGTGAAAGACTTTCAGGTTTTTGTTGTGGGTGTTCAGTCTGAAAAGAAAATATTTTGCTGCACAGAGTAAGTCGAGACAAACAAATGCAAGCCTGCTCTCAGGCCAAGAATAAAAACTTAAATATCCTCTGCTATGCATGAGCATTTAAAGGTACCCTGCGGAATTTTTGGCCACTAGTAACTAAATGGCACGATGTTTGCGCAAGTGGGTCCCCATTTTGTTTGTAAAATGCACAGAGGTGATGCAATACATTCCTGCTGTTGGTGAGAAACATTGAATATGCACACGAACATTGTCAGGAAACTGTAGGGAACCTTTTAAACACCTTGACTTGAAACTTAATTGATGAGCGTCTGCCCACTGCCAGCATCTATTAGAAGAGTCTAAGAGCCTAATGAGCTTATTACTCAACTGAACAAGCTTAAATTGTCAATAAGTATACTATAAATCCTCTTAGCCCACTTGTTTTTATTAAAGGAGGTTACATGTGGAAATGAGCATGTTTTTTAATTTATATGAAACCAGCATTTGCACTGTTACTTTACCTCACTACCTTTACTAAGGAGGTTTCTGCAAAACCCTTGTTCTCTGCAGCTGTTTTTCCATTTAACCGAAGCTCTCCCATGTGATGCAAATCCAGCCGAACTACCTTCAGTCAAGATCTTTCTGTCACTCTTATTTCTCTCTTTAGTCATCATCATGTTTGACCTTCTGTCATTTCCCATCTCCCACACCATTTATTTTTTTCTTCCATTTTTTACACTCAATACTACGACTCTCTTCAAATTTGTCCTACTCCCACAGTAGCCTATCTGTTAGAAGGCTTTTGTTTGTACCTATGTGTGTGTGTGTGTGTGTGTGTGTGCATTGACAGACAGTAACTCTGCAGAGGGCAAGGTTGCAGGTCAAAGTCAGGTAAGACGGGATTGATGAAAAATAGAGCAGTAAAAGGAAACAAACATGGCCTTGGAGGTTGAATGATTTCCCAGGATTCGGTCTGTTGTCCACGTGGAAGCCGTATAAATGTTTTCCTGGAGTACAAAACAATATTTTTTTACTCCCTTTCTTTCCCTTTTATGTGTTCCCTGTCTCTCACGCTGCAGACTCCACAGAGGACTCGTAGGCGCAAGTTAAATGCCTTGTTTCAAAGAGATAACCTCCCTTCAGCAGAGGAGAGTATGTGAGATCCCGTCTCGTTCAGCTTCCCCCTGGGGGGACACAAATTCTCTTCCTAACCCCCCCCCCTCTCTCTCACCTTCTGGATGGATTGTGATGATGGCTCACTGCCTGCACTGAGAGCTTTGTCAGACAGATAAAAAAAAGGGTTGCTGACACTTGACAGGTTGTGACACTGTTTACCAAACCCCAGCAGTAGGGGAGGTAGACCTTAACAACATCTCCCACAGCTGCTCGCAGTCTATCCATGCACATGAGCAAAGCCCGAAAGAGAACATGGCGTAAGAAAAAAAAAGAGTTAATGAAAAAAACATCAGTTCTCTATTTAATTCCATCAGAAAGCCAGTAGGTGTAAATAAGACTGCAGTTTTATCAATAGTGACATTGTATCGACAATAGTGACATTCAATCAAGAGCAAAGTGAATCTCTCATCATTTTATGCCAATCTGTGTGTGCACTTTGTTTATTAAAGGTGAAATATGTAATAATTGGCCATCTGCCGAATGTCACTCCAAAAATTGAGACACACTCTTTGCTATAGTTACATTATCTAAAGCTGTTACTAGCTGCAGTCACCTTGTTACCTGTGCATCCGGTGGCCAAACTGGCTGACTTCAATATGGCTGAGTAGAATTGTAGCTATAAACTGCTGTTAGCTAGTTAGCTTAGTAAGCTAGGTTTGCTGTACAGCTTGTGGACTTACTAGTTGACTTGAGTCAGTACAGGAGCTCGGAGCATCAAGGCAAGTGTTGGGGGCAACGGGGCACGGCTGGACCAGGACCAGGACTGAACTCAGCCTCCAAGACTGAGGGAGGCCAGTTTGATGGCAGGGAATACAGAATAGAATTGATTTACATCTGGGGGCCAAAGACACAGCGAGCAGGGACCAGAGATGGATAAAGAGAGGAGTGAGAGGGATGTCGGTCAGAATTGAAAAGCAGAATGTAGAGCCAGAATATTTTCATATCTAAAATGATAAATTAAGATTTATTCCCATCATTTTGATAAGCTGATGATTGTTGGAACAGTGGAAAGAAAATCCAATGCAATTTCACTGTATTTTATTCTGCTTGTCGAGTTTGAAAGATGTGTGTTTTATAAGAAGTTACAAAGGTAATTAAGTTCATTATAGAGTTGTATGGTTGCTATGAATATATATTAAATATGAAAGGCAGAAAATAGTTCAATTAACAGATCTTTTTTAATTTTTTTCCCTGCGTCCTTGCTGAAAGTAATATACAAGTGACTGCACAGGCTGCTTGGTATTTCAGGTGTCATTGTGTGTGTGTGTGTGTTTGGAGCACAACACACACACACAAGTGGTCCCAGGGGTTTATAAGGTTCAACTCTGCTAATCAAGATGGGTCAAAATACTGTGCCAAAAAATATTGCAATGCTAATCCACTTGCTCCTTATTTTCCTCTGTCAGCCTGCCATTTCTAGCTATTTTAATTTTTCTCCCTCTCTCCGTTATCAATATGTTAATCAAATTTTGTTTGAGTGTTCCACCAGCCTCCTTCCTCCTCCTTCTAAGATTTCTACATATTTCCCTTCTTTTGATTTGCCTAAATGACTTTTCTCAGTGCTGTTTATCCTTCACACTGATGTATAATTACTTGTCTGCAAAGTACTTTGGGCTTATACTGTTACCTGTCACAGTAGTTCTTGCTCAAACATTATCTGACATGTTCCACTTTGTTGCGGTGGTAAAAGCCAAAGGTCTTCACCCTGCTTTCACCAATTCAATCAGCATGGTGACTGGAGGATTTTACAGTTCAGATTGATTACAATGAGGCTTCATGTAATCTTGTTAGTTTAACAAAAAAGAGTTGATTTCATGCTGTCCAGGGCTAAAACCGGACTCCCTCTGTAGCTAAAGGCTATGAACCGACCTGGGTCGATTACAATCTGAGACCAATTTAATTCATTTTGCAGGGTTGAGAGAACATGTCTGACACAGGGGAATGAGCATCAGGGCATTTTCTTAAGAGCGCAAAGCCCAGTCATCTTTATAACTATCAATGTCTGACATCGGCTTAAAATAGCACTAAATAGCAAAGCCCAAGTGAAGCAGTGCAAGGCTGTGAAATTGACCCATTAATCTCTACAGTATTATTTCCTCTAATGGTATAATGTTGACACTTCTTTACCGCAGTGGGCCCTGAGAAAAAAGCCCACCTGATAGCTTGGTATTTGCTGTGTTTTCATGTGTCCTGTCACTGACGGGAGCATTGTCTCATTTTCCTCCACCATACCACAGGTGGGGATATTCATTACCCTCTTGTTTGATATATTGACCACCCACCCACCCTTTCTCTTATGCATGCGCCAAAAACACAGCGATATTGCTGTCAGGGTAAATACCTTCGAGCCAAAGCCCTTTATTCAATTTCTAGCCTGACACGACTTTCTCTACCCCTGCAGCTGTTTTAAATGTTGCCTGCCAATGTGAATTACTGTTAAATATTTCACAGTTTGGAAACATGTATATTCTCTTATTATTTATCCTTAAAGTGTTGCAAATGATGGAAGGGGTAGAGAGGAAAAAAAACATGGTGCACTCTGGAAGTAAAAAGATAAGCAGATCTGAAAAAAAAATACATTAAGTAAAAAACTTTACCATGGGGGAATTAAAAGAAATTAACTTCTATTTAGTCTCAAGACGCCACAGAAAAAGTGGAGTCTTTACAGAAAAAGAGCCGTGCTGAAATCATTATGAAGTATACTCGTTAAATTAAGGGATTAAGTACAGCAGGAGAACGTTAACGAGCAAATATGGAAACATGATCTGCTTATTATGCTGCCTGAACAGATTTAAATGGGCCTTGAAACCACTAGTGCCACAATTCCATAAGGTGGCCATCGAGAAAGGTTACAGTTAGATTCCAACAGGCTGCATTTGCATAATTAAGTGAAGCACTATGCAGGCATGAGTGTATTGAAAGCGTGGTTTCAAATCTTAAAGACCCTGAAACTTTTTCTTCTCATTCTGAATGGTGTGGTTTTTTTAAAAACAGCATTTTCTGTCAAAGTTTAAAGGATTTTGATTCGTTCCCTGAAGAAACCGTCTCATTTTTTTTGTCTGCTCTGAGTTTAGGTGCATTTCAATCAACCTGTGATGCTAGTTTTCAGATTGCTTTTGCTCAAGCTGCCAGGCCATCGTCAATTACACAAGACAAAATACAAATTACACTTCCTGATGAATTTGAAAATGTTACAACAATAACAACCAACAATGTTTTTCCCAAACAATAACTTTGATTGTTGCTTGTTTAGTCATCAACATCGAATGTTATACAGCGAAGCTGAAGATCTGACCCCAAGTTTTCAGTGATTTTAGGTATTTCTCTTCAACATTAAAGATGCAAGACTACATGAGCAACAATTATAGCCAATGTTTAGAACTAAACATTTGTTTTTAAGCATTTCTTTCATCCAGACTGTGTGGGTGTGATTTGATGAGCTCTGATTGACAGTAACTGGTGAGAACGACACCTTCAAAACTTCTAACATAGACAGATAATTGCGCTCATGTAGAACTTCGTTGCTCAGAATAAGAAGCCAATTAAGTATTCATGGAGTTGTGAGTGACTGACCGGTAAAAACACTTCAGAAAAAACTGCTGAAATGATTGTGTAAGAAAAACAAAAGTGGATGTTTTTCAGTCAGTGGGCTGTAATTTTATAGGAACAATGGGGAAATGCTGTAATTATAATGCAAACGTTCGAATGCATTCATTATGAGATGGAACGCAAATCTTCTTAAAACCCATTCACTAAACAAAAGTACGCCTCACTGAGCGCTAACAGGGTCGACCTTGAAAAATCTTCTCTTAACAATCCTTGTAAAATTAGACTAAATTAGAGTGCGATTGAAACGCCTTTTCAATCCTAGCCAGGGGGCGATGAAAGCTGTTCTTCAACCATTTGGAGTAGATGCATGGTCTTGTTCTCTTTTGAAAGGTAACACTCAAAAATTGTATTCAAAACAGTTAAAGTGCTACTTCTAGAGAGTAGTAGAAATCTTAACAAACTGAAAAATAAGTTTGTTTTTTTACACCTGAATCTTTTTACAAACAGGTACCTGCAGATGATTGTAAAGAGGAGTTGTGCCTTAAAAACACAACAACATCACAGCGTGAAGCCATAGCTAAGCCAGAATCAATAAAAGCTGATAACAAAAACACAAACAAATTAATATTTTACATGTTTCCTCAGGGTATGTCTGGGCTTTCTCTAAAAAAAAAAAGGCCATAAACCACATTTATTAGTATAAATATTTATATATATTTCTATTTTGGCCATCTATATTTGTATTTAAACCACTTATATGTACATTAAGTTTATTTTATTTATATTTTATGTTATTATGGTACAACAGAGTACACACAGTGCAATAAAGCTGTATATTTTTTGGCTCTACAAAGCTCCAGCCATCTGCACAATCGAATGCAACTGGCTCTGTTTTGAAACAAGGGAATGTGGACTCCTTTTAATGTGAACTCTGGTATAACAAGTTAGAGTTCAGCATCCACTGTCGGATCATGTTGCAGCTTAATAGTAAATGTTTTTCAGAAAATCTAGCAGCAAAAAGTCTTTAGATGACAGCAACAGCAGCCTGTGTCTGTTTTTTTGGTGGTTGAAATGTGTTTTGGACTAAATATTTCACTAGTTTGTATCATCTCAACGTTTGCTAGCGTAACAGGTCCATTTTTTGTCAGGAGGTTGTCTGCTTGTGAATTGCTGAGGCTGTTTTGGTTTCTTTGTTTGTATCTGGTCAGACAGAGTTTTACCTGCTGTTTTGATAGTATCTTGAAAAGGGTTTGCATCATTCAAATCTTAAGAATTTAAGCTTTCCAACAATGTTTTTCATGATTGTGCACCTGAAAACAGTAGTTTGTGTCCATTAAGGGAAACATCCAAAAGACTGAGCACTGAGCAAACATGGGAGAGAATTTACAGACGCGTCTTGAAAAAGAGTCAAAGTGTGTACTTTTCCACAGGCGTTCTTATAGAGAAACAAAACGGAGTACAACAAAAATAAAAACACAATGATTCTGTCTTGTTTCATTAGATTTGTCTTTATTTCAGATCTGAAAGGTGGTGCAGCCTAAAACCTGTTTTTTTATAAAGTGAATCAAACCAGCATCACTGTTTGTGTAAACACAGACCTACATGTTTATCCCTTTTCATCATTAGCTCTACATGATTTTGCCGCGTGCTCGTATACAATGTGCATACAGACACACACACACATACACGCACAACGCAGGGCAGCTGCGGGGCTAATTTGTTTAGAAAGAATTAATTAGACATTATTAGGGGGAAAACAATGGAGCAGAGGCAGGGTGTTTAACGGTGGGACGTCAAAGAGGCAAACCTGTCACGGAACAATAAGCTAATATCCACCCACAGCTTCCCAGCTACTGCTCAATTAGTTTATCACACAATAGGACAAAGTACACGACCGCACACATACACACATGAATAAATGCAAGAAGCACGTGCGTTTTCTGATCAGCCCTCCGTCTGAACCTCCATCCATAACAGAAAGACATCAGAGGTTGTGTAATGTGTGTGTGTGTGCGTGTGTTTCTAATTGAGCAGATGTTTTCAATATTAAAGGTATCCGCTCTTATACCTTCAAGGCAGACACTGCAGCTGCTGATGAAGTGTCTTCAGTTGATGAACCCGAAAGCCCAATTACAGAACAAAATGCTAGGTACGGCCTGATACCGTTTCTTTTCTCGGCTCACGCTAATTTCTTCTGATCTCAATCCAATCTAATTCCACTCCTCTCTCAAGACCTTCCCCCTCTTCTTCTCTAAATCTGCTTATCACCGCGGTCCGTGGCTGTGCTCCAAACTGCTTCCCTGTCCGTTTCTTTCCCTCACGCCTTGTTCCTCCTTCCTTCACAGCCACTTCCTGAGAACGGCCAAGGCAGAGTTGAAGGTGAACTGGGCCTGGTGGGTTCCGCGGTGCGCCAGCAGCAGGGAGCCCGCCTCAGGCCCGTGGCCTGCCGCCAGCAGCTCAGCGGCCACTTTCTCTACGTCCCAGCCACCCTCCTGCTGGTGGGACAGCATGTGGGAGCTGAGCAGGGGGTACAGGGTGGAGGAGACGCAGCCCACCAGGAGCCCAGCATCCAGGAGCAGCGAAAGGAGCTCAGAGTCGCAGGAGGACGCCGTCTCCTGGAGAAAAAAAAGACAGTGGAAAGTGTAAACACAGGTGCTGGTAGAAGCAAGACAGACTTACTTTTCCTCTTAACTGTGATTGAGTTTTTCCTTTTTTTATCCCTGTGAACACATGCCAAGAGTGCCTGCTAGAGCTTTGGCAAATATGCAACCAGCCTCTCTGCCAGGACCTACTGTATACCTTAACACCCACTGGCTGATGAAACACTGATCGTGGCTGGCAGATTTGGAGATTTAGGAGCCAGAATGGTCTGTATAAAAACAAAAGGTGGTGTACTGTAGCTTCCTGCTGCAGCAGCAGTATTTCCAGCCTGTGTGGGATTATGATGTTACACGCTTGACAAAAACCTGATGAGGTCAGAGTGGTTAAACCCTGTGCTGACCCTGTGGCTGACCACCGTCCCCATGGCATGTGCATCCACACACACACATATGCACACACACACACATGCACACACACACACACATCAACCCACAACCCTCTTCTTCTGCAGTTCTTAGCAGCGTTCTCAGTTACCAAAACAACTGCGAACACATGTTCATGCAGCCATAAACAGTCCTTTACGTAATATTTTAATCCCATCTTCCGCCTCTTTACATCAATGAATTGCATGCAAATTCAAATAGCTAATAGCTGCTGGGGCTGCTGTAAGTGGTTTACAGGCCATGGAGAAGCGAGGCTGAGTGCTTTGGGTTGAAAGGCCGTCTCTCTGCTTCTCTCTGTGACTCAGCCCATCTCCTCTGCATCCTCTCACCTGTTTGCTGTCTCTATTATTAAGCTTGCACTTGCAAGACTATGCACGCATATGCACGCGCACACATGGACAACAGTGAGTCCCTGTCAGGGTATTTTTGGAGTAGCAGCAGATCAATTATAAATGTGGAGCTCATGTCTTCTATTCTGTAGTCGAGAAGGGGAGCAGACGCGGGTGAATTTCTCTCCCTCACCTCTAAAATCTTTCATCTCTGAGCCGGCCTCTCTGCCATTTTTCTTTTCTTGAAGGACAATTCATCCTTAAAAACAATAAACTGTTTAAAAGGATGCCTTCACTCATGGTGATGGATATTAGTGAACCTGAACGTCTCACATAAGAGCTGAGAGATGCTAAACTGCTGTCAGCGACAACGCCACTGTCCATGTTGAAATTGTATTTTCCACATAAAAATAAGTTTAACCTCATAGTAAGGTGAGCAGATCTGAAGATTATTGCTGCATCCTAAATACATTGTTTTTCTACAATAATTCCAAATTTAATATTTAAATACAATATGAGCTCACTGCTGAGTTGGAACCAAAGGAAGACAGTGAGCTGGCATATACAGCAACAGTTATAGAGATACATTATGTCATGCATGACTAATGTTTTTTTTCTCCCGCTTTGACAGATGGGAGCAGATGAATCATGACAAGACGGAGGAGAGCCAGAGACAGACAGAGACATTTCTGAATCCTGAGACAGAAGAGGATGAGGAGGTCACCCGGTTATAATGAGAATTAAGGAAAAGGAAGATGAGAGGGAAGGGGGGGCCCTCGGAGTGTGGAAAATGTATGATGGAGAAAGCGAAGAGAGAGAGCTGGAGAGGAGAAGGCAGACATGCACTGAAAGCATCAGATACATACATTTTTAAGTGCACCAACTGTTTCCAAGAGCCGAATGCGCACTAGAACCAAGGAGAAGCACTTCAAAACAACTTAACACTTCAGCTTCAAACTTTTGATTTTGGAGCCTCAACAGAGGCCGAGTACAACATGGGATTCCTGGAGCTGCAGTGAACATTGACCTATTTTCAAGCTCAATATCTGGCAAAGGTGATTTCAAACATTTCAGATAAAAGAGCGAGTGATGCAGATTTCTCAAAAAATAATGGGCAAGAATGAAAAAACACTTTTTTCTGTCTTTATATAATCTGTATGAATAGATAACTGCATTGAAGGAAAAATCTATAGGCAAGGGGAAAGATTTTGGTGTTAAGTTCTGGAATAACATTTGAAGTCCATTTTTAGTTCAAATAGTAGTAACCAATCATGTTTGGGCAGGTTTTGGTGGCAAGCAGGTAAATACCGGAACACTGGATGCCCCAAAACAATGGCTGTTGCCTCCAGAGACCAATTTGTCAAAACTACATTGTTTAAGAGGTAAAATCAAATGTGAATGTTAGTACAAATCCTTCACTAAGGAAAATTATGTGGACACAACTAAATGAACTACATTAGGTTAAATTTTTGGTATTTAGATCAGATCATTTGGGATATTATTTCTTACTAAAAAGGGCTGAGAGAATCAGTCAAACAGCATCAAATTAATAGCCAACTATTTTTATAACAGATGAATGATTAAGTGAATTAAAAGGTCAAATGCCTTGTATGTAGCATAATAACATTTTCCCCTTTGCACTAAACACAAAGTACGGCTTGAGCTGATGGGCATGTTATTAGTTTGTAGGTAAATGATCATAAACCAAAGTATTCAACCATAAAATCTGGACCTGCTGGATGAAAAGTCAAAGGATCATTAAAGTTATTGCAACTCATCCTGATGGAGTTTTGAATGCATTACATTTAGTAACAATACATCCAAAAACTGTTGAGATAATTAAGTCAGAACCAAAGTGGTGGACGGACATGGCCATCCCTAGAACTAGCATCAAACTACAAATTAAATGAAAAATGCAATAAAACTGGATTTTTTATTCTTTGTGGCCTCATGGAGCCATTCAAGGTTATTATGTGATTAAAGGCTGTATAAATAAATTTGACTTGATTTGACCTGAAGGCATGCTTATCACTGAAATCACCTTCTGCTGTGTTTGGCTGCTAATGAGGTATCACACCTACAAAATACAAATGTCCCTGCAAGACACGTACATGGGGGCCACTGGTCTGAAAGCTGTAGTAGGTGACATCCAAAAATATGAAGCAGAGCATGTTTATCTCAATCTGAGGCAAAAAAATGAATGCATAAACCATCAGAAGGAGGCAAATGCAGATGCCGGTGCTGTGGATGCTATGGGTGTCACCTGCAAGGCACAAGATAGAAAGTAACAACACATACATTTTTTATCACTTCTCACAATCCTGTGAGTTTGAGCTGCATGGGATGTGCACAGATTTAGAGGAAAAATATTCATTTTTCTGCAATGACCAGTTTAGGTACAGTGATATACCTTGAAAACACACAAACAAACATAGAAACACCAAGTGGTTATAAATTTATGCACATCCTGTCTTTCCTGCACTCTCTGGTCCATTGTGGAAGAGAGCAAAAGCACAGAACATCACTCAAGTGCAGGCCTGGTCCTCAACGCTCACCAACACACACACACACACACACACACACGTACACCTCCCAGGCTATTACTGTTTGACAGTGTCAAGAGAGACAGCAGATTTAAGTCTTAGAGTCAGTTGGATTGACAGTGGAGCTGAAAATAGATGTGAAGGAGCAGCAGAGAGATGGAGGGATGGGAGGAATCTTGATATCAGAGCAGAGCAGATAACTTTATGTCCTTTCTACAGCACCAACAGCTCCGTCACATTGCAGGCACTGCAGTTTGTCCAGAGTTTACATCTACTTTAGGTATGCGGTGTACGGCAGATAGCCTATCACTTCTTATACATGCTGTCTTGAATTTAAAGTCAACTTAACTTTTTTTTTAAAGTTTTTACTGAAGACCAAAGACCAGCCCAAAAAATATTTAGCTGTGCTTTTTCTTTTCAGCCACTGTTAAACATAATTGCTTCAATATTTTCATTTATCAGCTTTCAGTGATATTATATCATCATTATTATTCTGCAGATTTCTGTTGTCTGAATTAATGATTCCAAGCAAGCTGCAATTAGGGAATAATTTGACAATATGAAGAAAGGCGCTTGCCTGTTTTTTTTGCAGAGTTAAAAAAGAAGATCTATGCCATTCTCATATCTGTCTATTCAATATGCAGCTACGGTCAGGAGAAAATTAGCTGAGCTTGGCATACAGATATGGGCAAACCGTTTCCCCCCGATTCCACACTTTTTTGCTAAACTAAGCTAACCTCCTGCTGGGTTCAGCCTCATATTTAGCATGAAAATGAGTGGTAATGATTTTTTCATCTAACGATTGGGATGAAAGCCAATAACCATATTTCGCAACCTGACATATTAATTATATGGTAGCAGAGAAATTTTCCCCTATAGTTTTATGTGCGCAAAAGTGCAAGACACTGCACCGCAAGACTCAGACTCATAAACTAAGTTTTGTTTCACCTAAAACCACAAACCGCAAACTCTCACCTCCTTAAACTGACACATGTAATGAAGTGTAAATGGATGAATGAGGTTGCTGGGTAAAGATGGCGGAAAACGAGACCACATACCCCTCCAGTTAGGAAAGATTGCTTTCACCCATAGAGGGTAAAGTCACACTGTCATGTCTATTTGAATAAACCAGGAAAGACCTTATTTTAAGGGCTTGCTAGCTTTAGAGTTTGGATTACGTGTCTGAGTTAGCACAGCAATGTAACATTGCCCTGAAGTGTATGTATTTTTGTGCGCAGTTGTATTTGTGAGGTCAAACGACCCTCCAAATCTTCTTCAGAGCTTCAAACAACACTTTGTTTGTCTCTTCAGTGAAGGAAAACAAGAGACTTCTTCTGTCTCTTCTCTGTGTATGTGTGTTTGTGTGTGTGTGTCCCTGTGAGTGAATGAACAAACACACAGCGTGACAACAGAACTGACACATCAAGCTGCAGCCGTAAGATGTCCAATCCCCCTCTCGCTCTTGTTATTACCTTCTCATTTCTTGTTGTCTCACCCTGTGAATGACAGTCAAGGTTGTCTTTCCTGTTTGTTTTCAATGGCTGCTAAATGTTGCCTGACTGCTCTGGTCAATATTTCAAACCCTTGTTTTCTATTCTGGCTCCGCACATCTCTCATTTCCTGTATACGTCTTCCTCTGCCCTCTCTCTCCCTCCCTGAGCTAAACCCTGCTGAGAGCTTAATTGGAATTACCGTACACGTACAATGCTTAATACATAATGCATGGCCAAGCCTTCTTTTATCATTTAAATCATAAAGCTTCTTTGGAATGCCAGACAACACACAACTATCTCCTTCCCTCCTTCTCTTATCCTTTTCTCTCCTTCCCTCAGGCTCCACTTCCCATCTCTCCATCCTAGCCGTCCCTGGGCCTTAGCGGTGCACCAAACTGAGTGTGCACACACACACAACTTCAAACAGTCCTTGCTTACAGCCCGAAATGATTGAAAGTGACAGAAGAAGAGGCTGTGGAGCTTAAAAAAATAGAAAATAAGAGTAGGCTGTGACGCACAGGAGCAAACACAAACACACATGCACGCAGTGAGCGAATCAGGGGACAAAGCAAACACAGCAAGATTATTGGGTTCAGTATGGCACAAAAGCTGTAAACAAGCCCACTTCAACAAGCAATTAGACACATAATCACTCAGTCACACACTCATACACACACATCTTTTGTCTTCACCCAACAGGGCAGATGGATGTATGTGATTCTTTGAATGGGTCATGACACGGCAGATCTGTTCAATTCTGTTTCTCTTCATGCTGTGTGTTAAGAAAATGACTCACCTTAAAAAAGTTTGGAGGAGAGTAGAATAAGGAACACAGTGTGTTTATCATCTCTACTGTCAGCTTTGGTTGTTTGCATGCTCAGCTAACTAGCTTGATCCCTACTGGAGTCCCATAGAGTTACTTTCAAAGCCAAGAGTTAGCAGATCATTGGTTAACTAAATCAGTTTGCAGTTTGTTTTTGTCGACAAGTTGCACTAAAAAAAGCCTCATCCACATCTAAAACATCTACTTTGAGATGTTTCCAGAGAGGAGGCCTGCTAACTTTCAGAATTGTATAGAAAAGTCTTTAAAGTCCCTCAATTATGGGTGTTTCCTCATTAAATGAGTGTTAGCTTACTCAGCTAGCTGAAAAGACAAAACTGACAGTCTCAAGTTTGATATGAAAAGCTTCCTTTTGTAGACAAAATTTCTGAGGATTTTAAGATGTGAATTTTCCACTAAAAACTGTATTTATTCCATGGAGCTTAATCACCAGTCGATTAATTACAGTACAATCTGATGGTGGAAGATAAAGACTGAGTGGAGAAGTCTGAAACAAAAGGAATGTGAAAGACAAAAGGACTGCTGGAACATTATGTTGCAGCAGACTTTAGCAAGACTGCATCCATACTGTACGTTGCACTGACAGCTCATTCATATTGGCACGGCAGCTCTTATCAGCCCCTTATCTCTGTCTTCCATTTATCCAGGCTGGTGTTAACCCCTGGCCCCCTGCTCCACTGCTCCCTTCTGCTCCTCCACGCTCAATCCATCTTCACTAGACAGAGCAGAGCGGAAAAGGAAGGAGAGGGAAAGGAAGAAATGCTGGGAGGGAGACGATTTAAGTGAAAAGAAATAAAAGTCTGCAGCGCATTTTCCTGCATCATTAAGAGCAATACAACCTCTTCTTTATTACCTGCTCTTGCAACTCTTTCTTTGTCTGGCTTTCAAGGCATATTGTCTACTCCCACTCTTCTTCTCCATTCTTCTGTTTTACTACGCCCACTGTGGTCTCCTCCTCCGCAGCAAAGCAAGGCAAGGTAAATGCGAAGCAAAATGAACACTTATCTCACACTACAGCTAAATAAATTACTTTTTTTCTCATTTACTTCTTGTGTCAAGTGGTTTTCTATAACACCATTTTAATTAAAAACTAATCTTCAGAATTAATCGTTTTTTTTTTTTTTATTGTGATCTCAGGGGCATCTCTTTTATAGAGAAAAATAAAATATGTGTTGATACTGGAGAAAACAATGTGCACGGTAATCTGTGACATCAGATACGGAGCAGAGTGCCAGGGAACACACACCGGCGGGGCAGTGCTTAATGATAAGACCTGCCAATCACTCGGAGTGGCATGTTATTTTCGTGTGTTAAATCAGGAGTGCTGCTGTTTGCAGGTCTGATAAATATATGGCGCATTGCGACCAAGTTTCAACCCCAGGCTTTTAAATATAGACGGGAAAAGGCGGGTAAATAAATGAAGAGTGACATTCAGGAGACCTTTCACGTATTTTTTTTATTATCAATTTGTGCGGTATATTGGAGTGAAACAAGCTGTAACAAAAGAGCAAACCTTGATGAAACACAGTTAATTTAGTTGCTTAAGCTTCCTCAGTAAACTGTCTTACTGATCTAAAATCAATTATTTTTGATCAACCAATAATGAAAATCTGCTAATGGCTGCTGTTGAGTCCTGGCTAATTGTAGATCTGATAAAAAGCCTGAGATTGTTGTGCTCTTACCTTGAACGTTAAAGGGACAGTTCACCCAAACATTAGTTGTATCAAATCACACAGGTGGTTTTGTTTGTTAATGTTTTAAATGATTTGTCTTTGAGATTTTCATTGAAAATTTGCAAAGTTGTTTAAAACAAGACGTGAAAACAATCCAGAACAAGCTAACTTTCTCAGACGTTTTGGGTCTTTTTTCAGTCTAATAAAGTTCACTGTTAGGAATGCACCTGTCTAACAGTGACCATATTAAGTGGACTGTGTATTGAACTTGACGTAATGAACCATGTGAATGCCTTTAAATTCAGTGTTAGGTACACGCAACCAGTCACAGCAGACTCCAGCCATGCTTAGACTGACTTCAGCTCTGCCTGAAAAATGGCAGCTCTCATAACATTTGAATGAAGCCAGTTTGCACTGCAGTTGTGTGTGAGTGCAAAAAAATCCTGCAAAACAAAATCTAAAATAAAAACACAGAATTATCCAAGGGAACAAGTTCAACTTTGGTCAGCTTTTACCAGAGTGATAGATTAGATTTACAGATCACTTCATTTCTGTTATGTGAATGATGTATTTCTGTTTTTTTACCTCATGATTAATTGGAACAAAACAGTTTGAGCTGTGATCACTTAGCAGACTTCTAAAATCACTTATAAGAGCGTTTCAGACTGCTGATCAGTGTCATCTGGTAATCAGACCCATTGATCTGTCACTCTGACTGGACCTCCTGATCATTAGACATGATTGGCCCTTATTACACTTAGTTCTAAGCAGTGTGACATACAGATTTTGAATTCAGGGGAAAAGGAGCACTGGTATTGGACTGGTGCTCAGTATTGGCAGCTATCATGAGTTGAGGTTTCAGAATCCATATTAGGAGCAGAAAAGGTGGAACTGGGGAAGTTAAATATTGATATCCTGCATCCATTTTTGTCATAAAACAATTTGGTTGAAAGGATTCAAGAAAAAAATCAAAGGCAATTGAAAACACTGTGCTACATGGACTTGGTATAAACACATTCTGCCAAACAAGACACTTCCAGACACCAGAGAAACACACAGGGACAAACACACACACATACATACATACAACTCAACAGCGAGCAGCAGCAGCAAGCCAACACATTATCAGATGTATTAGATGTAAGACGATTCCTCTCGCTCTCTGCTGATGTTATCTTCAGATGAACACTGTTCTGTGCTGCTCTGAACATGCCCTCGTACATTCAGCTCTTTGGTGGTGAGATTATTTCTCAAAGCAGTGTGACACACTACCTGTCTTCCTCCATTCAAAGACTCCCTCTCTAACTCTGCCTGATTTATCCTCTCTGTCCTTCCTCCAACACCATCCTCCTTCAGTCAGGCTGAGAACCTTGGTACGTCTGCTCTACCTCCATCTCGGTCTATCTGACTAGACATTTTCCCTCTCTTCACTTGATTTTCAATGTCTATATCGAACATCTTTTCTCTCACCTCCTTCAACCCGGTTCCTCCTGCAGTCCCCACTCCCTTTTCTCAGTGGGATAAAAGCAGCGTGTTGCTCAGGTGTACCGATACAGGACCTTTACGGTTTCATTTAATAGAGGCTCTGTCACTTAGAGTGGCTTTCTCTTATCTGATTCAGGGGTAAAGATGGGGTCTTCTGGGTCTGAGAGGCCTATTTTGTGACAATTGCTTATCTGATCTGAAAACAGTGGGGAGCGGCCCACACACTCCTAAACTATAACTCCCTTATCTGATTGTGGCTTCCCAAAACAAGAGGACAGTTAGCAAGTGGATGACCGTTGGCCTCTTTGATTGTTGAGATTCTTTTGGAGAACTTTAATCCTATTTCATGATTGTGAAGATAAGGATTAAGTTCAAATCTCATCTTCTTTTCCTGCCTGTATTTCTTTTTTGCATTCCACCTTTTCTATTCTGACATTTCTTAAAACAGTATATAGCTTAACATCTCTGTTGCTCGCAAGAATATTGTTATGTTACTGCTTTTAATAAACAGACAAAGGCATTAATGAGCTACTGACTAAATGTAGGCATTAAAGACTCAATAAACCAAAGCGTATGGCTATTTTTACTGAAACAATTAGTAGATGAAATGTTTAGTTCTAAGGCTCCCAACAGGATAAAATCTGAGGGACCACCAAATGATTAACTTAAAAAAAAATATGCATCTGTTTCATAAAAAAATAGCTTGGTTTTTATTTCTTTATTTATTTCTCTTGAGATAATAATACTTTCCAGGGCACTAAAAACCTCACATTAAAAAAAAAAAACCTTGAGAGGGAAAAAATGATCCTCTGGGTTGGTGTGTTACTCATATTAAGGTCAAACATGTGATGAAGGGTCACGAGTGGAAATAACTTCATTTGAAATTTTCCCAAAACAAACAGGCTGGGGAGCACTGGGTTATTAGATAAACAGAAAACTACTTCATCCAAATGATGATATTTGATTCCATCATTTCAGTTTGTTATCAGGCAAAAATGTCAAACCTTTACTGGATCCAGCTTCTTAAATGTTATAATATTGCACCATATGAACTGAAATTATTTGGGTTTTGACTGTGAAGACTTCACCTTGAGCTCAGGGAAGTTGTGAATTGCATATTAATTTTTTTCCATGTTTTAGAGACTATATGCTTAATGGATTATTTTAAGGTCTAATATGTGTAACAGCAATATATATTTAACCATTGAGCCTTGATGCTTCATATCCTACTGACAGCTGAAAAGAGTCTTATCACAGTATGTCTTGTTATGAGTTAAGTGACGAGGGCCTGCAGGAGAACATTTATTTAGGTAATATGTCAGATAGGTATGCAAGAGCACCAACACCAGTGATGTTCACTGTAATCTCTGTTCTTGAAGTGTGTGTTATCTTCCTGCTGCTCCTCTTGACGTCTTTCTTTGATAAACTTGAGAAAACTCCTTCGTTTCACCATGAATGCAACTTGTAGCATAAACTAAGTGCTGTTAGCAATCTGGTGTTTGCAAAATGCACTGCCAATCAAAAAAATCTGACCTATCAGCATCACTACATTGTAAACAGGAAGCAAGTGCAAGATTTGTTTCATTTTAATTGGTTATGTATTGGGATGATTGAAACTAATCATCCAGCAAAAAGGAGGACTTATAATTAAAAACTATTCCTGATGCAGAGGTTGGACATGAGTATCAGCAGACTGTGAGAAGTTCCAGACTGCAGGATTAAACTCTGTATATAAGGTGAAAAGTACTAATTTGACCTCTATAAATGATTTTGACTGTATTTTTGGCTAAATTTTCCAAGTTGTCGGATGTGATTCAGGAGGCAGACTCCATTTTGTCTGCTTTGAATTCGGACCACATTTACTGTTAAAGACACTTACTGCGGTCATACTGTTGATCTGATCCAGAGTCAGCTGCAGCAGTTGCTCATCCCCACTCTCTGCCATCAGTTTGAGTGCAGGCTGCTGGAGGCTCGGCTGGTTTTGGAGCAGCTGGGTGGTTATATGTCTGACACACTGAAGAGAAAAGGGGAGAGAAAAAAACAAAGAGAGTGAGGGAGATGCAGGAGGATGGACAGATGAATGGATAAAGGTGCAGATGAATGGATGAAAGGGGGAGGAGGAGGAGAGATAAAAGCAGAAGTGGGATGAAAACAGAAAGGTAATCAGAAGACAGAGTGGAAAAAAAAAGGAGCAGGAGAGAACAAAAGGGGAGAGCGGGAGACGGTGGGGAGAGAGTAGGCGAGGAACACTGAAGGTTAATCGATGTGCATATACTGTACAGACACACAGGAACATAATACTTTTAAAAAGGTCTGCACACAAACACACATACGCACACACACACACACACAGCCCTGTTGTACTCCTATCCAGTAATATATGGATTTCACAATGCAATCTGACTCCCCCATGCTCTGGCGGTTTCATTCCAGCAGATTCAAATTAAAGCTGTTCAGAACAGAGTAAAAGGCCTCCTTCTCCACCTCCCACCCCCTTCCCACACTACTATCAGACAGGCAGGCAGACACTAGCCTATTCACACTGAATAGCATTAGTGCTAAACTAATATCACAGTCAGCTGGCGCTAGACATACAGAATGGCATTAGGCTTACCACTTCCATGGTGCTCAGTAGGGCATGAATAGCATTAGGGGCCGTCAGTTATCAAAGAGCGGCTAGTGCCTATAGTACATTGCAGAAAGCACTGAGCTGATGCTAACATGCTGCTGCTGGTTACATGCTTAATAGTTTTTGCCTCTTGTATTAAGATATGGGGAAAAATGGTGGCACTGCAGTGAGGTTGCACTAAATTTAAGCAAGTTTAGCCCCCTTTTTATTGATAAGGATGGCGATAGCAGATGAACAGAAGTATAAAATTTTATGCTTCTCACTGTGCTGAGAGGAGAAAGTATTCATTGAAGCAATACCAAAGAGTAAAATATTTATAAAAGTAAGAGTCTCGCATTTTAAAATCCTACTAACAGCTTATTTGTATGAGTAACAAAATGTACCTGAATGCATATAAAGTCGAATTATTCTGATGCCTAATAGCTTAACCCCGACCTTAACTCCTAACCCCGTCAGGGCAGCACAGTGGCTTTGTCATTAGCTTCACAGGTGTGAAGTCCTGACGTTCATTCCTGGCTGGGGCAGGTTCTTCCTCTGTGGAGCTTAGTTGCTCCTCAGTAATGAGTTGAATGCAGAGATGCAAGTTTATCTCATTGTGCTGAATATAATAGTACATAACAATAAAAGAATATCCCTTCTTATATCACTTTATAACTTTATTATTGGCTATGATTACAGATGCATTAACATAAGTGGTACATAATATTGTAGCTCATTAAGAGTGAGCCACTATTCTCTATTTCCAAAACTGCTGGTTAGTTTAATCTGAAATAATACACCATATTTTACAAACTTAGATGCTATAAAGTAACTCGTGACTAAAACCGTCAGAAAAATTTACTGAAGTTTAAAGTGCTTTATATCCCCTCTGATATGTAGCACAGTAGATGTAGAAATTAGCATAAAATGAAAATCCTCATTAAAGTTGTAATTGCAGTAAATGTATGTAGCTACATTTCACAACTGCTGTACTGCATGAAACTGCCAACTTTATTTACCAGTTTGCATCGACTCTTCACTGTTTCAGCCAGTCACTGTGATCAGTCGTTGTTAACAGGTGAAAATCCTGAATTGATGACACACAAGCAGTCACAGGCAGTAATGGAGGGAGTGTTTGATGCTTACCTGTGCAGGGAGCTTGTGTTTGGTCTTGTAGAGGGATCGCACCATGCTGACGACCTGCTGACCCAAGTCTAATTTAACCTCTGAACCTTGGCAGCGGGTCAGCAGAGCCGAGGTCAGCACCACCCATGGGTTACGCTCTGACTGCGCCCTGTAGACAGAGAGAGGGACCGATCTGTAAATATGAATGTGTGTGTTTGTGTGTAGTCGTCTGCTGAGTTTCTGAGGCGAACAGAGAGGAAGGACCAGATGAGCGAATACAAGGATTTAAATGACACAACTATAAAACTTCTGTATTAGAGAATGTGTTTAGAACCACACATATAAACAGGATCATACAGTGTAAAGTAAAACCATAACTAATACTAAAAAGCACATGTAAAATTGCTGGAATGTGATTTATCTAATACCCTGCATTCCTATGCAGCCAGATGGTAAATCCTAACATTGACTGGGTCACAGTCAATGATTACTGTACGTGCACTGTATTGCATGAAATTGTACATTATGAATAACAAAAACACAACAACCGCAAAAAAATAACAGCGTCAACCTCCCTTTGAATCGCAAGCTGACACAAGCAGGGAGGCAAGCAGGCACAATAAAAAAGAGGTTTGCAGACGATCTAATGAATTCTGACTTCGGTATGAAAGTGAGGAGGGAAGATGTTTGACCACAATACTCTTGTATTTAATATTTAACACCTACATGCTGCATTTCCTCTCTCTGCCTTTCTATGCAAACACCAGGGGACAGCTGTCAGCCATGCCAGGCGTCACTCTGTTTGCTAATGCCTCCATAGTGACAGATTAGTTCCTGCCAAGGCCAGCAAATGGCAGTGACGACCTTCATGGATCTTTATTAATGCATATCAGTCATAGTAAGAAAAAAAAAAAGATAAGAAACTGCAGAATGACTCATTATCTGTTAATTAGATCACGGTTGAAGGATGGATCCTGTTTCAATTATTAATCTTATTAGTATCGGAATTAGCATAGCATGGAGTGAATACTGTATGACAGCATCTCTACCTGCTTTTTTAATGTTAGTGGTTATGGATGTTGTCACGCAGCCAAGATCTCTTTATATCAGCATCAAGTTTCATGAAAAGAGACAACTTTTGAGGTTTTCTAGTGAGGTAGTAATTGACATGTAATACATGAAGTATGTTGGATTAAGTTCCATAACTTTACAGCCTTTGTACACAGCATGTGCTCTTCTTCATAGGAATATTTCCACATCAATACATTTATAAAAATTGTTTGATTTTGTTATGAGCACTTTCGCTCAGAGCGTGTATATTATGATGCTAAAAGCAACATTCTTTTTGTTACCAGGACGAGAGATTTTTCTGAGCTTTCACACTGTAAATAAAAGTATCAACCAATCAGGCTGTACAGAATAAATGTCTCTTTAAAACTAGAAATGTCGGGCTGTTCTGAATAGTTATAAGCTTCGAAGGCTCTTTACAACACTGACGCTCACTTTCAATGTCAACATTCCATCACATAGGCCATCGTGCTTGTTGAGAGGCTTTGAATGTTGTCTCGGTTGGACTGGCTGAGTGGAGGGACAGATGCTGGCAGACAGATGTTGATGATGATTGCGCCTGAGAGACGGTCGGGGGGGAGATCGTAGCCTCTGGAGAATTAAACACCTGGATTCACACAATTCTGCCCCATTCTGAAGCTGTTTACCTGCCTGAGGAGAACTCAGAGATTATTTTTCAAACTTTTGCCAATTTTTGGATAAAAAAAGGGGATTTATCTTCAGTTTAACCTTCAAATGATTCAGTGGTCAAACTCCTGCGAGTGACGCAAGCTGAATATTCATCGTTTTTTGAAGAAAAGAATAAAGTTATCAAATGATAAAATGACAACAGACATTCCAGGCTTAATTTTAAAACCACAAAAAGAGCTTTGAATGTCAAAAAAATGACATTCAGTACAGCTCTTTCTGAATGATAATGGCTGACCTGTTAATTGTTTGTATTTCTCATTACTCTGTATTAAATAACCAAGGATGCAAAAATTATAAAAACAACAAACTCAAGGACAATGCTGGGAGCCTCGTCCCTCTCTCTTCTCCTCTCTGTTTCTGTTTGACTCAGGGTGGGGTCCAGCTCCTTTCCACACATAAACACACATGGAGCAGACTGCACAACATGGAGCCATGTAAAGTGAAATATAATGATGATTAAGGAGAATAAGATCATCATCACTGGAAGATGCTAAATCCATATTTTTCAAAAAGAGCAAACTGGTGCAAATCCACTCAAACATTATATTGAACAGGTGTTTTAACTGTCGCAAATTCATATCCCTGTTTAATATCTTCAGGCAAATATTTTGCATTTTGACGCTTTTTATTTATCACATCCCCAGTGTGTAAAGGCCATGAGTTGAAATAGTTGTTAGAAGACAAGCTTTGAGGTTTGCATTGCTGGAAGTTAATTGTGTGATTAACTTGACAAGCAGCTGCATTAAATAATGAACATGACGAGAAGAAAAAGGTTGGTGGCTGGAGATTTGAGGAGGAATCTGTTATGAACGTGTGCTTTGTTTCACTCCCGGTGTTTTTACACGATAAAAGGTAAGACGGTGAAATGTCGAGTGGTTGAAGCCTGCTGTCAGATTTGGCTGCTGAAGTGAGTTTTTTAAGAAAGCATGTGAGGGGGAAGGAGACCCTGAGGTGAGATCCTATGTGTGTGCTTATGTATAACTGCAAAAGAGGAGGGAGTGCGCGTGGAAGAAAGGAGAGAGGATAGAAAGGAAGGAAGTGAAGAGAGAAAGACAGCAGGGAGAACAGCAGGGCAACTGTGTGTGACTGTCAATAGAGAGGGCAGCTCTCCATCCAGCCACCGGGGCATCTTGTCCTGACAAGCTGATTCACCTTCCAAAGATGCGGCCATGTGAACAAAAACACACAGGGGCCCACTTGTGTCCTGGCAGAGTGCTGCTTCCTGTGCTTTACCGGTGGGGTGGGGGGACTGAGAGGTCCTGCTACATGCAGCTACGAGTGTCTGCGCGCTCGCCAAGTCTGTCACAGGGTGCAGTGTGAGTCACAGCCAGCCTCCATCCGTGCTTTGAATCATGACTCAGTTTATGCGGACGGACTAAAGGATAAGCTTTTTAGTTGCAACTCAATATAGCTCCCAGAACAGCCTTTTGTAGTCTTACAGAAACAAATCTCTACTCCGCACAGAGACACACAGACACACACAGACGCACACACAGACACACATGGGGTAAACAAAAACACATCCATCCAAACAGGGATTAAATGCTGAGTCAGACTAAAAGTTTTTGTTAACCATGTGCTCCCCACACTCTTAGACCCTCAAGTCTTAACAGAAAATTCTTAAATGCAACTTTTGAAGGTTAATTTATTCTGAGTTGTGTGTCCCGCGTTATAACTGCTGGATGTAGCAGCCATCGTGCATAAAATGCACACTGAACACAGATCAGACCTCAATTTCAGGCTTCTGCACTTCAAAGATGCACACTACAGCTCACTGTTGTCTCCATGTCTCCACGTTGCAGCAAATTAACTCGAGCGATTTAAATGAGGATGACTAAAGAGACAAAGGGAAACAAATTCCGTAATCAGACGCCGACTTTGCTCTCAGCATTATGTTTGCATTTAAATCTGAAATCCAGCACAACAGCTCGGATTGCAGATGAAAGGCGTGATTCTGGCTGAATGTCCCAGCAGTGTTGGTTTTGACTACAGCTGTTAACACTCACAAAGTCAGTGGAGTGTCAGTGAAATCCGGGGGTGAACTTGAAGCAGCTGCGTCGTCCAAACCTAATCCCCATCTCTCCTACTGCTTCTCAGCTGAATGCCACTCTGCCAGCAAAGACACCGGCTTTACACAAAAACCCAATCGCAGCTCCACTGTCCATTACAAACCCACTGATGGAGAATGGCCATTTTTTATCAGTGTTCCTGATTGTTTTCATTCTGTTTGTTCCACTGCAACAACTCAAAAAACATGTTTTCACATATTTTAAAACTTTAATTGCCTCCTCTTTATTTTTTATCTCTACCTGAAGCACTTTTTCTGAACTGAGTACAAAAATTAGTGTTATGCAATGACAACTGCCTTTTATCTTGTGTAGAGGTAAAACTATGCTGCATCTAATGGCTTATTTCCACATTAAGAACTTCAGGAACTCTTTTTACTTCACCTGCATCTGGACCAGAGGAGTTATGGTCTTAATTTAGCATCTCAGTGGTAGTTTCTGGCACCAAAAGTCTTCCTGTTCTGGAGGGTACTATTTCCTGCCGTCCCAGGGGCCACTGAGACAGAGTTTGCTGCTCTGAACATTTGTGGTAGCTTGAACAAAGTCATTGTGGGAGCTCCACCTGTGTGCACCTTCATTCAGAAAGTAAGCAGTGCAAGGGAACAAATGTGCAAACATAAAGTTTTTCTACCAGTCCTGAGCAGAACACTTAGAATCAAGTAAATGTCATGCATGACAAATGAAAAATTAAAATGAAAAATGCACAATCTGTAGAATTTGACAATCCCACTTATTTTGTCTTAATTTTATCAAGGAAAACCGGCATTTTTTGTGGTTCCAGTTAGATACCAACTTTTTCTATTCCAAACTCAGTAAGGTTTGGTTTGCTCCAAATGCTTTAAATTTAGGTAGGAATAGCTGAAATTGAAACACTTCCATGTTGGTGGAAAAGGCCCAACAGTCTCTCCACAGTAAATACAAAGAAAAACAGCTGAGATTAAGTCCATTGGCAGATTATTCGCCTAATCTGATGTGATAGCAATGAAAATGGGATGCACAAAAGTTTCTGAGTTCACTTCCTGTGGTTTCGCTGAATCAGAAACCATTTGGCCAAAGATTGGAGACATTTCACAAGCCTCAACAGTGGTAATGACATGGTGAGTGATGTCATTGTTTGTGATATAACTGATCTGAAAGTCTCTTTCTGGCCCATTCTGCCTGATCACCTTTACATTTCAGGCAGGTTGTGAACTTACAGCAGAACTATGATCACATCATCTGACAATAATCACATGGACAGACAAAATATTGTGTAGTTTGAGCCTTGCATCATGTTTATTCTAGATTAAAAGAGTAAGTAACCCATGAGGCAGGACGTTTTGGTCCTTAAACTGATGCATTAGTAACAAACACATCTAAATGTTGTTCATCAACAGCCAAAAATGTCATCACAGCCTATAAGAGCTGACTTACACTCACACTTAACACAGCTCTGTGTATCTCTGTGCTTCTGAGTTTCTAACAACTACTAGAGAAGAACTGCACTTTAAATTGCTGATCGATACAGTTGGCTTTGATTGAGCTGGAGGGATAAACTCTCTGCTGCATAACCCTGTATTGTCTCGCGGGCCCTCTGAGCACTGCTCACTTTCAATCAAGAACAATGGGCCAGGAGAAGAGCAATCACATCATTAGATACTTATCGATAATAAAGCCGGCACTTGCCGAGGCTCTTAAGAACTCAAGCTGGTGTAGGAAGGCCTGAGCCTGAAGCTTTGTGAGAAGGCCTGTTTTCATTTCCAACTCTGAAAGTCTGAGCGCAAATGTTTACCTGAGTGATTAAAGCTACTCTTCTCTATATCCCTCTCTTGGTGAGACAGAATGTATTGCACAGCAGTTGCCCGTTAAAATGTGAATGTCATCATGTGTCCCTGGTTGCTTTAAAAAACAAACTACAGTAAAAAAAGAGTGTTTGGGGCTTTCTATTAAGCACCGAAATACACTCACTATTCACTTAATCTAAGCTTGCAAAAGATGCTGCTTTGAACCAAACTAGAGAAATAGCAGGGATTCTTCTTTTAATCTTTAAAAGTGACATTCACTGACGATGCTTAGAGGGCACCAATGCATTAAAAGAGGTTGAAAGCAGGAGAAAATTAGGTGAGAAAGGGGAAAAAAAGAAAGTAAAACCGCTGATGCAGTGTTGGTATTCTACACACAATCTGTAATAACAGGATATTTCAATTTTCTTTCTCAGAGAGCCTGGTGATAAAATATATATATTTGTGGGTTCTTAAAAAGTCCTGAATAAATGTTTAAGTGATTTCTTTGCTAATGCACTGTAAACATTGGTTTTATGAGCAAATTAACAACTCTTACATGAGTAATTATTGTTTGAGACGTGCTCACAGGAGCAGTTTTGGCACTTTGAAGAGAGATACAAGTTTTGACAGAGTCTCATATCTGTATGGTAAAAACAAAGCTACAGCCAGCAGTCTGTTTGCTGTGGATCAGTATCACTCATCACTAAAGACGAAGGGAAAACAGTTAGCTTAGCTCTGTCTGAAGGTAAGAGATAGTCCCGCACATAAACTAGCTGTTTTTGACACTTCAGTGTTTGTCTGGAGTAAACAAACAACAAAAAATTGTTAATTCATAAGCTTTAAAGGTGCTGGTGCCCTCTAAAGCTCAGGCTTTAATGTCAAACTGTGGCTTTGACCTTGGAAGAGTTAAAGAACAACAAAAAGACATTTGTCTTACACTTCCTCCGTCATCATTGGTGGCCACGCTTGAAGGAGGATCATGAGCTGCTGAAAGTCTTCCAGCTTCTGTGCAGCCTCCAGTAACTCCAGGAAGAGGGCGTATCTTTTCTCCTCGTTCTCCACATCTTCTATCTGAAACTGAGAGGAAGAGTGAAGAAAAAGGCAAATCAGTTAAAGGCAAAGGAGCAAACATCCTGCTGTGAGGATTTCGATTGTGAGATACGCTCATGTCATTGAGCTCCAATCACAAACGAGGTGAATGAAGTGTATTTAGGCAAGAGTAACCGCTTGTTTCTTTTAAATTCTGCTTTATGTGCAATGTTCTGGATAAATGTGATGATAAACAGCAGCATCAGCTACAGAGAAGTGGATTTCAATCATCTGTTTTATTATCTTGGCCACATCCGCCACACACTGTCCAACACAAATGGAGAGCAGCTTTCATTGATTTCAAATGAAGCATGCTCTCGATAGTGATGGCAAAACACGACAACCTAATGATTGCAGTACAGTTTGTGGGCAAGGCAATCCTGCCAACGGGACCCGAATGAACTGCACAATCACAAACACTCAATCTTGATGAGTATCAAAGCCCCTAAACTTCAAACAAAAGCAATGAAAGGAAGGAACAAGGCTTCATGTGTAATGGCACATTTCACTGTTAGTTTGAAAAACGTCACCTGTGGCTAGACTTACTCTTTACTAGTAAAAGACAGAAATTAGGGGGGGAGAGACTAGAAAAAAAGAGAGTGAAAAGGAAAGAGGGAGGGTTAACGTGGAAAAAATGAGAGGAGGAGGAGGAGGTGAAGGGAAAGTAATTAATTTTCTTCTCAAAGGTTGGCTTCCAGTGTGATTTAACAGTTCAGAGAGCGGCTGATTTCTGAGGGGAAAACTACAACCTGCCAAAGCATGGCTGCTGCAAAGACAGGCTCTGTCGCACATGCACGCAAACACACACACACAAGCGCGCACACACACACACGCATACACATATAAATCATTTGCAGCCAGACTCATAAAACATAGTTTCAGCCTCGGTGGTGTGATCAAATTTATGACTGGATATCTATGTAAAGCCTGGCGATATTTCATCAGTGTAAAGGTCTACACACAGTCCAAATTAAACATTTTGAGAAAATAAGAAAATAGGAACTGTCTGTGAATGAACCTGTGTAATACATTCGCTGACAGGGATGCTTAAGTTCGTGCATATGTGCACTTTTATCAGTACTGGTAAAGATCTAGTTCCAAAGTACTCATGTCTGAGCAAACAAATGAAGTGGCCATATTACCACCAATTTAAGAAATGCTTTTTGAGGCAGTGAAGTACTTCTTTTGGGAGAATGAATTCATATTGAGCTCATAAGAACGATCTGTTTGGCTAAGAATGCTGTGGCTTTATACTGCCAAAAAATGCATAAAGTAGCTGCATTAAGATGACAAAGACCACAACAATAATTGTCAGACAAACCATGTAGTTCTTAAGAAAATAGCAAGAATAAAGTACATTGTAATACATTAAAATACTCTAGAAATATATTTATAATATAAATGAATGGCTTTACAGCAGCTTGTGATGCTTCCTAAATGTACAAATGCCACAGCTTTGTGGCTTGATAATCCTGTTGCAGGGACAGCATGCCCCCAAACATGTTGCACCTATAAAACTGTGTTGTCACACTGGATTACAAAGACTTTAGGCGACACATATACTCAAGAGATTCTTTTTGCTAAAGCAGAAGAGTTGCTGCAGGTGAATTGGCTTAAGCTGTGTGGGTCATCGTGCCAGCAAAAGTAAATAAAGTCCACTATTGCTAGTTCCTTGCCAGCTGCTGGGGGCTTTACAAATGTGTATATTTGTATCACATGTAGCTGCTGTTAATGAGACACAAATATTAAGGTGCTTTTTTTAATGAGCTTTACAGACAAAATAACAATTATAGTTAAGATATTCCTTGTCTTTAGAGAGTTCAAAAATAAATTATAATCTTACTTGTTAATTTAATAGATGCTATCAAATAATGAGGTGTTTTTTCACCAATGCATCCTCATTTATTTTAAGATCGTTGTAACCTATGATTCCCAAAAACGAACATGTAATGAAAGTGTAATGTAATGTAATGAAATGTAATGCGGTAGCATCCCTTTATGAACTCTTAACAGTAGCTAAGCTATTTTAGCCTGCAAGCTAACACTTAAAGTTAGCTGGCTAACAGCTTTGAACTTGGCCAAAAAAACACATTATTTCTCTTTTTTATCAATTAAATTGTGGTTAGATGATATGTAAGATAATTAAAAAAAAAAAAAGCTTTCATACTCTACTTACAGTGTATAATCCACACTATTATTTGTAGCCTGACAATCTTGTACAATTTTGCCGGCAGCGGTCCTCCATATAATCCACTTCTTATGAAACTGTATTACAATGGAGAACCCTCGGAGAATATGTCTCTGGTAATCATGCAATACTGGCATTGGTTGCACCAGCTGATTTCCTTAAGAAAGCACCTGATACTGATTCAGAGACACTTCACGTTTTAGAGATTTAAGTTACAAGTGACAGCAAATGCAAATAACTGGCAGCAGAGCGGATCCATGCTTAGTAGTGTAGTCAAGCACCTTATAATGGGGGATGGAGCAATAAATGAGTATAGCTGAAGCTCAGGACCCTTTGGAAATGGAGGTCATTTGGTAAACAGAAATGGAATCTTAACTATCTGTAAAAAGCCATCACTGCAATCTAAAGCTCTCAAATCCATCAGTGAAAGTAAACTGCAACCCAAAGCCTGTTCATCATTGTTATTGCCTCACTGTGTTATGAATACTGAATACTTTCTTGCTATTGAAGCACTTTATAAAGTTTTATGGCCACTTTTATTTATGATGTTTGAAAATTCAAGGGTATACAAGGCCTTGGGATTCCCTTTTATTGTATGATCTATAAAATACATTATAAACTGCATTCATACACATTCACATATGGAGTCTTTTCACATACAAACACACACCGAACAAACCACATCCTCTTATTCTTACTTAC
Source organism: Acanthurus lineatus (assembly GCA_029814665.1). Lineage (NCBI taxonomy): Eukaryota > Metazoa > Chordata > Actinopteri > Acanthuriformes > Acanthuridae > Acanthurus > Acanthurus lineatus. The sequence goes on from JAPZDV010000010.1 coordinate 10,080,709, forward strand.
CTGCACACACAGATACACACACTCACACCAAACAAAATGTACCTACTGTAGAACACAGATGAAATAGCTGCCAATTACTACATGGCTGTGAGGCTTTTTTTTCTTAACAAGGGAGGGTGGTAATTAATTATGCCAAGTGATTAGAATCAACATTTCCTCTGCGGTGTTGTACAACGAAGAGAGTGCAGGAGGGCAGAAGGGCAGAAAGAGGAGAGAAAAGGGGAGAGAAAAGAACGAGACCATGAGCCAGTATTGTAATACTCAGCAGAGAAGTGCTGACAAATTGGATCAGACATGTTCTCGCAGTCAATCATCCAGTCCCAATACATATACATACAGAGGGTACATCTCCCTCGCCTCGTGTATATCTTAATTTTTGTCTTGACACTCCTGTTGTTCTTTTACATTATCTTTATTTTTTTTAATATATTCTTCTTTTTTTCAATAACCAGGTTTTTGGGCACTTCCCATCTCTGTTCCTTTTTCCCTTTCCATCTGTTCATCACAAGATGAGTTACATAAACAGTAAGACAAATGCTAACAGAACAGCATCTGAACTAAGATTCTGTATTTTTTATTAGTCTACATTGTCTTTATGGCCTGTCATCACCATCCCATCTGGAGGACTATTTATCGACTGTCCAGTCATGTGTTATATAGCTCGCACAACAGGGTTTTCAAAGATTTTATTTTTTGGCTTTAGAAATACAAAAGTATATGATTATCAGTGTGAGAATTGGATTAAACAGCATATCGTCTCTGATATAAACTCATTAGTCAGCTCACTGGCTTACTAGCTTCAGGGTGTTACTTTCAAGGCCATGGAGTGTATAATTAACATTAGTTTGCCCGGGCTAATTAAAAAAAGTAATATTCATAACTATAATACACAGTGACCTTTGACCGTCAAGGTCAAACAGGTTCATCCAAGAGTCCATGTAAATGTTTATGCCAATTTTGAAGAAAGAGGCCAAAGGGATTCTTGAGATATCATGTTCACCAGAATGGAACAGACGGATGGATGCAAAACTGGAAAACATGATCTCCCCAGTCATGGCTGTCGCTCATTAACAGTCAGTTAGGGACAATTATTAACAAAACCTTTTTATGTTCACGGATATTAAGTCAATTCAAAAAGTGAAAAAAAGAGAGAAACACAATTAAAAAGAGAAGGTTAAATGACAGTGAAATACACTTTTTTTTAAAGAGGAGGGTGGAGGCACATCGGCACAAACATGCATATAAACCAACAGGTGCGAGCGACAAAGCAAATACACACACACCTAGAAAAACACACATTTTTTTCCTTTAACACACCAATTCATGCAAGCTAGTTGCAACCACTGATACTGAGGTCCAACAAACAACATGATACTCTATAAAAACATTTTTGTGGGACAGAGAGATGTGAAGGCATGAAAGCAAACACTCACACACACCCTCTCTAACACATACACACACACAAAAACGCCGCTAGCACTCACTGCCTGTAATTTTAGGCTTTTTTTTTTCTGCTGGCACAGAAATAGTGGTGTTAAATTATGCTGACCACATGCTACATGCTCGCCCACTGTGACTGGTAGCAGCAGTGCTTTTAGCAATATGATACACAAGGATGTGGGAAACGAGAAGACAGTGTAGAAAGGAAGCAAGCAAATGGGAGACTGAAGTGAAGTGAAATGAAACATGGCAACTGGAAGTTACCTGGAGCTCTATTGTTACTCTTGACAACCCCTTCGCCTTGAACATTGGTAAAAGTGAAAACCTTATTGGATGTGTGGCTTGAGTGTACCTTGGTACACGTGTGAAGAGCGATAGAGTAAAAAAGTTTTTATGTCTCCCCAGATGCTGTTCCATTTTTTAAAAAAATTGGTAATAAAGTTTCATGACACCTTAATATATTTAATGGGAATATTGAGTGAATACGGTTTTGAAAATTCTGAAAAAATCATCTTAATTCTCTTTAAAAATGTAAATACTTAACTATACAACTGAGAATGTTTTTTAAATTCTTCCCTCCACTGTCAACTCAGAAGTCTGGCAAAAATGTCATCACCCCTAAAGTTATATAAAGCCATAGGAAAACACAACCTCATGCACTTTCGCTAGAACAAACAGCAATTACAGAGTGTGTTGTAGTTTGTCCAAAACAGCTTGTGTAGTCAGACTGGGTATCTTCTCCACTGATTAAAAACTGCAGTGCAGTCAAACCTCGCTATCAGCATATGATAAAAAAAGAGAAGGGAAAAAAAAGAGGAAGAGTGGGTGAGTAAGAGAGACAAAGAGAGACGGGAGCCACTTGAGGGCAAATCGATATACAAAACAGAAAACTGTCAGAAGACATGTGTGTAAAAAAAACAAACACATGCATATACAGAGAGTTCACCAAAGGATAAAAATGGAAATGAAGTACAAAAGACTGCAGTAGTGTGTGTGAGTGTGTGTCTGAGAGAGGGGGGGGGGGGCTACATGGATAAAAGTGGAGTCATCAGCTCCACCTGAGAGTTGCTGGCATGAGACTTCTTTTACTTTAAACTCCATATTGAGGAGGACACACACACACCCACACACACACACACGCATACACATACACAGGCACCCAGGTGTGCACACACACAATCAGAAACAATCAGCTGACTGCCACTGAAACAAGGCTTCAATAAACTCCTGTGAAGTAATTTCCTCCATATGTCGTCGTCTTTCCTTAAGGAATAAACTCTAACTAAATAAATATTCTGACATTAAAGCGCTCTACTGTAGTCTTTTTAAATTTGAACTGCTTTTCAACACACAGGTGACACTCGAAAGTAATACTGTGGATAAATTTAGATGCACACAGGGCGAATGAAGAATGCCCTGCTCTGAACGAAATCTTTTTCAAGGAAACATTTGGGGGTGAGCTTCTAGAGATTTGAGTCCTTGACTAGGCACTGAGGTATTTTTATTTGTAGACAATAAGCCTGGTTGCCAGCAACAACCGAGGGATAATGTGCATATTTATGCTCTATATATTTTTGATGGTGAGGAAATAAATTCATGGAAGGTTAATTTAAAACTGTTTAATGTTGGACTGGATCTTTATAGACAGTGTTTAGCATCTAATTTTTGAAAAGCTTTTGAAACAGCCACAAAAACTTTTAACTGTGGTTCAAAGTGGTATAAAAAATACAGTGGTGGCGCAACACTTTGGCTACCTAAAGTCAGATGAGAAAAAGATTAGTGGTGTGTTTTTTCATTTGCAGTGAAAACTGGTGTTAAAACAGAGAAGAGCACAACACATTATCATCAACATAATTAATTAAACTTCTCTCAAACTTCAACACTATCAATTTCACATTCATGATAGGAAACAACTAACTAACTATTATATATTATAACTGATAAATACTATCTGCTTTTATAATACGTTATAAAAACAAACAACATGATGTTTCCAATTTTATCTCTAAAGACATGCTGCGAAAAAAATGCTGTTTTATTCAGGAGATTCAAGCTGGGGGTTTTTTTGTGTGTCATTTGGTAAATATGTAGTACTGTTACTTTGATCGCTGGTCTCACATCAACTTGGACCTGAGCTATCTGTGTGAAATGTTAGTCTACAAAACAGCAGTACAAATGTAGAAAAAGCAGTAATAAAGTTTAAAAGAGAAATGCAAACAAAAAGACGACCTTCCACCACCAAGATGCCTTTTTTCAATACTGAACATTTCATCAGGGATGTCAGTTTAATGTCGACACATACCTGGAAGGCTACAGTGTTTAGGTTACAAAACAGAACATGAATGATCAAGGTCAAGCCCACGCAGGAATGTTTAACAAACGCGTCATTGAAAAGGTGCAGACTGACATTTAAGTCAAAATGTCACCACGATCCGTGTTTTGGCCTCATTTCACACATGAAACACTGTCACTTGCATACAAACGCTGTCCATGGTGCTGAAAGACTTTGAAGATGCTTTGGTAGTATGGAGCTGCTTGATTGGTTGATCTTCCTGCTATCCAGTCATACCAAACAGCCCATTAGTTGTTTATGGCCATGGAGCACGCCTGATATAAATATTCTGTTTATTTTTTCTTAAAATTGATTTTGAAGTTTAAATGGGAACCAACATACTGCACATGCCTTTTACAATATTCATTAAAGGTCCGATTTGTAATTTAATTCATACATAAATGCATATAAAAGAACAGTATAATAAGAGCTGCAGATAAAAATTAAATACTTTGTATGTATCAGCTGCCCTATTTTTGCCCGAGCACTAATTTGGTCTGTACCCCAAGGAGCCGTAGCATCAGACAATTAAGATACTAAATGTGAAAACTGGGATCAAAGTGTCAGTCTGTATATGCAAATTAGAGGCCTGCTTGCAAAATATTACCCCACTTATAATGAGAACCCTCCTCCAGCACTGATTAGACTCTCAGTGTCAAAGAGGTTGAGTCAAAACAAATACGGATAATGGCTAATTTGTAAACAGACACTAGAGATGACAATGAATAACCACAGTAGGGGTTATTTATTTCACTTGTCATTAATCTAGAATGAACCACATGCATCAATGCATAACAATTGAATATTAGGTGACAAAATAAATAAATGAATATAACTAAAGGTTTCTATTGTTATATTTGCTGTTTAAACACCTGGTGCTTGTTTTTTTCCACTCGAGGAGTTAAAGTTTTTCATATTTAGCAGTAGTGGGTTTTTTGGAACAACCTGACAAAACTTAAATTAAGAACATTTCCTTCACACGTTTACTTGTCATTACTTCAGCTGACAGATCAATTTTCACATGCAAATGAGACAAAACCTTTAATTATAATTTTGAACTCCAAATAAATTCCAACCTCAAACAACAACACATGCATTTCAGAAAAAGTAATGACTGCAAAAATTTGTATGAACCTCACCCTTTTTAACACATGTTACAAACGCATGTTACAAGGTTTTACATACATCTCATGTGTTTGATCAGTTGTTTTAGACAGAAACTTTGGAATACTTAATTCATGAGGTTTTGAAGAAATCGTGTCCTATAGAGGCCACAATTAAGACTTATTTGTTACTCGTCTCTGAATACACAGGCAGAGATATAAAGTGCCATGAAATGTAAATGGCAGTGATTACTTTAAAGCTAAGGCTATTTATTCAAAGCATGGGGCAATTGTTTATACAGTCATCCAGTGACTAAATGGATTACAGGCAAGATGAGAGCCCGTCTATCATACACAGCTCAGATGATAACAGTGATTGATCAATCGAGCTCACACATCATATGTGAGCTTTGCTGTAATAAATCAAAACAGCATTTTGGTTTAAAAAACAGAAAACTAGTCTAGTCTAGAAATGCGGAACACAAACAGCTCAATCATTCATAATCAGGGGGAGATGTGTGAGCAATGAATCATGGTGCTTAAGAGACATAACAACCAGTGCTGCAGGTTAAGTTGAAGTCAAACTTTAATAATAGCCACTTGAACTTTTAAAATCAATAAGTCTCATCAGAGGATCTTTTAAAAGAGGAGTACAATCACAGCTCAGCTTCTCTGTTGGCCTTACAAAACACCCTGTGGATGGAATGCCAATGGACCACACTGCTACAAAACTGCTAAAATACAGGCTAAAGAATGTTAAGTCTGTGTAATGTTTAACATGTTCATAGTCTTTATTTAGCTTGTTAGCACACTAAAGTTTTCTTTTTTTAACACAAACTATAGCTGAAGCATATAAGAATGTGTTTGGGTTTTTTTTCGCAGGTCATAGAAGTAGATATTGGAAAAAACTTCTTGAATCAGTTTTGCAATCTTAAAATTTGATGCATATTTGACAATCAGCCTGATTGTTGTTGAAACATTTCACTTAAAGCCACAAACATTAGCCTTACAGTGGCACTACAAGGAAAGCTAGGGGATCGTGAAAGTCATTAACATCCAGCCCCAGGTCACTGTGACGTCTGTACCAAATGTAATAGCAATTAATCTGATGGTTGCTGGAATATCTCAGTCTGGGCTAAAGCAGTGAACTGACCAATCAAAACATCAACAATCCATGGAGCCACGCCACAAGCACAGCTTGTAACAAAGACCTCTGCCTCCATATTGCACATACAAAAAGCACGTGCTGCATGAGGCAAAACTTTTCAAACAGACAATCTACAAACTGCCCTGAATGGAATTTAAAATTACATTTTGATGAAAACTGGAAGCCTATGGGAATGTTCAATCAGGCCTCCAGCATTGATTGCTTCATAGCAGCCCAGTAATGGACATGAAACATCTGGGCAAAGAAAAGGGACACTTCTATTATCACTTCTCCAGGGAAAAACAGACACACTGTCAACTGCCGCACACACACACAAATTCATATGGTCAGCTCAACTCAATAAACCAAACGGCTCTATTTACACACCAGTTATTATCATGCCGCGCACATGCAGACCTTGAACACATCATGTCCGACCCAGTGACTGATTGTGACTGTTGAAGTATGTGATGAATTCATCATCACCTCTGTGCAGAACACATGGTAGACAGGTTAATGATCAGTGTTACCATCGGTGTCCGATTCGACAGCTCTCTCCCTCTCTCTCGTCACATCTTATTACCACTGCCTATCATGACGGTGAGCACTATCAATACCACCCTTCTTCAAAATGAGCAGAATGTAAGGAAGATAGCATTTTTCATTAATCTATCATGACATGGAAAATGCGCCTGAGTTTTCAGAGAGGCCAATTTTCTAAATCATATTGGCCATCACCAAAGTCCTTCTTCAGGTAAATGTTTTCTAGAGGTTTTACATTAAAGACTGTCATGACTTGTTGGGCATTAATTGATGTTAAAATGTCATGACATGGTAGTCCTACGTGAGAAATGATATTTTCATCCTGGATTAAGTCCTCGGGGAAGTGATGTCCGTGCCGAATCTAATGGCAAGTCATTCAATAGTTGCTGAAACATTTCAGTTTGGACTAAAGCTGTGGACTGACCGGCCAACACAACCAACATATTATATAAATACCCAAGAGCGCTCCTGGAGATGGCCAGAAGCAGAAAAATGAGAAAAAAGGGTTTAAAGTTTTCTGGCTGGCTGGCAAGAAAAAGTCCTAAATTTGATACTTTTTATGCTGATTATTTTAAGCTAAGAACCCTGGCCAAAAAAACAGCAAAATACCTAACATATGCAGATACTCTACTTTATCTTTGGACACTCTTCATTGAATATAAGGTAACAATTCAGTATCTGATAACAAAATGTATTCATTAGGCTTGTTGGTCCATTTTAAAAAATAGCGGCTTCAGAAAATAAACAATATTTTTAATTATTTACAGGTTTTTCATAGAAATTAAAAGTGTCTCTGTTTCTCTAGGTGGTTTTATATTAAAATTCAATAGTTACATTTATTATTTTATCAAAACTTACAGTTTGACTCATTTTAATATGTGATCTGAACGTATGTCACTAAGACTAGTTTTGTCAGAAGTTTAGCTGGATATTTTGCTTTAAAATTACAAAAAAAATAAAAAAACAATTTTAAAGCAAAATTTATCTGCTGCTTCTTTAGGTTAAGTGGAATAAAAAATGGATTACTAATATGGCAAATAGTCATAATCTCTATTTTTTCGTTTGGAGGTGGGAGCTTAGGAAAAAAATCAGTGTGTAATTGTAGTTTAAGCTTTAGCTTAAGCTAAAGCTAGCCATTGCTAAGTTATTAATTAGCTTTCACTTGATACATGGCTCTTGCTCTGTCAGTCTGCATCACTGTAGCATTAAATGTGTGATGAATCAATAATGCAATTACTGCATAATTCACAACTATGTTCAGGGATAACACGTACACTTCTATGGTATAATAGTTATTAATTTGGTAGAAAGATGCCATAGAGATAGAGATTCTCTTTTAAGTGTTATAAATATATATATATATATATATGAATATCTAGAATTAACTTTGTTTGTTGTGTTCAGAATTAGTTGAATTGTGCTCTTTCATTATCTCAAATCTTTCTTACAATTTTAAAAAACAGAAAAAAACAGATATTATTAAAGATTCTAATTAAAAAAAACAAAAACAAAATTTAAAAAATCAAGATGCGTAGGTGTTTCTGATCAGAAGTTTTTTTTTCTTGACAAACTGCATCTCTTTAAAATATCTGTATCACAGGCAACTTCACATCTGGTCAGTTTATCAAGGTAATGTGACGCAAGAGATTATTAGCCCCTCTGAGTTAAGTCAAAGATGCATCATCCCTTCCTGAATTTTTATGAGCTGCTGTTTAAACACTAGTGGACTTTTGCCCCCATCAACAAATCAGCCCGATAATCTTCTCTGTGACTTGGCAATTATCTCAGTCCTTGACCTGAGAGGGAGAGATGGAGAAGGGAGAAGTGAAGGGGGGAGAACACAGGATGTGGGCATGTCAGTGTAGTGGACTGGGAGTACCAGTGGAGCCGTGGGATCCAGAGATCTCCGTGTCTGGCCTTTACTGAGTGCGCTCAGAATGAGCTCATCAATATTCATTGACCCGCTCTGGCTAATGTCCCCAGCGACGGGCAGAATAAAGTTGCAGAGGTCGCACACTTCACAAGGGGAGAGAGAGAGAGGTTGAGGGAGAGAGAGAGAGAGAGAGCGAGAGAGGGATGAGAATGAGCGAGGCTGGGAAAGTGAGCTGGGTTGATAAGAGAGCGCAGGGTTTCAGACAAAATGAGAGCAAAGAGAAGCAAACACCAAAAGGGCAAAGCCTCAGGGCCTGTGGGGGTTGGGGAGTTTATTACGACTTGAAGGTGCAACACATAAAACATGCAGAGGAAACATAAGTGCACAGATAAAGACACGCATGCCCGTGGAGAACAAACAAATGCACACACAAACACCCTTGTGCATGCAAAGTGCGACATGACAAGATGAGTGCAACGACAAACAAATACAGCGTCTCTAACCTCTCCTTCTATTTGTTATGCTTTTTCTTGCTCTCCCTGTAGTCTGGCGTAGAACTACACTGTATAACATGACACCTGAGAACACATAGGCGCCTCGAGAGAGGGAGAGGAGCGAGATAAGAGAAGGAAGACAAAACACAGAAAGGGAGTGGTTAGAAAGGATGAGAAGATCAAGGTTAGGGAGGAAAGAACGAGCTTGTAGCTTGAAACCGTCTTGACACACAGACATCAATATCAGCCCTGCACACATTCGCAGCCTTTACAGTATATATTAATGGTAAACCCCATTTGTGCTGAGCTCTCCTTCATCATGCATGCATATAGGGGGCTGATGAATATTCAAGATGTGAAGAAGGCCAAGGAGACGGGGGGGATACTGAACGATAAGATGTCGTCGCATTTACACACACTTACACATGTACAAAAAAAAAAAAAGATGGCTTCACACACAGATTCACTTAAGATAGGTATCAGTTAATGCCTTAAATTAACACACTGTTGAAGCACGTTTTCATGTAGATGTGAGAGGAATGGTTCAGCTTGGACACACTCTCTCTCACACACACACACTCTTTCAGGCTGACTAATAGCAGCTGAAGCAAAGCCTTTACCTGATGCTACAGCACAGCAAAGAACGTGCCAAAAGAGATAATGATGCATGAGTGCCCCCACTTCATCTCAGATCTCACCGTCTTTCCTCTTCCTTTTTTCGTCTGCCTCTGTGCTGCCCACTTCCATCACTTCATCTGTCCTCAGGCTCTTTTCTCCTTATTTCTCCTCCTGTCCGTCTCCCTCTCCATATCCCCTCTTTTCTTGTTTATTTCATCGCGCTACCTCCTCTGAGGTGTTTTTTGACTGAATCATCAGCGATTCCCACTGAGAAGACAAAGTGTTGTGCTCTTCTTTCCTGGCTCCGAGTTAAAAAAAGGAGCATAAATAAAGTTTCACAAGGAGTCCGGGGGGGGGGATAGATAAAAACTGCCAAAACAAGTGGAATTACAGCTGAGGTTTGGCTATCACAACAATGACCCATGACCTGTTGTATTAAAGTATGGCCATAAGATATCTCACTCAACCCCATCGCATTTATTATTTATCTACTTAGAATGAGACTCTGTTCTCTCCCTCTCTTCTTGTATAACCCTTTCCATCGAGTCCAACCTCATTCACTTTCATCCAACAAATCTCTCTCAGCTTCACTGCCCGGCTTCTTTTCTCCACAAAGACTTCACCTCTGAAAAGCTCCCTCAGTTTTTTTTTTTTCCCCCTTGTGGGAAATTTCCTGAAGTTCTCTTCCAGTTTTCAACTTTTCTAACACTGGATCAAGACAGCCCTTCCACCCATTTGTCAGTATGTAAGATGAGTGTTTGTGATCCAGAGAGGCAAAATGTCCACGGTCAGCTGCCGACAAAACACATCGTTCTGTCAACCGAAAATACTGGGCGCTTTTGTTTCTGTTTGTATTCCTGTCATATCAAACAAATACTGTAGTTGCAATAAAATGGAGTGCCATCCATCTGTGCAGCTCCTTTGTCTTTTTCCCATTGTTGTTTTTGGATGTATGCCAGGGCCAAAGCTTATTTTTTCAACATGTCTTTGCATACTTCAAACTGTGGCACTAATACTCAAATATAAGACAGGTGGAGCGGGGGTTGTTACATATTGATAAAATACATCTTCTTCATAAGGCTTAAAATTCCTCATGTAAGAAACTACAAAAACCCAACAATGTGTGTGTTTGTTGACTTAATGCCAATGCACACAGCTTATATGTTGAAGATGTGTGCATGCATGCGTACACTCCGCCCTTAATACATTCTGTTCAGAAAGGCCACAGGTCTGCAATTTTCTGCTTGATTGGTGCATATAAAACGAGAATCACCATGCCATCTTTCCACAGAGAGGGAATCAACGGTGGAGAGAGAAACTAGGAAACCAACAGGGAGGATCAGCACATGGTGTGTTGGTAGTTTTTGGATGCCACGATGGCTTACCATGCAAAACAGCAAAGACAGCTGAAGAAACGAGACTTAAAAACCGATTTATTTGAAGTACATATGCAGAATGATCTGAATGAAAGTCATTTATTTTTCATCACACATAGGTCTGACTACTGTGGCTTCTACATCCGTAATGAAGTTCTCTATCTCATGTGTCCTTGCTCGAAACTGAATCTGTCAAAAGCAGACACATGATCAGGAAAAGAGAATAAAAACCGGGTGAGAAAAAAAAGTGCAGACCTCTGAAAAAAAAATGCAATGTGTTTTTCAAATTTAAACCTCGATCTTATCTAATCCTTAAGAAACTCTCAGTTGAAAAGAAAAGAAATGAAAATGTTCTTTGGGAAAATCAAATAACAGCGAGATGTGGGTTAAAGTGGGGGGTCCGCAGGCTGCGTAGCTGCAGTCTGGAGCCTGAGGGAGCGCGACTACACAGCCAGTTCATTCATATTAGATAGACTGAACACTACAAGGCCAAACAGCACACGACCAAAACAATGAGTTACAGCAAATGATCCATTATATTGACATGGAGAGAGGGGGCTCGTGGCATGAATCAGCTCTCACTGTTGATGAGCTTAGATGATGACTTTTCATGCACAAGCACACACACACACACGTACACACACACATAGGCGATCTCCCCCCTGTGCTCTGCAACATTCAGAGTGCACACAGGGGTGAAGACCTTGACGCAATAACTGCACTCACCTTCCTTCACTTTGCATGTGTTTATTTATGTGTGTGTGTGTGTTATAACCGTTAATGAGAGCAGTGATGTGGGATTTAGCACGTTAATTACTATCATCAACACTTAAACGTCAACATCAGGGCTCAAAGGGCATTACATTAACAAACATGTATGCACACATGCATCACGTGTGACCGATTAATCCCCCACCCCTCCACGGCCAAACACACACTCACACACACACACACCTTTTCGTCAGTAAACAAATGACCCTAAGTGTATTGTCATTAGTGGCATAAAGGCCAACAGACACTATACACACACAGACACAACAGAGCCTCCGATCTTGACAGTGGTGACATTTGGACGCCCTGCTGTTATGACTAATCATTCAAAATGAAGTCACAAAATCTATCCCCGGCTTCACCTCTCATGCCCTCCCCCGCTTCCCTCCCGGATCACCTCCCCCTCCTCCTCTTCTCAACCTAAATGTCAGCATTTCCATTGGGCTCATTAATACCTCCCTTTTTAGGTGTCCGCGTGTGTGTGCGTGTGGCTGCGTGGTGTGTTGGGATTCTGTGGGACAGAGGAAAGACGGTGTATTGGAATAGTAAGCAGCCTGTTGTTCTCTTTTTCTGCTTTCATATCGTCTCTGAATCTTTCTCCCTGCCTGTTTGTCTCTGATCCATCGTTATTTCCACTCTCTCTCTCTTTATTTTTTTTTTCCTCTTTGTTTCCCTCTGATCCATCATCGCTGGGTGTGTGTGTGTGTGTGTGTGAGGCAGCGGCTGTGAATCATGCAGTGGCCTTTCCACTGACACAGCCCGGCCTGACCCAGTCTGGACACCACTGGGCTACACAGCATTAATCACAACAGCATTCGTCTAGTGCTGTTAAAGGGAAATACGATTGAATTCATGTGCATTTGTCTGTTTGGGTGTAAAATACAAAAGCACAGCTGTTAATGGGTGAGGATGTATGAACAGAAACATGCAGAAAGCAGACACAGACAGGCAGGAGGGGGAGGAGAAGCCTTGGACAGCCAATGTGAAAAGACTACAAGACTTTTCAGACGATAACAGACTGCGAGGATCTGAGGATTTCTTGACGTGCTGTCACAGAGGTGCGCGCAAAGCGATGAGGCAAGGATGGAGGATTACTAAGTAAGTGAATCTGATCTGTAGGAATACACAATGCAGCCTTGAAACAAACACTGCGGGGTTATCAGGAGACCAGACAAAGAGAGAGAGAGAGAGAGCTGTAGAACAGAGTGATAATCAAAGTTATTGCGGCCAGAATCCAAATTTCATTTAGAACAGTAATGCCAAGTAATTACATGAATTAATATGTGATCTACTGGGAAGATTTTGCCCTGCAGGGGCGACACGTTCAGGATGTACCCTGCCTCTCACCTTATATGACCCTCTCAAAGATAAACCATTACAGCTAACATAACATAGAGAGAAACATTTAGCCATAGCTATGTCTGATGTTAACAAAAGCCATCTACCAGAATCTTTTAAAACTCACAAATCAGTGTTTTCCATACATTTGATTTCTTTTTTTTTTGTAGCCTGCATCAACATGAATGTAGCCTGCCACATAGTGATTTTTTATTTTTGAAGCTGCACATTTTGGAGCTCCTGCTGAACAAAAAAGGGTATTATGGCTTATAATTATTCTCAAAAGCTGTGCACATAAAAATAATGAGCATGAACGATATATAACAGAACAGTATCTAAGAGAGGAAAAGCACGCTCGATGCCCTGAATCCACAAATGCAGCATGACCTGTGCCATGCAAGCACACAGAACATTATCTATTCAATATTTCCTCAGCTTAGATGCAATGACACACTGTCACAGCAGACCAGCATCCACCTGATGTGTCATTTGAACCTGTGACTTTACAGTTTTTTCACCAAAATCTCAGCTAGTATTCATATTCTGCATTTTTAAGTTTAACATTTAATTAATTGCTTTGAGGCCCCATGTTGTATTCTTAAGTAAAAACATCAATCTTTTCCTGCTTTAAAGAAAAATTTGGAATTTAATGCAAGTCTAACTTAGCGCCTGTGATTTATCAATGACAGTCAAAGAGGCAGATTTGCAGCACATTGAAAGGGATAAACGTAATTTTGATCTTGAATAATGACTTGATCAATTAAAAAAAACATCCCCTCTAATCTGCTTAATCTTGATCAATGAGCCAATTTTCATTTTATATTCATTCTTAATATTACTTTTACCCAAAAAATCTTTTGAAACATTAGTTTCCTTTCTCTTTATTTGACACAAAAAATATTAAAAAAAAAACAACAAAATTCTGAGTTCTGAGGTCTCTGAAGGTTTTTGTGAAATACCTTTTTCTGTTCCCTTTTGATTCATCAATGGTATTTTAGTATTGTTGATATTGAGGAATGAGAAGGAGACGAACACAAAGAGAAATGGAGTTATACACTTTGCACATCAGACACAGGCAGACGCAGAGAGATAGAGAGGGAAGAAAGGCTGAGGAATGATTCATTTCTCAGATCAAAGTGACGTTTTCTTCAACCTTGTTTTTCAGTTACATCTTTTTCCTGAATTAAGACACTCAGGCTGCGTGTGTGTTTGTGTGTGTGCATGCATATACAGCATCTCTGTGCACATGTGTGTGTTTGTTATGTACATGCTCCTCTGTGCATGGAAACTTTTGTTCATTTGAGAGTACAGCTGTGAATGCATAGTGTGTGTTTATGTGCGAGTGTGCGTGTGTGTGTGTGTTTGCGAACCTGTTTTGCAGCTGCATTTGATTGCAGGCGACAGTGCTAATTAGGCGCCTTTGTCAGAACAGCAGACAGACAGCTACGGAAGAGGAAAAGATGAGAGAAACTCCCGACTTAAACATACTACTGATATCAGTTTCACTCACAAACAGTGGCTTGACAGCACGGTTGTCATGGTAATCACAGCAGGCTGTGTATGTGTGTGTGTGTGTGTGAGTGTGTGCTGAACTATGTGTGTACTGCTCGGGAGGGCTGAGTATGCAGAGACTCAGGGATATAGTGGTTAACGTGTGTGTGGGTGTGCATGTGTGTGTGTGTGTGTGTGTGTGTGTGTGTGTGTGACTCGTTTAGCCTGTGGGACACAGTTGGATGGGAGTTGTGCTGATTAGTTAAGGGACCAGGAGGACAGAAAGGAAACAATACCAACTCTTTTCCCTCTTTCTTCAACCCTCCTCCCTCGCCTCTTTGTCAGCATCTTACTGTTTCTGTCAGAGTGCACCACTTCTACCTCCCTCCACCCTCCTCCTCCTCCTCCTCCTCCTCCTCCTCCTCCTCTTCCTCCCCAACCGTCCATCTCTCTTTCTGGTTCCAAGCCAATGTGACGAGGTCAGGCTGGGGCACGGCAACGTCTCTGGCATGGCCTCGGGGCACCAGCATGCTGCCATGAGTGCCAGCTCCGCTTACAGGAGGAACCAAGCTCGCCAACGTGATAACTGTGCCACTGCCTTCAGCCGAGGCAACAGCCAGCCGAGACAACGAGGTGTCTCTCCAATTAGAAGGCAGAATGCAATAAATTGAAGAAAAGTTGTCTGTATGCTTGAATGTGTTTGTTCACTGCTTTGAATTTAGGGTGACAGTACAGATATAGTTATGAAAAATCTTTCTTACGAACAAAAATTTGGATTAATCCGAGCTATAGGAGATATTTGCCTATAGAAACCCTGCTCACACATTTTAAGGCCTTAAGAAGCCTTAAGGAGAAACAAGAGAAAAAGAGAAAATTGCACTTCATCTGAAATGAGTCGCTCTCTTAATCTTTTACAAGATTAATTAACTGATCCCTTGGATGTACACTCCCTTAAGAGGGCATGTGTGTGCGCCCAACTGTGTGTAAGTGAGTGTGTGTATGTATATGTGTGTGTGTGTGTGTGTGTGTGTGTGTTTCCTGAGAGCCTGCCAAATGCCGGGAGAGCATCCAATTAGTTAAAAAGTCCCAGCCCACACACCTGTCTACCTGCGCTGACAATGGCCCACGGCTGCACGCATACATTTACACATTAATTAACCAGCTCGAGCCATTAATTAGTCAGTCAGGAAACTTAATGACTAGCCATTCAATGGTAGGTTACACCAGGGAGAGGGGAGAGTGGCAGAGCCACGCATGCAAACATACGCATGTGCAAACAGCCAGAAATCTTGGACCGAGACTCTCTAAATACTGTGTTTTTAACACCACAGCAAATATAAAGATGATTTAGAAATGCTCACAAGCATTTATGTGTCTGCATGTGTTGGCTTTATTCTACTTAGACAAACTAACTAATTTATCTTCAGCAGTAGAACTAAAAGAATCCAGATCAAGGCACTTACACTTTTAAATGACCTCCTAAAGTGCTGCTTCTGAAAACCTGCTTCCTCTCACTTAATTCCAGGTAATACTGTTCTCTTTCCACTAATTACTCACTATTGTGGTGTTCCGCTATGGTCTTCTGAAGGTTATTTGTTTTTATAACATGTCTTCTCTGTCTTTTGTTCAGTATAATTATAAGGAGTTGTGCAAACTTTGGTCTCTTTTAAAAAAAAAAAAAAAAGTAAATACAGAATTTATGAAATGCAGCTGCAAACTGAAGATAAATACCTTTAAGTGTCTGATTTTTTTGTGTAAAATATAGAGGACACACACATATTCATACTCAGATGCATAAAAACTTCCATTTTAAATCAGATTTTCCAAGATCGTGTGTTCACTTCCTCTGAACTGGTTCCACAAATATTCAACTGTTTGCAAAGGAAAACTGTTACAACTGAAATGCCTTTAGGAACGTTTGGTATGAGCGATCATGAAGAAGATGAACATGTTCTTAAAACTAATATAAATTCTCTCATAAGAATTTATATAAATAGCAACTTAGTTTTTCAAATCCATGGATCAAACAAACCATAATCAGTATCTCAGCTTTGCAGCATAAACATAAGCATTAACCAGATATAAAATACATCTTTCTTATTCCTTTTTTTCTCATTATTTTTAGCTCAAAGTCTATGATGCTGCGTGACAGGATGTTTGCCAGCATTCATGCTTCATGATGGGATGAGTGGGTAATTCATCTGCACTCTCAGCATCTTCACCACCCCAGTTCTACCCCGTCCTCCATCCACTTCTCCCCTCTTTCCATCAATTTCTAGCACCTTTTTAAAATGTATGGCTCAGAATTTAATGTAATTACCTTGGAGAAAATAGAAAACATGTGTAGCCTCCTTCAAATCAAGTACCAGAACTCTGTGTTTTGGAGTGCTTGGGACTGGAGTTGTTTTCTCAAGTAATGTGTGCTTAACATCTCTGGTGTTGGCACTTTGTGAGCGAGCGGCTGATGAGTCACAGCTGCTTGTGCGTGCATGCGAGTTACCTCTCTGTCTTTGAGGACAGCCTGAGTTCTGTAGAGCAGCAGGAGACGAACGTCACTGTCTTGGAGGCTGAAGTTACTCTCCAGGATCTGCAGCACGTCGATCCGAGGCCGCACAGGCAGCGACGCGTCGCCACAGAACGGATGCAGCCAAGCCAGGAGGTCATCTGAAGTCACCGCGCTGTCGCTGAGGGAGGAGGGTGACAGAGACGAAGGTCAGACAGGAGGAGTGAAGCACAGATGAAGAGACAGAGACAGAGATGTGGAGAACAGGTTAGAGCCGAGAGGTTCATCCAAAAAAAGATCAGGTACCTAACTTCTTGTTTTTGTTGTTGTTCTGACTCTTTTTTACATCTTTTTTAAAATTCTTGTATATTATTTCAAGCCTGAAAAAATATTTTTTTAATTTTAAAAAGCTATTTTAAATTGCAATATTTTTATCAAAATTTGCTCACAACTTTAGAAATGTTCAACCAATTGTTCTCTGTCCTCACACCTGTTATTTTTATAGCTAGCAAACGTTTTTAGATAATAATTAATTACTTGAGTAATCTACTGGCTTCTGCTCCTAAAATGAGAGGATTGGATGCTTTTTTTATCTTGAGGATCATAAAATTGAATATTTTTGGAATATGGCCTGTTGGTTGGACTAAACAATGAATTTTAAGAGCCACTAAGATTTAGGAAACTGTTGATGGACATTTATTACCAATTTCTGACATATCACACACTAAACAATTAATCAAGAACATAATCAAGTGATTAATCACTCATGAAAACAACTGACTGCCAGTGGCATCTTTAACTAGAGCTTACAGTCTGAGCATAGATGATACCGCTGAATGCAGGACTCCTTTGAAAGGGGAGCCAATCGGGAGTCACATTGTCACAGATTTATTGTTTTACTTTTGATGGTCACAACAGAGCTGACCAGGGTATCACGGCTGCTATCAGAATGTTGTCAGCTCAAAAAAAAAAAAGCTCCCACACAGGCTGGCAGGTGCTTCTTGTTGATTCAACTATCAAACAGGCATTTTACTGGCATTTGACACTCAGCAGGTGTTAATTTCAGGCCTTGAACAGAGCTGAGAGGAGGCAGCGAGAGTGAAGTGACATAGACAGAGAGACAGCTTTGAAGCAGGAGCGTGTATTTGTGGTTTATTCATGACTTAGAGATGCAATTTTGGATTGCAAACGTGTGCACAGGACTGAATTACCTCATCTTCTGCTCCATGGGGATGAATTAGTTTTAATGTCAGCGATAAATGTGTTTGATACAAGTACAGTCATATAAATATATATTATGTTTTTTACATGTTTATGTGAGCTGATGTAGACAACCTACCCAGTCTGGACGTTGTTGTGCACAGCAGTCACCATGGCCTCTAGGACCTTGAGGGGTTGTGGGTAATTGGTCAAGGCCTCTGTGTCCCCGCTGCAAAACAAACCACATCACCACAATCTTCTTACATGAAACACTAATTAAGATAAGATTTTGTAATCACCACATTACAGAGGGACAACAACTAAAAGGAGAGAAGTAATAAAATCAAAGGCTTTTTTCTCAGGGACAGTGTAAGTTAAAAATGTGTCTGGCAGCGATTAAATGTTTGAAGCAAACGCAGCTTTGTAAAAATTAACCATCATCAAAATTATTTAATGTCCTGGAGACATAACAGACAAAAACATTTAAACTCGTCTCACGGGCTGTGAAAGCATTTGGTGAAATTCACCGGAATATTTAATAATTTAATCATTTAGTGTTGATAAAGAGGTTCCTCTTTTAAAATCAGGTGTAAATGAAATGGGTTTAATGGCACATAATAGCAGGTGAGCTTAAAAAAGGCAATGTGTGATCTTTTCTGCAACGTCATTAGTGTATTTTCTGGTGTGGCTGCGGGCTCTGCTGCAGTGTGTGTGTGTGTGTGTGTGTGTGTGTGCGTGTGCTTTTGTGTGTGTATGTGTGTGTGTGTACTATATGTTGCAAACAGAGAGTCATTTTTCACAAAGACAGAAAGGGAAAAAAAGAGGTGATTTCCCCTGACTCAACTCCCCTTTTGCTGCTGGGCTCAAGTGTATACACACACACACACTCACGCACACCCACACACACACACAAACATACAAAGGCCTATGCAGAAACAAACACACATACATCCACATAAATGCGCACAATATACAAATGATCTGGCAAAGGGTGAAAAGACGATGCAGCATTTTCTTTCATTGCTTTTACCACTTACATTTTCCTCTCAAAGACACACAAACACACAACGGTTATGACAGATACAAAAGATGGCCATTAGTGTGAGGCTCAGGTATGGCTGCTGCTGCGCCAGACTGAGGGCTTCGAGAGAGCCAAAAACAAGACCGGCTCATTCATACCTGCCAAACACAATGCTTGGAGAAAGCCCTGCAACAACAGGCACACACACGCACACACGCACAGCGCCATACTTAAATGCAAAAAAGGATATTCAAATGCAAGAGCACCGGGTGACACATCCAAGGGAATGAAAGAAAACCAGTAAATACATTTCACACTCAGGACACACACATGGACTCATACTATGTGTGTGTGTGCATCTGGGTGTGTGTTTCAGTGTGTGTGAGCTGTGGGAGCATAGCGAGATCTGGAAGGGAACAGCTGTATTAGGCTGCATTAATTATAAGAAGATAATGAATCAGAAACAGGAGAAGAGTGTGTGCATGCAAAAAAGTGTGTATGTGTGTGTGTGAGTGTTCATTAGGAATAGTGCCTTCTCGTCTATTAAACTCTGAATGGGAGTGTCAGTGCCTGTGCACAAGCATTTTCTGGAGTGTGTGTGCATGTGTGTGTGTTTGTGTATTTTTTGCATGTGTGTGTATGTGACTGCTGAGCCAATGCAGGTGCCATCTATCTGCACCATGCGCCATTGAGCAGTCATAAAGAAGCAGGAAATGAGGCGGGAATATAATCAAGGCGATTGGTGCTCATTTATCAAGCCAATAAGATGGCCCGATGATGTATGAGCCCTGTAATTAAATCTCTGCTCGTTTGTCTGTCGTAAAGGGCAAATAAAAAAAAAAAGAATTGATAAAAAAATAAATAAACAAATAAATAAATAAAAACCTCCTTTTAAAATAAGTCTCCCATTAAGCCTCCACATGTCAAAAGAAAACAACTTGTGACAATGAGTTTAGTTTCCTGCATCTTAATTACATCAACAATCAGAAATCAGTCATTTCTGAATGTGTTTTGGTGGTATTATCTAGGGTCTATAGTCTAGCATTCCTGCAGATGTGTCAGGGTGAATCATCTCTCCTCTCCTTTTGAATGTGGGGAGCAGGAAGACACCATTAGAATGCTGTGAGTTCAACTCCCACAGGCGGCTACCGTAGATTCAATTCGACACTCGAGCATTTGTTTTGACAGATTTGGTTTTTTTTTTCCACACCAACATGCTGAGCCTGAAGTGGACCAATATAAAAGTATATTTTCAGATAACAACCACCAAAGATCAGACAGTAGGTGGTATGTTGGGGTGGTCTTCAATATTTTAGAGCATACATCATGAAAGCCACTTTTGAGGTGGATACAGATGCTGCTCTTAATCAGACTTGTTCAAAAATATATACATTTTTACAATCATATGTATGTAATCGCAGCAGACAGGTACGAAGGGGATGCGTGTAGATGATAACGTTGCCTGACAAGGCGCGATAAAGAATGTGAAAGAGATTAAAATAGTAAAAAAACCAGGGAAACACATATGTACTAACCTGACAACTTGATTTTCTGTTGCCGTCGTTTGGTTTGTCACCGTGGGCGATATCTTTGGTGGCACACAGCGCACAAGCCTACAGCGGTATCACTCTCCCAGCGCTGTCCTATTATTATTAACCATTTTCTGAATAACTCAGAGCTTCGAGGGGAGCTACCAGTGTGCAACACCATTTATGATTTATAACCCAGTGCAAAAACAACCATGAAAACAAGCACTAACTTCAGAGGCAGGTTGAACTGAGAGTGCTCTGACTCCTAAAGCAGAAGATGTTGTGATTTTAGCCAAATGATGATGAAGAATTTGACAACTTCGGATAAAAAATTAAGCTTGTTTTTTCATTTTTTTGGGAGGAGTATTGATTATGTACATTCAACAACATGTTAGTTATTGAAATTTACAGACACGGGTAGGTTTATTTCAGCTTCTTCACTCTTGACGCTAAGCTAATCGCCTCCTGGCTGTGGCTTCATAGTTTGTGCACAAACATGAGAGTCTCATCGATTTTCTCATTAAACTCTTGGCAATACAGCAAAAGGGTGCATTTTCCTAAATGCTGAATAGCTCATTGGACTGTACAGCCAAGCTTCTGTGTGTCACTGCGCATAATGTCAATACGCAGATTTCGTCTACTTGTTTATTGACAAGACTTGATGTGATCTTACCACCTCAGAGTTTGTGCTGACTTTGTGTTTTTAACCATGTACTTGTAACGAAGGGACAGAAGAAGGTTGAGAGCGAACAGAAAGAGAGAGAATACCTGAGTGCGGCCACTACCCTCTCCACTGCGTCACGAAGCACAGTTTTAACAGACAGGTCGAGAGGTCCAACAGCCAGGTGCAGCAGCTCTCCAATGCGCTCTAAAGGCTGCCCATCTGTTGCCATGGTGACTGCCAGCTCGTGTACTTTTGACCTCTCTGATCTTGACAGATCATAAAGTTGACTGTAACGCTGGAATACAGAAGAGAAACAAGAGCAATGAGAGAGAGCGGACATTTTTTTTTTAAATCTCACAATAAAAAAAATTAAATGACAGAAATAAAAGAAAGAATTTGTTGGCAGTTAAAATATACAACTTCACAGCCTCATTGAAAAATTAAAAAATATTCTAAAAAAGACAATAAGAGACAAACAAATTATGTTGGATAATAATTATGTGGGATGGCTGAAAAGAGATAACAGGGACAAAACTTTATTTGGTTTCAGGGGCAGGAAATGGAGATAAAACTAAAGGTAAAGTGAAGGAAGTGTGCTGTAAAGAAAGAAGTGTAAAGTTTAGTGAGTAAAGTTTGTTGTTAAGTCCTTTGTTGTCTACAGGTATTAACCCGGAGGGCAGCACTGGCCTGAACCTGCTCACCCTCTCCACTTTCCTGCTTGTTTTTCTCTCTTCCAATAAGAAACGGCTGAAAATCTCAAAAATCTCAACCTAGAAAGTCAGAAAAGGTATTTGGTTGTGTGTATATTTGTGTGTATGTCTGTGTGCCAGTCCTGTATGTTTTGCTTTTAAAAATCCAGTTCAACATGAATTATTGTGATCCAAATTGTTTTTGACTGTTAATATTTTTCATTGTAAATTTTAATCTTTAGAGTCACACTTGACCTCATTCCTCCATCAGCAGAACTTTTTTTGAGCTTCTTTCTCTTTTTCTCTTTGAGTAAATCAAGGTCTCTGATGAGTGTAAGACAGGACTTTCAAAGCTGGTGGATAGAGGTGACTCTTTAGTGAAAGAACACGTGTCAATGGGCAAAAATGTCTGCAGCCCCTGTAGTAGCTAACAACCTTAGGGGTGTGTCGGGTTTCACTACACACACAGTAACTCTAGTTATGCATTTTATTTCTTGTTTTCTTGGAGAAAAACAAGAATCAAGGACAAATCAATCTGAAAGCAGCAGAAAAAAAGTATTCAGATCCTTTAATCAAGTAATAGTAAAAAAATTAAGAAATACTCAATGACAAATTAAAGTTCTGCATTCAGAGACCCAGGTAAAAGTGAGTGAGTACATGAGTATTACTGGAGAAAAAACATACATAAACTTACAAAAGTAGAAGTAAAATAATCAAGAGTAAAGTACTTAATGTACGGTAAATTGTTCCCTGTCAACATTTTACTATTATATGCAGTGTTTTGGATTAGTATTACTACTGCACTGATGTGTATTTTGTATTTTTCTGCTGTAGATGTTTAAAGTTGAGCTCATATTAGGTACTTAATAAACTGTTATGGTGAAATCTACAGCAAAGAATCACGCTCTATGAAACAGAATTTCTATTCTAAGATAATCACTTGGGAAACGGCCTGTTTTTGGCTCCGTTGTTGTATTTTTCCACTCAATTGAAGTGTTGTTAACGTAGCCCTATTCATTATAAATGGACATTATATATTTATGATGTATGATAGTCATATTACAGTTCTTTGCAGAATATAAAAGCCTTGATGAAGACTGTAAAGTGTTTGGTTTGGCAACATTTTGGTGGTATCACTGCTTTTGTAGATATTGTTCACTGTGATTTCTGCAGCTCAGCATTAAACAATCAGGGAGTCAAGTTTGAGGCCATGGTGGCCTGATTGAAAGATGTGCATCTTAGAGTGCAGATGAGAAGGAAGGAAGTACCTGTCGCAAGGTGAGACGCACAAGTGTCTTTGGGTGTCAATCATGAGCGATCAAGAGTTTAAGTGCCTGTTAAGGACGGGAGGTGTGACAGTGAGAGCGCTGAGCTATAAAACTAAGCTTTTAATGCTCTGTTCCAATCCTTACTAATGATCATAAATTTAGGATACTGACTGAGAGAGATTAAGAATACAAGTGACAGATGATGAGGCAGAGGATGAAGATGGAACTGGGCATTTTGTCAGGATACCTCCTGGCTGCTTCCATTTGTGGGGGCTGTGGGCATAAATAGCTTGGTGGAAACTCAACAGCTGACCCTTAAAATGAGGAGGAGGAAGAGGAGGAGGAAGAACTGAAGGAAGCCTGTGAGGAAGAGGACATTTGAGCCACATTTTGTGACACCGTGCAACCAGAAATCTCCTCTGACAAAACTTGAAAATCAATAGAAAATGGATGCATGAATATATGGGCTCTCTGTTACCATCAGAAGACGGAATTAGTACTTCAACAAAACAGCAGTTATAAATGGTGTAAATTGTGGTGCTTAACATGAACTTCAGTGTGTCCAGTTTGCATCTGATTGAGGCTCTTTAGTGGATTTTAAGTCCTCATACCCTCTCCCTTCATTACCTGTCATCTCGATCATTACCTGTCAAACAATATTTTATTCCAGACATAATCGTCTCATCATTACAGTCATGGTTTCATATCTTGCAGTACCCGATTCCTTTTAAATTACTTTAAAAAAAAATGGGGAAGGTCTCAATACAGAACTGTTCAAACTTATATACTTATTTTTCCACAGCAGAGCCATCTTTTTCACAGCCATTCACCGGATACTGACTCACACTTTCAGAAATACTATATCATTGTACCATACACAATTTCCGCAGTGTGTAATTTGCTGTCCTCATGGCAGGTCAAGGCGCCTGTGGTAGATTCCTTTACTTTCTGCTATTATTTCCAGCAGCTGGTCACGCGCGTTTGATAAATGACCACAGTATAGCCAAACAGAGCCTACAGGGCTCCTTCGATATATCTTTCTCTGCCTATCTGCCCCTTTCCTGGTTCTTATATTCTTTTTATCTATCTCTAAGGATGCAATCGCTTCCTGCGCCAGTAGAAGGGAAAGCTACATTGTCGAGGTTGGACTCTGTGTGTTGGACTCTGTGTGTATGTGTGTGTGTGCACCTGTGAGTTTAGCCTACAGCTAACTAATGCTTATATCATTGCCACCATTACGAGATGGCAGGTGCTTTTAAATACAAATAAAAAGAGGTGAAATATAAACTTGCTGGTGCGGGGGTCAGAAAATGACCAGCTTTCATCTGTACCTCACGGTCGCATAGCAACACTCTCTCCAGGCCAGCGTTCAGTTTTTTGTATGCACGCGCACACAGCTACAGGGAGGTGACAGTGGGGTAAGTCAGTGTGACTTTGCTTAATGAGATACAGCATGGTGTGCGTACTGTATATACGGCCATGTGGCAGGGCTCATTGGAAACAGCAGCCTGTAGATTTACATTAATATACCCTTGACTAGTCCCACTGAGGCTGGGTAGAGCTTAGCCGAGCAGAACCACCCCGGAAATATACAACACACACACACACAAATACGCACATACAACCACAATCTGTAGGTTAAACTGAGGGAGAACAGGGGAGAGAAGCAGTGTGTGAAACTGTGTGAATGATTCATATTCGAAACAGATTTGGAGAAAGACTATTGGACCAATCAATAGGGTGAATCATGTGTCCTATAAAGAGGGGATTTGCAGTATTTCACACTGTATTTTCATGCATCAAGTAGGTGATGAGTTTTATCCAAAGCAAGAATTCTGCTATTTCAGGGATAGAAGCTTATTTGGTCTGTTAATTAATGTAAATTTAAAAAAGGAAGGAGAGTATATCATCAAGATCAACCAGCTAATTAAGTCTATTTTTGTTGAGGAAGCAAGAATTCAATTCTTCTTGCCAAGACAAACAGTAATTTTTTTTTCTTTTTAGATTTTTGTATGCATGAAATTCCTACGAGTTTCCTACACAAATCCACCAGATTTAGCTGCATTTTATTCACAAAGATTCGCTGTTTAAGCTTTGAAGATCACTAAACACTGCCGATTCTGAAGCACAACAATGAATCACAGTTGCAAACGATCTGGGTGTCTGTTTATGTTAAACACAGAGAAATCTCTATTGAACTTTCTGTTCTCTTTTAACCGAAGAGGACTGCTCCCTCTTAAAAAAATTATTAAAAAAAGCTGTTAGTGTCTGGCAGATGGGTTCTACCTGCTGGCTGTCTTTAAGTGACAGAATGAAGGCGTGACTCAGGGTGTCCAGGTGGGCCTGTGATTGCTGCAGGTGTGCCAGAGCCTCATCAAAAGTCATCCCCGCTGGGTCCGCTCCTTCCTGCTCCCCGCTATCCTCGCCTCCTCTCTTCCTGCTCTTCTCCCCCAGCTGGCGTAGGGCTTTGGTGGCTCGCTTTATCACCTCCGACCTCACCTGGATGCTCAGCTGGAGACAGAAAGGAAGGATGGAGGGAACAGAATGAGGAGAAACTGAAACAGGATAAGAAGTGCAAAAAAAAAAATTGAAGGAGGAGAGGGAAAACGGGGTGTACTATTTCAAACTTAACACGTTGAAGAGAGGCAGGTATAACCCAATCTATCTGCACCAAAATACCATCAGGAACTTCAGCAGAATGTGTGTGAGGAGAGTGTGTGTGTGTGTGTGAGAGAGGGAGAGAGAGATCATAGCTGGAAGCTTGGTGTAATTGATTCCATTCAGTGAGAGAAGGTTAACCATTCACAGGGAGAAAAGAGGGCCTTTGGCTGTAGGAGGTTTTACTCCTCTCTTGCAGGGAAACATGCAGGCACTGACAAGCTCCCAACACACACACACCATGAAGACACTTATAAACCATCAAACTTCACATTTTCAGCCACCTCAGCCACACACATGCTTCTCATACTTCTGCATTTGCCAGATATCTCGACTCGGACTGACAGCACTTTTCTCTGCAAGGACAGGGTGATGCCTCAAATGGAGTTTCCTGACTGCTACAATTTCTTTTTTTAAGGCTAAGTGTGTGTATGTGTGTGTGTTTGTGTGCGTGTGTTTGTGAGTGTGTATTTTGTTGTTTTATTTGCGAGTGGGTGTAGAATGAGTTGTAGAATGAGTTGTAGGCATTCACCAAAGGGCATCAACAGGCTAGAGGTTGAGCAAAGGGAGGATGCCTCCACTAAAGACACCATCTAAGATCGATATTTCAGAAGAGGGGGGGTGGGTTGGGTGGGGGGGGGAGCGGGTGAGGCTGAAAAATGTCTGTTTCCCTTCAAAAGATATGTCCAGTAGGAGGTAAGCCATTCCTCTCAGCCCTTAGCCACATGGGAAGTGGATCAATCTGTTGTGGAGGGGGTGGCAGTGGGGGTGTGAAAGGTCAGAAGCTTTTCTAGCAGTGAGGGTTCAAAAAGGGATTTAAAAAAAAAAAAGAAAGTGGGTGAGGAATGAGGGTGCAGACGGTGGGTTTCTGAGAGGTAATCTGCATGTTAAAAAGCACAGTGGGAAAACAGTGCCTGCTGGGAATTGGACTTTAATTGGCTCTGAAGTAGAGAGGGATCAATTAGCCCTCGCGGAGTCACGGGGAACGAGAGGGTGCATAAGACAAAAGTGGAGGAAAAAAGGGAAGGTCTGGAGAGGGGGGCTGCAGTGTGCCTGTATGAAAAAAAAGAACACAAAAAACAGTGGGCTAGTATTGATAAGGTGCTCTGAGGCACTTTAAGTCCTCTGCAGGACAATTTTTCAGAGAGCTGTAATTATGTGGCTGACATTTCTTGCGCAATTTTATAATTTCTTTTATAAATCATGACTGGTATGTGCTCTGAGGCGACAGAGTGTGGATGAGAACATAATAATATATTTAAAATTAGGAAAGGGCTTCTGACGTTCCCAAAATTGAGCTGGGGGCGTGAGAGACGGCCGGTTCCGACGATGAAGACTACGGAGTGAAGAATGTGACAGTTTGATAAAGTGATTGGAAATCCCCGCATATTCTTCCTTTTAGACAATATGAATCCTGTCTGGGTGGCTGCCTGGAACCAACTACAGTACCTCCCGTGCTGCAATTACAAACTGTCTGCCAAACTCCCACCAGTTCCTGTCTGAGGCAGTAATAGAAAACAGAGCCTCCTTCACACTTCACTGTGTCACACTACTTTTTTTTTTCTCTTTTCTCTCTTGCATACATTAATTCATTGGAAAAACATGGCAGGATTTATAGGAGAAAAATTGGAAAAAAAACAACAAACACTGCAATAATTTCACCAAATTAAATTCTTACATGTTCAGCTGCATCAGGTGAGAAGGTGATGCTGTCCAGGAAGTGGATGGCGTCAGCAGGGACCAGCCTGTCCAGGTATTTGGCGCAGGTGTCATACGCGTGGAGGTAGTCCTGGTCACCTTGTGGGGGTCTCTTCAGCAGCTGGGGGTCTCCTTTCCAAAACAGCTTCTGCAACCACACTGCGTGGACTGCGCTGGGGGAGACTGTTGCCCCTCCGCCACCCGGCACAGGCAGCCGGTTTGCTAGCTTAGAGATGGACAGCACATTCTGACTGGTCAGGACTGGTTGCAGAGTGGCCAGCGGATCTGAGGACTCATCAGTCAGCTTGCGGTAGTTCAAACCTGCGAGAAAGATTTGACTCTTTTAAGCATTAAATGTGTGCAGACACTGGAACTCTACATTTCTGCCATCCCTGTGAATACAGATCTCCATCATCGTCCTTGTACATGATCTAATGTCGCATTTTGTCCTGTTATTGTTACTGCACCATTAAATTGATAATATTTCACAGTCCATCTAATGTTCTGTGCTTTCAAAAGGGAAATATCAAAAAGTTTAATACAATGAATAGAGAATAAAACATACATAAGACCAGCTTTTATGTTTAACTTGTGGAATTTATGCCACAGATTCTTGACCATGAAGCCCAAAGGAGTTTTAACTGCAACTTAATACACAAGGACATGGCACATACAATACTATAAAAACATGCCGGAAATTTTAAGGCACTGTGCAACTGTACTAGCAAATATTACTTGCCAAGGGAGAATGTGACAGCTGCATTGTGTGAGAAGCCTAGCATTTAAAGTCTGACAGCATATCCAACACTTCACTACTCAGAAAGTGGAACTTTACAAAAGAAAAGCCCACGTAAAGGTACTTTATACAATATATGCAGCACATACTTTAATCCTGTATTCACATATGGTATGTGAAAACAACGCACCACTTACAGGATCATCAGAGTCATTTAAAATACAAAGGTAGTTAAATATGCCATTATATGACAGAGCTGTGTGAATAGAAAAGTAGAGGAGAGACTAAGAGGTTGATGTGAACCACAAAAAGTGAGTGTGTGAAAGCAGTGCTGTGTGTCTGTGTCTGCATGCAGAGGTGTACACTCTGTCTGTGGATCTGTCTGGGTGCATCACATCACCCACCACTGCAGTAATGTGTGTGTGTGTGTGTGTGTGTGTGTGTGAGAGAGAGAGAGAGAGCGAACGTCATGCTCTCCAGCATTATCAGACAGACACATTACTGTGGCAACACCACAGCCTGTCTGGGCTTTAAATATTTAACACTGGTCTGCCTGTGGGGAGGGCTCTGTCAACGCTGCTTGGAATCCCTCACACACACACACACACACCCACACACAAACTATTAAACTGTGGATGCACACACACACGGACACACACACACACACACACACACATAAAATACTTTCAGACAGGCCCAGACGGACACTTAAACTGCAGATAAGGCT
>JAPZDV010000010.1:10110030-10153094 GCA_029814665.1 Acanthurus lineatus
CCTCAGGAGAGTCCTCTCAGACAGTCACCTGGTACTGTGTCTGAAACTGTGATGATTATTGGACACACACCACCTGTCTCTACACTGTCTGAATGCTCTCTAAATTCATCTGTGTGTGTGTGTCTGTTCAGGAATGCAAATGAGTCATGTTAAAGTGTGTGTGTCTTGAGTTGGACAGTGTTTGTAGAAAGTTTTGGTGGCCCAAGAGACACTGTGACAGCCTGTGTGTCAATTTTGCTAAGAGAGCGTGAATGAGTGGGTTATGTTTAACAGTCTTCCTGAATGTGTGTGTGTGTGAGAGAGAGAGAGAGAGATATGAAGTGTGTTAGTTTGTAAATGTCACAAAGTCAGTGTATGTGCCAGTACATGAGCATTACTCACTTTGGTGAAGTAAGTACAGTATATGTGTATATGTGTGTGAGAGCTAATGCATATGGAGTTGTTTCAATTCTGTTCCGATTGTGTAATCTACAGTTTGCAAAACCCTAACACCAAATCAGCCACCGTCCGATCACAGCTTTGCAAAAATAACATGAACACTGCAGCCCTGTTGAACTTTAGATTTCTTCTTATGTTAAAGAAGGGTAACAGTGATCAGATACTCATCACTTTGTTCATTTCATTCCAGGTTTCACTACAGATTTATCTTTTGGGTTTGAATGTCTATACCTGTATGCAAATAAATAATTTTGTAGCTTCATTTTATTATCCAATTTTATGCAAATATATTTTGTCTGTGTAGGCCTTTTTGTTCCACATTTGTAGCATGAAGGACAACTGTTTTCATTCCTTTATGTAACCCTGTGTTGTACAAGGACAAATAAATCACCTTGATACCTTGAAAAGTGTAAAAAAAAATGAATTAAACAGAATGTACTTACTCAAAGGTAAGCTGTTATTTTTAGCTATCTTGTCCATGCAACGAGTTTGCTTCCCACATTAGCAACTAAGCTTTAGTTTTCAGGCCTTGGAACACATTGTAATCAATTACTGACTGTTTAAGGTTATTTAAAAAAAGCCTTGTTTATGTCTAGTACCATTAACTATACTATTTACCCAAATGTGTGACTGTGGATGCTACCAGAGTTTAGCGTTATATTAGCAGCTCTGTCCTGTTCTTTAGTGGAATCTTTACTGGATTATGGGAAGTTTTTTAGCACAATATAGTCTCCATAATTGCATTTTTAAGACCTCTCTTGTATATATCAGACTTCCTTTACAAGATTTCAATTTTAAAAAAAAGTCTTTTGGAGATAGTATGTAAGCAAAAGAAAGTTTTTTGATCAATGTACAGAGCTACTATTAGCTTAATTAGCTAGCAAGACTATGCTGAAAAATTCAGTCATTAGTTGTTGTTTTATCTGCCAAAAGTGATGGTCACCGGCCAAAACTGAGGTATCTGCTTTTATGAGCCTCTGTGTAATCATGAAGTCATTCTTTTAAAAGTTGTAAGTGATTTGAAGTTTGTAGCGTGGCAAGAAGTGAGTTGTTATAAGGTTGCTGTGTGTAAGAGAAACTAAAAAGCAGTGGCAATGTGCTCTTAAAGTGAAGTGCGTTTTTGTTTTTTTTTAATGCAAAAATGCATCCAAGCCTTGATGCCGATGACTTAAAGGTGTGTGTATGTGTGTTCATGTGTCTTAAACAGAGACATGTGTCATCGCTAAAAGCTGTGGTGTTTTCAGGAGCAGAGGGAGGAAGTGAGGCGTGAAAACACAGCTGACACCTGGTTGACCTTATCTGAACTTCGTGGAGAAGTGACACCACCTCCGCCCGCACACAACAAACTTTGAGCACCCTAGCCGGATCGCTGAACCGGTGACACGCTACAACCTGGACATGACGCCCTTGGAGAGGGCGCTGCCACAGAAATCTTAAAGGAAGCAGCATTTTACTGTGATGCTGCCGCTGTATCGGGAGCTTGGTGTGTTTGGTAAATAGACAACTAACACAGAGCTGAACTGCTTTACTTGTCGTTTGCAGGGAAATGTGAATTGCTGTTTTTGTGCGTTTCCTTCTATTTTTCAAGTTTGGAAAATAACATGAGAACTGGTGGAGAAAAGCAGTAAGCGAACAAGATCAAAGGACAAGATGAGGTCGATATAGAAGATGCATGTACATTTGAAGTATAGTGATGATGGATATATTTCATATACAGAAAAATTCTGGGGTTTTTGCAAGAAATGAAAGGATTTTACCAGAAATGTGCTACAAATAAAGGCCTTTAGCTGTTGTATATATTTTTTGACAGTGACTTGAGCTTATCAACAGACTAGAGGGGATGTCAGCATCTGTATGTGAGTCATCAATCATGTCAAGTGGAATTATGTTCAAGTCTTCAACCCTGGGCTTGATTTCTAAACATTAAAGGCTTGAAGCTTCATTTCCACCAACAGCAGAGTTGCTGTAAACCCCTGAATCCCAGAAAGAGGATGAGGATGAAACAATGAGAATATTAGTTACACATACCATTAAAAACACCATGTTGATCTGATTAACTGGTTGTGGTAAAATGTGTTAAAGGGCTGTGAGAATATCAGATTTTCACCACACAATTACAGTGGCTGTAAGAATTCATGATAAAGATATTAATCGCAAAATCCGAAGACAATTCCATCAAATTTATCTTTTACTTTGTTCATTGAGTGTTTTCTCTTATTTTTGTCAGATTAATTACCTTCAAACATGAGTTATGGGAGATAAAGAGAGAGTCTATAACCAAAACTATACAAAAAAACATACAAAAAAAGACAAATACAGTTAATGAATTGATCCATTTTTTGGCGAATGGCAAGCAGCATTACTATATTTTACTGCCACCTACTAAACAGAAACTGAAATAATTTAAGAGGTGTTCTTCTTACATTACATTATTACATGAGTATTAATAACATGTTGTCAGTATTTAAATTTATTAATGTAATTTTTAAACATTATCATTAACCCCTCAATATGTCATAACTGCTTTGTTCAGGACTGACTGAATCAGATTTTAGTTGCAAGCCTTGTCCTTTTTTTCAAGGAGTGGATTTGAACAGATGTATTATTCCTGCCTTTTGTCCTTCCAGTAAAACTTCCTTCTAGCTTCCAGCTGTGCCGTGGTTGTGCCATCTGCATTGCAGCGATAGAGAAAGGGAAAACATTTTCTTACCGTTGGCGACAGCTCGAAGCTTCTTGAGCAGTTTGACATGGGAGGCAGGCTTGATGGCGGTGGTGACGTACGGCTCACAGCCTGCAGCGTCTAGCAGGGTGTAGTAGTAGAGCAAACGGCCCTGGTCTGTGCCCTCCACAGTGGGCAAAACGTACTTGGTCATGTGGCTGTAAAAGGCCTGAGGGTTGGACTTCAAAGTGTCAAACAGGCCCAGGGTCTCACTCTGAGATTCAATATCTTTGGTGGAGAGACTGGATGAGGGAGGAAGAGGATGAAAGGGATCGAATGAGATCAGAAAATAACATAAGGACATGTATTTAAACATTTCATATTAAACATATTAAATAGCAACGTTTTTAAAGCAATAAAAAAGCAAATACACAAGCATAATTCATATCCTAACTTGAAGCTTTTACACACTCTGCTGTGAACGCCTGTCTTGTCTGTCTTCATTATGAAAAATATCCATTTGTACACAGGATGTGAAACACTTAGCAGCAAGTTTCTGGCAAAAGAAACAGCAGTTTGTTTGGCCAGAAACAGAAAAAAAAAAAACAAATTAAGATCTAAGTTTTTTCACATAAGCAGCAATAGCCACCATGCCTGAAAAAGATAAGAGAAAAGTAGCAATACTGACAAAAAAAAAAAAATTCTAATTTCATCAACAAAAAAGTAAATCAAAGGAGGAAGACAAGCAGCACTGGAGACTATTCCGTTGCAAAGTAGTGTTTGAAAACAGCAGTGCAAAGGCAGCGGAGATCTGCAGGCTTATCACAAAAGATACAGTCCCTCGAAAAAAAAAAGATTAGGATTTCATAGATTACCACTGAGAATATATTTAAGAATTTGGTCAACACTGACATAAAAACAGGCAAAAATGGGGATGAATTGTCAAAAAGAGAAGACAGAGAGAGAGAGATGAGACAGAGAGAAAAGAAAGAGAGCATGAATGCAATGTGGAAATGCTCAGAGAGTGAAAAAAAAAATCTGCGTGGAAACCTATTCAGCGATTTGTTCCGAGGTTGTGCATGACTTGTGCACTGCTTTGCTTTTCAAAAAAAACGTGTTTTACCACAAGAACTCAAAGCCGACAGCAGCAGGTGGTCTGGAGAATGAGAGGACAAGTGAAAAGAACACAAGCAAAAACACCAGAGAGGGGGAAAAAAAGCGGAGGAGAGAGAGAGAAAAACCTCAGAGAGCGGCAAATAAAGGTTAAACAAGGGAAGATACAAAGAATGAGAAAAGGCAAAGGCGAAGGGAAAGCTGGTTGCTGGTAGTCGCAGAGGGGCTCAGAGCAATCTGTGGCTGTCTGGGAGTGTGCTAGTGTGAGAGCGAGTCTGTTTATCTGTTAGAACGGGACAACATCAAAGAGCACGATGCTTCCTCTGGGCGTTCCACCAGAACTAGCTGGGAGGCTTTTGCTAATGAAAAAAATATAGACGGCGGCAGCAGCAACATGGAGGCAGCTGACAATAACCTCAATAATGTAAATAACACTAATCATCCTCACAACAGGGGCTCTGCTAAGACTGAAGTCAACAGAACATGTAACTTTGAGTAAAGTCAGTTTTACTCATGTCTTTTTTCCTGAGTGCACACACTGACAGGAAGCCTGACTTGATGTACTTTAAATAAACTTTTTTACTTCATTTAGGCTCATAGGGCGTCCACAAGGGCTCACCCTATTACTCTCCTCTGTGCCTGGGCTCGTTTCCCTTTAGGACTGCAGTCCGGGGGCTTGTCATGTGATGTTAGGTCAGCCTGAGACCCCAATCAAAGTCTGCTTCACTTTTTAATCACGTAGCTTTTTCAAAAGTGATCACAAAACTTTCAAAGTGACTGAGAGCACCAAAAAACAATCGAAGTTGAAACAACAACTTGTCTAGGTAGGACTGTTTGAGGGGTGTTAGCAGTTTTTCTTGGCGTTCGCACACAGACAGCTGGGACTGGTGGATTGGGCCCAGTATTCATGTCAGGCTCCGTGTATCACTGTAGTTCTTCAAAGCCAGGTTGTCATCTCCTCTTTGTCTTTTTTCTCTTTCCAATGACAAAAGGTGTTTATAGTGCCTCTCTTTGCTAAAGTTGTGGGCACCTCCTCTCTTCTCGTTCCAGCTTTCAGCATCTTTTTTGTCCGGCGGATTTTTTAACGAGTCTGCTGTAAGCTCGCTTGGTGGCATTTCTCTCTCTCTACACAATTTCTCCCCACTCCGTCTCTGTTGTGTTCATGTGGCTGCAATATCAGGAGCTCCTCATTACAATCTTTTCTTGTTTGTTTCAAAAGCAACAGAAATAATCCAGGCGGAGTGTTTCTCATTTTCCGTGCTGCTCCTACCGGCTCTCGTCCCTCCCTCCGTCCCCATCGTACATTATGATATTCTGTTTGTCTCTTCTTCCATGTCCAAACAAAAACAGGCTTCTTATATTCTTAAATCCAGAGACATATTCAATTAGCTCGGTAATCTGACAGCCAGAATTAAACACTGGGGGAGGCACGGATGATTATTCAGCACATCATCATTTGAATTTATGCAAGCTGTATGTTTTGTTGTAAAATCTGTGCTGCTAATTTGTTGACAAATTCCTGTCCAGCAGGGGGTTGTTAAAATGTTTTTGTACTGTAAAAATCAGTAGAGGACAGTCAAACTCTGAAACAAAGCATACAGCTGAGTCACTCTTTCAATGATAGGCAATATTTTTCTGCCTTTCACACACACACACATACACCAAATCATCACACACCATCTGCAAACAGACACTTAAACACTTAGAAGAGTCGTACAGTTCAGGGCACCCCCCAAATACTTCTTTTAAAAAGCTATTGTATGTATGATCTCCTATAAAAATGTGTTTTACATTAATTATTGGCAATTACAAAAATTAATCACTAAATAATTTATTCATAATGCAATAACTGTCCATTTTTGGAACAGCAGAAAGAAGCTGTAAAAAAAAACAATAAGTAAATGATTTTTATAATCAATACAGCGGGCAGGCCTGTGTGGCATCAGGGTAATATGGCATATTAGAGAATTTTGAAATCCCTGATGTAAGTTTTTTTATTGTCAACAATACAGACACTTCTCTTTTTATTGAAGGAATATAAAAATGTTATATGGAGGGAATGTATTATAGTGCAAAGTCATAAACAGTCACTATAGTCTTAAAGCAAAGTGCTGAAAACAAAAAATATGACCTAATGATGATGTTTTCAGCGATCTAGTGAACCAACTGACTGGATGACTAATATCATCATCCCTGGAGCTGTTCCGTTAGCATGGTTTACATTAACAGTATACTTTTAATGTGTTCCAGTTAAGGCAATAAATGGGTTTTTATGTGGAAAATATATCAGCCATGTGCAGCTGGTCAGCAGTGTTAGAAACAGCAGGTTATATTAGGAGCTGATGGTATAAAAGGATTGAATGCTGAGTTTGAAGTGTCCAACCTGGTTGCCCTAGCGCCAAGCATGTTGAATGTGCTGTCTAAAATAGCTCCTGTTTCTGTGAGAAATACCTGCTGTTTTTTGTGGGACTTTTTAAACCAAAGGTGATGCAGTTGTATTTGTTGGTCACGTTCTCCCTCATGACTCCAGGGAGAATGTATACAGTCATGATCCAGCTCCAGGTTTAAACCTTGCAAAATTTCCGTGGACGGCACATCAATAATCCCCAAACATCAGAACCAACAGCAAAAAAAAAAAAACAACAACAACAACTACAGCTGAACACAGGATGTACTAACACTAAACTGTGTGAGGGAACATTGAGATACATTTTCCTCCTGAATGCTATAAATGTGCCTCTCTATTCTAGATAGGACAGCTTATCAGAATGGTAGGCACACTCGCACAAACACAAAGCAAGATATGTGCTTGCAGTCTCTTAATACAAAAAAAAGCGAGATAAACAAATGTAATATGTCCAGAGCAGTATGATGCAAACAACAGCATGCATTTTTATCAGGCAGAGAGCTAAAGACAGCTAAACAGGTAACAGAACAACAACATCTGCATGCATATGAAAGTCCTTCACCTGTTAATAATGAATCACTTCCTAATAAGTTGTACTTCAAACGAATCGAAATACACAAACCTGACAGGAAAGAACTAAGCTTTTAAAAAATAAAACAGCTGAGGTGAATGTGCAGTGACAGGATGAAGAGGGGGGAAATTTGCTGTGACAGGGGCCACAGCAGTTCTTCGAGTATTGATATAGTAATTTGCATTCAACAAGGTCCTTGGAAGGTTAAAGTGCCAAGTGTCTTGTGCAGACAGACCGGGGTAGGTTTAAATAAGGTGGATATTATGAAGGGATATCACTTAGCTTATTTGGGTGCTCTTCTCAGCCAGTATTTGTATTCTTTTATTGCAGTTACTAAAGGAAAAATTACCTTAGAGGAGAAGCCAAAAAGTTATTGCTCTGTAGTGCATAACTGCAAATTTTTGATATTATTGAAACTTTTATTTGCCAGATGAGGTCACCAGATGTACACTTCAAAGGGAGCTGGTGTTAAATTCAAAGGTGTCCTCTCCGTCTCTGAGGTTTCTTCAATAGGCTTAAAGCAAATGAAATCTTGAGGAAGAAGCAGAAAAGGAAAGTGATACAAAAGACTATTTTATCAGGAGCAAAGACCTGCAGAAAAAGGTTCACAACCTGCCAGCAGCCGCTGGGAGCTCAGAACCATTAATCTGAAATGTGTTTCCTTAAATTTAGATGCCAGTTGTGTCAACTTATGTGGGACATATTATTTGTGTGCTTTGCCTTGGAGTATACTAGTTTCATTTATTCAACCTCTTATTAATCGACCGAATGCTGACAAGAAGACCTACAGCAACCAATTCAGCAGCTTGTTTCAGTGAGCAACAAATACCGAAGCTCTTATTTTGAAGAGAACTTTGCTGTTACTTTGTCTTGGAAGACATCAAGTCAATTTTAACTAAAAAGGCAATGTCAAACCGATGTTCAACCCCCGATAGAAGAGACACTTTCACACAAATAAGGTCTGACAAATCACACAACGATGAATATGGATGGATGAGCTTAAGGGGAACGTTTTTAAAGCTTTAAAAAAGACTTAAATGGAGTTCAACTGAATTGGCAGCTAGTTTCTGAGTACAATACATCAACACCTCCTCTGTTTTTTGGACAAAATGGTTTAAATAGTTTAACCGCTGTCATTAGAATGTCAATAAAACTTGCTGACATTCCTGCCCCTGAGTACATCCACAAAGACCGACACGCAGAGAGACCAGCTGACAGCCGTGGTGCTTAGCAGCGCATTGATTCCTCTAAAGCGTTCATTCTGTGTTAATAGGACTGTCTCAGGGACACTCTGGCTCTATCATCCATCTCCTCTTCCTCCCTCTATCTGGCTCTGTCTTCACCCTCCCCCACCCTTCCCTGCACACACTGATTATGTGGGTATTTTTCTACCTTGCCATCCTTCTCTACATCCTCTTCTTCTTTTTTTTTTTGAAGCACTTGGCGATGAATGCTCAGCAGCTCTTTTCACTCATACAACCTCAGATACATTTATGCATATTTGATTATTTTTTCCATAGCTGCACATCTCTACAGCATCATCAGAACTTTGGTGAATATGTGTAAAAATACACCTTGCTAGTCTCCCCGGTATAAATACTTTTATACTTTTATGCTAAACGCTTTAAATAAAAGCAGTTTTGCTCTTTTGAAGTATGTTCCATCTTAATAATTTTTGTAAAGATATTAATCAGTGTTCTTTGTTTTGTATAAGTTATGGCTAAATTCAAATACTATTTTTTTTTGATACATCTCTTTCACTAATTTAGTGGCTGAATATTGGTTCTTTCTTTGTAGAGTTTTTTCTGTTTTTTATCAGGTTTTCTGTTGGTGTTTTTTATAAGAAATATATGAAGGATAGCTCAGACAGCAACATAATCGCATGTGGCCCTGGATGTATACAATCAAAACTTTCTCTCTAGGAAGTCTGCACAGGCACTCATCCATGCATTTGTCATTTCTAATCTGAACTACTTTGATTTCTGCCCTTGTCATATTATTTCTGAAAGTAGTGCAGAATACTGCAGCCCACCTAGTTTTCAACCATCATTTCTCTTCTCCTCTTGCTATACCGTCTTACATCTAGTTCAAGTCTCTAGTGCTGAGCTACAGGGCAGTGAAAAGAGACGCTCCTTTGACCTCCAGGCCACCGTCCAACCCTACTCCCCACCCTGAATATAAGACTCCTCTGCTTAGGGACACTTGGCCATCCTTTAACTCAAAGGACCTTTCTGTTTTTTTGTTTTTTTTTGTTCTGGCCCTGCATTGGTGGAATGAACGCCCCACTGTAGTCTGTACAACAGAGTCGTTGCTTTACACTTTTACTTATTTATATCAGGAGCAGCTGCAATTCCAATTATAATGACATCTAATTCTTGAACCTTTTGAGCTTGAATGCACCTTTTTTAAGCCGCTTTGGACAAAAGTGTCTAACAAATTAATGAAAAACAATTGCTATACATTAAAAAAAAAAACTTATTAACACAAGCACTGGCCTCAAAGCTGGAATGGATTGTAGGGCACTAAACTGTGGCTGGCTGCTGCTGTGTACCAGTTAAATAGAGTGAAATGCAAAGACTGCATTTTTTTTAACAGGGCTTAATAAAAATCTAAATTCCACCTCATACTTGAGCTTCTCTCTGTGTGCATCTTTTCATTTAACTTTTTCAGGTCTGCTCCATTCATATCAGTCCATGTGTCCATCCATCCATTAAATCAATATGCATATTGCAGATGCTTCTAGTCAACGTTATAGTATGAATATTCTGCATGCATTTGTCATGATGTTGAGATTTTGGTGGAAAACTCACACACGCAGCAGCTGTGGTACGATTTAAAGAAGGTAGAGGTTGCAATTTATCGTTAAGTGAAGTCCATAAACCATTTCCTTATATCAGAGCGAGACAAGGGGGGGATATTTATCACAGATGCACACACATGTGGGTGCAACAAACACACACTTGGATGCACTTTGCACACATCTCGACTCTGCTGAAAAGGCATTCTATTAAAACAAGGAAAGGTGCAGAGCTAGTCAGATCCCCAGCTATGAAGTCAGAGAGCAAATAAATTATGGAAATAGACTGTGACACACTCGCATTCTCTCTCCCACAATAAAAAAAAACAAAAAAAACCCCACAGCATGTGTGATTTACTCTGAGGTGCTTTAAATATGCTTTTTTATGTAAGCGACTTTTGCCATAACTCAAAGCCAATGGTGCTATTTGAATCTGCCTTTTTTTAATTTCACTTTTCAGAATTTTAAATATAAGAGGGACAAGGACGTGTGCACTGAAAAAAACTCAAGAGACATGGAAATAAATGAGTAGGCAGAGCAGCACACGTTACTTTTTAAGAACACAAATGCATTTCAGGGGCATTTCAAACGGTCATTGGCAGACTTAATATTTCACATTAATGAGATGACAGAAACTGAACAGACGCAGATGAGTAACATGAGATGACAAATGTTCAGGGAGACCGTCTGCGATGGTGTTCGTATTTGTGTGTGTGTGTGTTTGTGCATGTACCCGCTATCAGTAAAGAGGAACTCGAGGTGAGTCATGTAGACCTCCCACAGAGGAACGCTGTAGCGCTTTGCCAGAGACAGAGCGATTCTGTACACGCCGTCATCCAGCGTCCTAAACACACACACGCAGAGAAGAGGGAAATAATGATCAGAATTTATAGCACTGAAGCAAAGAAGAGCCATTACTCAAACCTCATGAGCATATTTGGTATGAAAAAAATGCAAACCATATAATTTGAACTCAAATTTCAGTTGAGGAAACATAATATTCACGGTGTGTTCCTTGAGATCTGCTCAGTTCTTACTCTGTAAGGCCGAGGATGGTCTCCTTCTTGTAGTTGCAGTCGGTGCTGAAGCGCTGGACGTCCACTCCACGGCCCAGCCCCTGCAGCACCTGGGCCTGGGTAAAGTCCGTCAGACGCTCGTTGTACACGTGCAGCTGGTCGATCAACTTCTGCAGCTCCTCCGGCCAGTCAGAATATGCAGACACATGCTGTGTGACCAATCGAATAAGCTCCTTTGGGTCAGCCTATGAAAGGGGGAAAAATTCTCATGTTAACACAAAAAACTGCTGCTGAATGTGCTACTTTATTCTGGTGCCCTCAAAGGGTAATAGGATATAAAGCAGATGATGTGTTACAATCCAAAATTTGTTGAACACAATTTAAAACACACTGGCTACTGATTTAATAAATATAAACCTTTTTCTTCCTGTATGTTAGCTAGCTTTTAAACTTGCTCTACTTCTGTAGTGTCAACATAATGCTATGATTAAGAACAAGCCTCATGTTTAAAGTATTTGCCCATTTATGTTTGTTCTAGTCTGTTCCATGAAAAAAACTTCACCATCATCTGTAATACAAAAGGTTTATCAAATATTAAAAGATAGAAATTACAGGGTAGAATATATTGTATTTGCTGAAAGATGAGATTTTTTTTACAATTATTACAAATTTTATTAATGTTACTGTGCTGTTGTTACCCACATATTAAGAGTTTTTAGGAGTATTATCAGCATTCTTTGTTTTCTACAGTTTGGGGGAACACCTAGCGCTTGAAACTCTGATTGAAAAAAATGTTCTACTTTGTCAAATTTTGTTGTAATCAACACACAAAAGTCTTTATCTCAGCCAAGCATGAGGTGGAAATTAGGGTGTTTTTTTTCAGCTGCAGTTGACAGTTGGTATCGTTTTCACCCTCTGAGTCTGTGTGTGTGTTATCACAGAAAAATGTGCTCCTGGAGACACCTATTGTGGTGGAAACTACCAGAGAAACTATATTAAGTTCTTTGTCAGACGTTTATATGTCTGGCCATAAAGATACTTCTTCTAGTTGACAGCAGAACAACTGTGCAAGATGCAATCATAAAAATGCAAAATTGTGCAGATGAAATCACAGAAGGCAGAGTCTGAAGACGGTTGCGGTCCAACTCATAAGTACTGAGAACTCATTAAGTATTGTGGTAAGTACTCATGGTTAAGATGTCCACAGGTTGATGGGTGTTGTAACTAATATGATCCAGTTGCAAGATGGTCTAAGTTTTTTAATTTCTGTCATTTCTAATCAGGTCTGGTAATTCTTACAATAAAAATGTGCATAAACGGGTATAAAGAATAAAATGGGAGAGCACTAAGTGTTCAATGGATTGTACAGTCATAAAAGGCCTTTAAAGAATATATAACTGCATATAACTTAACATAATATTACCATAGAGAAAAAAGGGATTTCACTTGAAGACACTCTCTCTTCTTTTTCTATTTTTAATTTTTGTTTTCTACTCCCACTTGTTTTAAAATGAACTTATTACCCATAGAGCGATAAAGGAAGTGGGCTGCACAATTTAAGCAATGTTTGACCGAAATTCAAACTGCCTTTAAGGCTCATTATAAAAGTGTAACTTCACACCCACATTCAGCTAGATTTCCCTCATTCACAGCTAATTTAAAAAAATGCAGCAGAGAACTGCACAGGACAGCCACTGTTGGGGCTGTGGCCTTGTGGATACATGGGGAGTGACACATGAGGTAAGCAGACACAAACCGGTGAGACAGATTGAACGCTACTCAGTGAAGCAGGAACAGCCATGTAGAGCTGGTGGTCGCAGCTAACCAGCCATGAGCAGCTGCTGTCAGACTCTCATGTCCAAAGGTGGTACAACAGAGAGCCTGCTGGAGCTTTGACAGCCACCGGAATCAGTCATGGCCGTGTGTAAAAGTTTCTGTGTGGTACCCGTGTTGTAGCTGAGCTAGCAGCTTAGAGAGGCTGAGAGGCTCTTTACCATTATGCCAAAATACAAAAAACACAAAGTAAAGGACTAGCAAAACATGTTGTCAACTCCAGTAAATGAGGAGTCTCAATCAGCATGTAATTGAAAAACAGTGATGGTTAACAGATTTTCACTTAGAGTACCTCTTCTGCCATTGATTTAATCCCACAAATGTCCTCTCTGGTAGTCAAAGTTATATATTTAGACCTGTTTTTCGAATCAAAAATTAATTCTTGCCTTAAAATTGCTTAACTCTCACGATACACATTTGGCCTCATTAAGTATGCACTGTTCTGTGATATTCATGAGATCTTAGACATGACCACATCCACTGGCAGCAACCCCTCCCCATCTTTCGCTTCCTTACCTTCAACTCTTTGCATCATCTAGCTAGAAACCTAACATAAATAAATGCAATGGAACCAAAAAACAGTTTCTAAAGAAGAAAAAGGACCAAACTGCTTGCAAGTGGACGTTTGCATCACTCTGTGTGCAACAGAAATCCCTGACTGACCTCAGTTCGTTTCACCTAACGAGCAAGTGCACATGCCAACATCACCCCCCCCCATGTTAACGTGATTGCTTGCTTAGGTTTCATTTAGGTTTATGACCTATAAAACCTTTCTTGTCTGAATCTTCCTTTTTGAAACTATCATCAGTACACGAAAGTTTTAAGGAGGAAATTTACAGCAATGGCACTGACTGCTAATATAAACCCCAGTTTGCTTCATTAGATGTAAACAACACTAGATAGACATGTTGTGGTGGTAAAAAATTAGGTTTAGGAGTTTTTAAAGGAGGGGTGGGGGTGTCAGTCTATCTCTGATTAACACTGTTAACACTCTGTTTTAATGTAAGTTTTATGATGACTTTAAATTCATTTTAAACTGTAGATGGTGTGTTGAGCCAATTTCATCCTATAAAACGCAGATTTTTTATAAACTTGATTAAAGATTTTAATGATGATGCCAGCTTTGATTTGTTTTATTAGAGTATCATCACATAATTTAGCTTACAGCTCACAGATGTCATGTCTAAGTGTGCGGTACCCCTTTAAACTATGCAACACTAAACATCAAAGCCCAAACACTGAGTGAGAACTAAAACTTCACACGCCTTCCTCAGCTTTGCCATGACAAACTAATGAGGTTATTCTCAAAAAAATGGCTGTAATTTTCAAAAATCGTCAGAAAAGGGTGGGAGCAGATTAACTTTCCTGCCCTTACTTCTTCAAATTTTCTTCCAGGAATAGACTGACTGCTGCACCTGAGTTAAATCAAGCAATTTAATAAGAGCTTTTTTTTCAGACATGACCACAAATTATGGGTAAATATAACCAGGAACCATAATTGCTGCTGTGATTAGGGCCTATGGGGAACTCAGCGATGGATACACATTTGGAATTGAGTGTCACGCGCAGGGAGCGTTCAGTGCAGGTTGTATCACTCTCATCACCTCTGTTCTAATTAAAAGAGCTCATGAATTTGGTTTTTGGCATCTTGGATGCTGTCACCCGGCAGGATGAGATGGTTTATTTGTTGATCTTATTTGCATGAGGTAATTATGGCTGCTGGAAATATATGAGCTTAAAACCAGAGGTGTGTGTGTGTGTGACTGTCTGTCTGTCTGTCTGTCTATCTCTGTGTGTCTCCTCCTGCTCTCAGCGTGTGTGTGTGTATCTTTAGATGTGGCCTTAGTAGTAGTCATGGTGGCAGATTCACAGTTCAAAGGCAGGACAGGAGGCAGAGTGGGGAGAAGAGGTAAAAAGGCGAGAATATTAAAAGTGTAGAGAATATAGATAGGAAGTCAGGGGGGGGAGGAAATAAGTCAGGAGATGGGAGGAGGAGGACAGTAATGGAGAGAAGGGAGGGGAGGGGAGGGGAGGAGAAAAAAAGCAGGATGGTATTTTATAATGCTGGCATAATTTTTGGACGCCATTTCCAGACAAAGAGGAATGACATGCAAAGGAGGCTACAGAGAGAGAGAAGAAAGTCTGCTGGAGCTGTGATGGACGGGCTGATATTTGAAGAGTTTTGTTGAAATAAGGCTTTCATGATGAAATACTGTTTGCATTCTCTCTCTCTATCACTCTCTCTGTCATTCAAACACAGTACTTTGTTCTTTTGGCTATCTGGCCATTATATCCCCCTTCTTACCTCTACAAACAGTAGTTTTTCTTGCATCTCTAAAAAACTCTTTCCCGCCTCTTTCATTGCTAAAGAATTACTTCAATTCTTTTTCTTTCGAATAAATAATCTCTGCAATCTCAATTAGTCTCCAAATTAAGAAAAGACAATACTCATTCCTCGTTTTTTTTGTCTTCATCATATCTAATTACTTGCTTGTTTAATTTCAAAGTATCTTAAAAAGCCATTTAAGGGCTTTCTTCAAAGGGAAGCATGTATAAACTGTATGAAAAGTGTAATTACATAAGGTAGTGTGTGATGTTACACAGCTGAAAGGGAGCCAGCTCCCTGAAACTCCCTTTAGATATTCCACCATTGCCACAGGCTCTTTTCTCTAAGCTCCCCTCCTTCCTGTTATGCTGCATAAGAAGGAACAGTTTAAAAATAAAAGTCTGCGTCTCAGTCTCAAATCTCTTCAACCACGCTTGCTCTCTCAATTTCAGTC
This sequence comes from Acanthurus lineatus, assembly GCA_029814665.1. NCBI lineage: Eukaryota > Metazoa > Chordata > Actinopteri > Acanthuriformes > Acanthuridae > Acanthurus > Acanthurus lineatus. The sequence goes on from JAPZDV010000010.1 coordinate 10,125,645, forward strand.
TTAATTTCCCATGTTATTATATTTCAGTCAAACTCTGCACCCATCTAAAATCCTTTTGCCTTTTTCCTAAACTGTCTGCAATGTGAATTAAAATAACTAAACAGTATTATTTTTCCCTTTTTACCACACAGTGTTTTGCCCATGGATGCACATACTTTTATTTGACTTTTACACACTCACTAGTCACATGAATATGAAAATCGATAGACTGGACTCTCATCATTTCATCCTCCTACTAAAAAGAGACGCTCTAATGTGAAAATCGAGGAAAACATCATGGCAGACCATATTACTGAAATCCTAACAAGCTGCAGAATCTACAGTAATGAGTGAAATGCTAATGACGGTGCTGATATGCTCACAATAACAATGTTAATGTTATGTGTAGCAAGTATAATGTGCGTGGGTACCGTTTTAGTTAAGCATGATAGCATGCAAACATTTGGTAAACAGTACTAAAGACTTAAGCGCTAAAGACAGCTTTGCACATATCACCAAAGTTATTACTTAAGGGGTCACAAAAGGTTTGATCAAATTTAAACACAATATTTAAGATGTTTCACTAAGAAACAAGAAAGCTGACCTAATGGTAGCACTGTAGGGGAGGTCAGAGGATCATCAAAGTACTTTGAATTTATTGTCTGGGAACCACTAATGCCTGTACAAAATTTGGTGCCGATCCAACAAGTAAATGAGAAGATTTAATAGTGCTGGCTCAATGAAAATCAGCAGATCACCTAAAATTATGGCTCAGGGCAGCTTGAACATCTGTACCAAATGTCATGAAAATCCTAACAACAATTTTAAGTTATTTCACTTAGGACTGAAATTGTCAGCCTTGTGGCTATTAGCTAAAAAGTTGGGGAAACACCAAAGTCATTTGGATTCATTCTCCAATGACGGTCTGTACATAAATTCATGACAACAGATGTCTAGTTGTTACTGAGATATTTCAGTTTGGACCAAACTGAACTGACAGAGAGAACAACAGGCTCGATGTCACTGCCATCTTCCTATCAGTCTGGCAGTCCATCGATGCAGTTAATTCATATTCATTACATGAATGTGATGATCAAAATACGGCCCAATACACAAACTCAAAAGTCTGTTCCATTCAGAATTTAATATATTCACACAAGCAGAAAAAAGATAACCCGGTTTTAATATAAAGTTTCTGTGTGTTAATGATCATAGAGAGGTTACAGAGACACAGTCATCCATTTCCTCACCAGAGAGTGCACTACCGACAGTAATGATCGTAATCAGTTGTGTTTATGTTTTGCCTAACACTCATCTATACAGTCAGTGGCCTCATTAGTACTAATTCAACAAATGGTGTGTACAGTATGTGTACATAATTAGGAGCAATCCAAAGGGGGGAGAGGAACTGGGCACCAGTTTGAAAGATATAATCGCTCCATCAACAGGCTCGGCAGCACTGTGGGTCATAATGTGCCATGAAGAGGACTGATCACAAGCAAGAAACAAGCCTGCCAAGAAGATTTCAAAGACATCAGCGAGAGTAACAGGAGTAATTTAGCAAAGTCAACCCAGTGCATCTAATCAAAGGTTTAGAGACTACTTAGTCGCAAACATTCCTAGTCAGCTGCAACAGTGCTTTCAGAGAGCATATTTGTCTAATAGGGCCCCTTTCTGCAGCTACTCTCCTCTACAGGGCTCCCACGGGTAAAATATAGACTGCTAATGATTGTGGTACAAGGGTGCAATTTGTACAAATGCACAATTTGTACAAAAAAAAAAGAGGAAAGTGAAGTCATTTGGTCTTTGGTGCTTTTCTATGATGGGGAAGTCATTCAGTCCAACTCATTATTCCAGTCGATTCAACAACAGGGAGTTGGCTCAGTGGTCCGGCACATCCAAGGTCAGCTCCCGCGACCGGCAGCTTGAATCCTGTTGTGGCCATGAATTGAAAAACCTCTGCAGTGACTACAGGCACTGCAAAAAAAAAGTCCATAAATGTAAGCAAAGTGCTGTTTTATGAAGTGATCTCGATGCTATTAGGGAAAACGCTTTCATCTTTGCTCTTTTTCCTGATACAATTTCTGCCTCATGAATGCTTTGGTAAACTTTGCGGTCTGAAAAAAAAACTTTGCCTTTTAGGATTTCATTCAGGTAGAATAAAAAAAGGACTAAATTTATACATAATAAAGGTGAAAATATTCTTTCCGATTCACTGACTCAATATAAGTGTATGAAGTGAAAGCAAAAGCATCTAACACTGATTTGTGGGCTTTTATTATAAATCCACAAGCTGTAATGAGGTGTTCAAAGAGCTAAGCAGTTTTTCTGCATGATATACTTCTAAAGTCACGCTCTGTGTGTCTATAGCACAATTGTGTATGTTTTAAATGTTCAAATGTTTGTTTCTGTGAGTGTGTGTGTGTGTGTGTACCTCGAGTGTGACTGATCAATACTTAGAGAGAGAACGGCGACAGCAGGAGAAGATAAATGGTTGAGTGAAAAATCTCAATCTCTTTGCTCAGCACATTGTTGTACACTGGCTGCACATTTCCAGCTACAATTATGCTAAGCACAAGCATTCTCACACATGCACACATACACACACAAGCACACACACGCACACATACACTCTCACTCACAATCAGGGAAAAAACTCCCACATTATAGCACTGACAAGCACAGGTAAACAGACCTTAACACTTTTACAAACACGGGATATCGTGCAATATCGTGTAAACAGCAGCTGCGGAACAATTACAGTAAGAGCGCCTCTATTTCACAAACGAGCACCTTAGTCGGGATAATGAAAACTTCCAGTGCGAGCAAGTGGAAATGAGCTCATTATGCCTTGGGGAATAATAGAAACCCAGCCTCCGTGTCATTGAGCCTGGTGCTGCTCCGTCATGCCCCGGAGTTGTAATCGGATGGGAAAGAAACGGTTAAACGCTGTGTAAGTCAAAAGTAGGCAACAGAATCTTCAGTAGGTACTGAGGTGAATTTAGTCTTTAACCAAAAATACAAAGCAAAAGACCAAAAGACTAAAAGACAATATTTTAAAATTGAACATATAGTTTTAGCGGCTTTAAAAGGATATATCTTCTTTTTAATAATGTTGCCACATTCCTACATCTCAGTAAAGAAGGTGACATATTATTAGATTTTTTATTTTATTTTTAGAACGATTGATGGCCAAAACAGATAAAAAATTAGACAGATTAAAAAAAAAAATCCTAAGAAGTTGCTAGGCTCCCTTTCTTAAATATTTTATCCCTGTGGTCTAAATACGTTTAGTACTTCACGACGTGCTCTGACCGTAGTCCACACTGTGGTTTCCCACTGCTGCTTAACAGTTACAGTGTAGTAACGGGGCCAAACACAGAGGACAAATGTCTCCACAGGGATCAATAAACTCAACTCAACTAAAGTGAAACATGATGCATTTTAAACATTTATGTATTATTACCAGTTTAACTGAGATGCCTGACTGCGGTAAACAAATGACACCGTGGTGAAGATTTTCTAAGCCTCTGTCTTATATTTATTTATTAAAACTGACTCAGTAACAACCAAGCTCCTGTCTTCAAACTTACAAATGTAGTAATGATATTATTGTTTATAACATTCACTAGGCCATGAACTTATCAATCACCCCCTTGAAGCAAAAATGTTGAGGAGTGATGAGAAATCTTCTGAAATTATGTGACAATAGAGCATAATGAGGTATGAGTATTATCATAATCCAATGTTACATTTATTTGGCAAGTTTAATTAGATTTTTATTGTGAAATGCACATTCATGTGAAGGCTGTTTTTTTATGTGTAAATCTCATTAGGAACTAAGGGAAATTAACTACGAAAACTTCATTTAATTTAATTAAGGTGATGTTTTCTTCACCTTAAATTTCAGCTTTCTCTTTTCAAACAGCTCCAATCACCAAACCTCTCTATCTACAGAACAGTGAGGAAACATGCCGCTGATAGAGGCTTTAAAAACACATCAAACACCTTGAGTAAACCCTCAGAGAGTTGTGTTTCCTATTTGCAACTGAATGACTTCAGTGGCTTGAGTGTTTGGTGTCTTATTGCTTGGCTATGAAATTATGTGATAGTGACAAGAGAACTGAAGAAGCGTGAGAGTTATTGAGACACAGTGGTGCCGCTCTTCAAATGTGGAGTGGGAAACACTCGGAGACAGCTTGACGCACCAAGACGCGCACACACACACACAAACACACCACCCGTTGTAGCACAGAAACAGATCTAACACTCCAACACACGCCAACATGTTAGCCTGCAGTTAAACATGCACACCACACACAAACAAAAGCATTCACACAAAAAAAAAACACATGTACTTGTGTATGTAGCATGTCCTCCCAACCTCATTGTGATGCAAAGCAAACACTTGCGCGAAATTCTGATACGCTCACCATGTCACAAATATCTGAAATTAAATATCACATGCTGTACAATGTGTGCCCTTGAAAGATAAGAGAGAGCAAGAGAGCTAAAGAAAGTGCAAGAGAAATGTAAAAAAGCATGCGCTGTCAAGATAGTATTGTGGATTGCAAGGCTTGAGATTTGACAAGAGGGAGAAGGGTGTATAGGGAGATGGGGGGGTGGTGGTGGTGGGGGTGGGGGTTTCTAAACAGAATGTAGCCAGAAGGAGGAATGATAGCAGGAAGAGCAACATAATGCGGACAGAAAGAAGCAGCATGGAGACGCATTAAAACAGACCTGTCATGCCAACAAAGCAATTCATTAAACTTAGCTGACAGAGAAAAAAAAAATAGGCAGGAAAGGAAGGCGACAGAGAGAGCACATAGTAGAGGAGAGAGGGGGGAAAAAAAGAAGACATTGTAGCGAGCATGGAGAAAGAAATCAAGGTAGACGGGTTTAATGGTTTTCCTCCCTCTTGCTTCTATCAGTGTTAGAGCAAAAGTTGCCACAACCTCATCAATAAGAGCCGAGTGAAGGCAAGACCTGGAACACAATGATAACAAGTACACACTCTGGTAGAACACACCGGAGAGGTAAAAAAAAAAAAAAAAAAAATCAAAGGAAATGACAGATATAGAAAAAAAAGGAAGGAATGAGATAAAAATGAAGGTACAACTGCCAAAGTGTAGAGCAGTGGAGGAAAAGCTGTATATATTTTAAGTTAATGGACTTGAACTTCACTTGAGGCAGGAGGTGCAGGAGTGATTACTACCATTAGGATGCAGGGAGGATGTGTTTGTCAGTGTGTGGCGATGGGCATCTCTGTGTGTAGTTCTGAGTATAACTTCTTGGTGAACCTGTGTGAGTGGGAGCGCGCGAGCGTGTGTTTTTCTGTGCACGGACCTGGCCTTGAATGTCAACTGGGACACACTTATCCACTTCTTCTGCTGGCCTCTTTGCCTCTTCCGTTCTTTTATTTCAACATTTTTACCTCCCCTCCTTCCACCTAGGCTAAAACCCATGAGAGCCGCAGTCCACTCAAGAAAAAGGTCAGAGCCATTTCTTCTCTATTCTCATCCAATCACCCCGCGATAACCCTGCTTCCTCTCTTTCACCACTATCCTCTTCTTCCCCTTTTCACAAGTAAATTCTCATCGCCTGGTCTTTTCAAGAAAAAAAGGAACATTTAATATGTGGTTTGTTGTAGCTACCCAAAGCTTGCACTGTTTAAGAAAATAAAATTACATTTGCAATTTACACATATTCAAATTTTTATATAAGCAAAAAAGTAGAAAAGTCAGTTAATGTGATGCAAAATATCTGACTGCTATAATTAGGACATCTGTGGAAAAATTAAAATTTTAAACACATACACTAACACAAACACAGAGACACATCTGCAAAGACATTCACAAAATGATGCATAAACACAGTTCAGTGTTAGGATTAAAGCATAAATAATTGGGTTAATTTTCTGATGAGTAAAAGGATAATTATAGTTATTCTCAAACCAGCCGTTATTTTCCCAGTTTGTCCAATTATGATGTCTGATTGTGTTCAGTTTTTAACTCTTACATCACTGTTTAAGCTTTTTGTGCTCCCACGCTGCCACAAACAATGCTCTACACTTTCAGAAACCCAGCAGTGTTTGAGCATTTAAACTCTCTACCAAAAAGAAATTTTACTACTTGCAATTTTAAAAACACTGACACTCAAATAAAAATGAGAATTGCCTGCAGTGACTTGGACAGACATTACAAAGTCTTACTGTGCAGCCAAATACTCTTCAAATCAATACAACTTTATCTTAAATTTCAATGGATACCTTAAAATTTCCAAAGATAGCAAACATTCATAGGAGGAAACTTGTTTAAAATGATGCAGAAGACACTAGATACAACGGTGCAGCCCTGACAAAATGTATAGTTTTTGGTTTAAGTATTTTAATCAGTCATAGAGCTTCAATAAGAAGCTGAAACAATACAGGATGAGTGTGTGCATGTGTGTGGGTTTATTGTATTGTCTGTTAGTGTGGAAAAAAATATTCTTTTTTCCTTATACTACTTTAAAGCTGAAATGAGAGAAAAATGTTTAACATGTATATGGACCATTTACAGTTTATTAGACACGTTGCTACTCAGAAGTAGACTTAACTGGTTCCTTTCATATAAGTCGTAAAGTCATTGTTAGCAATGCTTATTGCAGCTTCATATCTCAGTTAAACTTTTTTGAGTCTGTGCTGAGTCACAGTATAGGCTGGGTTTCAGCGCAACGCAGATGACACACATTTATACTTCAACAAAGCAACACATGGTTGTAATTTTCTGTCTTTCTCTACCTGCTGTTAATGACATTAAAATTTTAATACCACATAACTCCTTAAAAAATATATTTAGTGGTAAATCATCTATTAACTAAATAACCTCATTGATAGTGCCCTGGTACTGACCTCCTATAGTGTTCCTGTCGTGTTTTGCATTCGTGACTAATTAGAAATTCACATCGACACAGTTAATTTTTCTTCATTTGTGCTGGACACTGTTTAGCATTTAAAGCCTTTATCATATTTAAAATGTGTTTTGGTGCACGGTGTGCCCTGATATAGCATTTTTCCAAGAAAACAGTAAATTTTTCTTTCATTCACCCATGGAAACTCACAGTTACACACAGGGCACTGGCCTGCTCATAGGAAGCTGCTCAGGACTCAATATCTTGCTCAAGTATGTAAGTAAATCCACATAATACTGCTGTATGTAGTGTAACTCGAACTTCATTCAAAGGCCACATTATTCCAGGCCACTTTCAAATTGACCTATAATCTTTACCAATTAAAGGTTCAGTTCTGACCACTGTTAGCTCTGCTATCCTGTAAAAAAAAGCTGTACACAACTGCCTATATCACTTTCCTTCTGCTTGGCTCTTTAGCAACCCTATAACAAAGTAATATCATGGGTGCCACTGTAATTTGCTGTGGTGCTGCCTGAATGTTCATGTTATTGTAGCATTTATTGTTTCAAAACACTTTTGAAAAAACCCATCTGCTCAAACAGGACAGTCTGTTGGGTGTGCCACTAAAGCAGCTTTAGACTCTATGCTGTATATCTGTGTGACAAATGTGTGATGCTTGTGGTCTGTATCTATTCTTATGTTGTTGTTGTTTTCAAGATGTTTGATTTACCTGTGGATTTAAGGTTAAGAGAAGCATTATATATAAAGAACTGATCATTTTAAACAGGCTTTATTCTTGTCTGTGCCATAGACAAGGATTAAAGCTTAGCATACTGTCCAATACTTCCGCTCACACACACATTCACGGGTATTCTATGCTAACCTGGTAGAGGGTGTGGCTCTTGTCCTTGAAGCAGGGTGAAAGGTGGGAGTAGATCTGCAGGGAGTAGAAGTAGGCAGCCAGCTGGAGCGACAAGGCAGAGTGACACTGTTTCTCAAAACACCTGTTGGCATCCAGCACCTGGATCAAAGGGTTAGAGGATACGAATAAGAAAGTAAGATGATGGTGGGGGGAAAAAAATGAGCCAAAAGCAAACAAACTCCAATGCTAAGTATTTAAACCATTGAGGGAGAATAAATTTCATGACCTTTAAATGAATTCATAATATTGAAAAATAAAAAGCTCAGAATCAAAATATCAAATTCAGTATTCAAGAACCCAAACCCTAAAGAAAAAAAAAAAACAGCATTCACTGTGTCAGTCCATGCAGAACTCACAGCCAGTCCGTTTGTCAGCAACGTCAGACATCTAAACCGAGAGGAGTTAACAAGCTCTCCAGGAAATATCTATGTAATATCCACTCCAGCAGTTTAGTGTTTCACTGGAGATGACGGCGAGCGTTAACACTCATGAGAGATTTCACTTCATTCTCTTGAACACAATCCACTGCAGTCGCCAGTAGGTTTCTCTGTCTCATATTTCATTTTCTTAGCCTTCAGAGTACAATGACTGCTCCTCTGACAGTCGAGACAAGGTAAACAGGAGCCACATATTGTGAGGTGGGAATCTTTTTAAAAAAGTGTTTGAGGGAGAAATGAAAACCATTCGAGAAACAGGGTGTATTGCGTGAGGAACAGGCCGTCACAATGTCATGATAAACTGGTACTGTCATACATCGTTCAGCAACTCCTTGTCTTTTTGTGCCACTTTGATTTGACTTTGATTTGATGCAAACTGCTTAACACAATAGTTTCTCTACAGGGTGCGAACAGAGCTTTCTAAGCCTGTTCCTATTGTGCATGAACAGAACACTGCACAATAATGTGCACGTAGCACATGCATGTAATAACATTGAAGAATGAGTGTTCCAAGTTACATTACTTGATCATCATGAGCACCTGAGTTCTGCATGTTTTTGTGATTACTGGCACGTGTGCATTTGTAATCTCCTGATTCCTGAGCAGAAGCAGCACCATGTCAGAGTCTGTAAGGATCTTCATCAACAGATTCAACCCGAATCCATGTCAAGGACCATCAGCGGTGACAAGAGTTGCTCAGGGCTGCAACCCAGTAAAGGAGTTTGCATCCTCCAAGACTGAAGACGGTGCATCAGGTCAAAAGTGCAACCGTGCACATGTTGTGGTTTTCTCTGACATTTGTTGGGTTGTGCACCATGAATTCATCCCCCAGGGTCACACTGTTCTGAGGCCAAGCACTACTGTTCTGAGGCAACTAGGCTCTGCAACATGACAAGTCTCAGATATTGTTCATCTCACCTCATAGAAAGGTGAGGGATTAATAAAGCATGAGGCTTCACTCAGCCAAATACCAGATTCTCACTTTAAAAATAACCATGATTACATTGTTATACACAAACAAACATTAACAGTCTCTTTGTAAGTGTGACTAAAATAAAGCTCTGTGTGTGTGTTTCTGTATGTGTGTGTGTGAGTGTGTATGTGTGTGAATGTGTCCACCTACCTGAGGCAGGGCCAGTAAGTAGGACAGAGCCAGCATCATGTCCCTGGGAAATGCATCATTGGCCAGCTGCAGCAAAACTGGAGAAGAATGAAGGGATGGAGAGAGAGGAAGGAAGGAAGAAAAGACTTTAACTAAAGCACTGAGGATTAACAATCAACCCTCCCCTCTTGGACGAGTCTCATCCCGCGTTTGTTGAATACAAATGACGGTGCCTGTCAGAATAAACCTCTCTGTGGGCCAGACAGAAGAGAGAGAGAAGGTAAAAATAGAGCAAGACGGGAAGACAAAGGAAAAGGTAAAGTCAAGAAGCGTCATTAAAAAATCCCCCCCCTCCCCCATTCTGACTTCTGGGATTCTGTCCATCTTCTCACTGGGCTCTTGTGTGCTTTTCTATGTTTGCATCTGTTGTGTTCAAATGCTGGTTGTGCATGCGTGCAAATTAATACATGTATTGCTTTTTTTGCACAGGAGTCATTCATTATTCACTGAGTAAGTACATGCTCATTTCACTTAATAAGTGTTCTCCAGATACTTCCAAACTTCACCTAAGTGCACTTTAATGTTGAATCCCCTGAATGCCACATTAGCCGATGCATACTAACAGCACAGACAGTCAGAGGGGTTCTGAAGAAAATCAGCCGAAACTTTTTGTGTTTAGCTGGTTTCAACTTGTCCGTTTTAACCCCTAATCTCGCTGTGCAGGTCATGATGCCTGTGAAATGCATTTACTAAATAAAAGGTTTCTCCAGGCAATTTATTGCTGTGTCCCAATAATAAGTGTACTGGATTTCTATATACTGTAAAAGCATAACAGTTCAGTCTTGACCTTCGTAAATATAGTTTGAAAAAAAAAACTGAAGCTCCACTTATGAGCCTTTTCCAGATCTGAGGATGAAATAAAAACAGTCACTGAGCACAAATATCAGCAGAAGAGCTGACATGATGTCGTGTCAATTTATTGATCAATCAATCAACTGAAAATAAAAGTAAAAACATTCTGCATTCAGTATTTTTTTTAATCAGTAATGGCAAACATCGACTGGTTTCTGCTACACAAATGTAAATATTCATCATGACAGCTTCTCAGAGGCGTTGATTACCATTTTCACTAATTTAGCTCATCAAACACTAAATGATTAATTGAGGAAATACTCATTAGATTGATCACTAATGTAAATTACAGACAGGTGCTGCCCTTAAAAGATCCATCTCCAAGAAAAATGAGCAAACTTTATCCTCTAATAAAAAGTGAAGCTTCAGAAAAGTTAGTCACGCCATTTCAAGTATGACTGCTTTGCCAAACTACATATTTACTAGCACACTGTACTTAAATAAATGTACTGTAACTTTTTCATACATACAGAACTTGAGGCAGAATAGACATAAGCCAGGCTGCACCTCTCAAATGCTGCCGTCAGTAAAGTGACCTACATGTCATATCTCTAATCATGAGCTAGCATTAACATCAGTCTATTGGTAGAAATTTCAAATCACAGATATCTCCCAAATGAGAAAAGGAACATCAGAAATGGCAACAATTAGTGGAAAAAATTGTTAAATTGGTAAAAACAAACAAACAAAAATCAAAATTAGCTAACATTAAAAACACAATGCACTAATACAACCCTACTGCAATTTATTCATTTGAAATGTAAAAATGTAGTCCATTAGCTCAACTGCTAACAAAATGCACAACAAAAGCGGCTAATTTAAGCAATTTAAATCCTGAGTACAATAACAGAATAACCAGAGGTCTTCCTGTTCTCCCCATTCTGTCGACAATGCATGAACGCAGCATTAAAGCCCACAAAGAGAACAAAAACTGTTTTCTACAATCATTCATACATTTCCTCAAGCAGCATCAACCCCCCCTTTACCCGATGAGCTTTAATGATCTGCAGCTGTGAATTGCTCTGTCAATTCCTTTGTGTGTTGCATTGTGGGACAATAGTGTGAATCAATAGACTCAAAACACACTTAAAAATCTCTCTTTTAGTTTCCATACTGGCTGATTTGAACATACTTGGTTTGGACAATCTGTTTTTCAGTCTAATACATGTTTGGAAATGGCTTTGAGTTAGAATTCAACATGGACTTTGGAACATAGTTCTTATTTTCAGTATTCCAAAGCCTGCTGGGATATGGAGTCTGGTCATGACAGAGCTGTGAGCAATGGCATGGACTTTTTTTTTAACTCTCAAGGCAACAAAAGGCAAACCCAAGACGCACACATACACTCTCTCACACACTAATTCTATAACAATTAAAGTGCTTGTAGTCACCTGATGAACCACAAACAGTGTAAACACACAGACTCCCTTGGTTGATCACTCTCACACACACTCACTCACACGCACGCACACACACATTCACTCACTCACTCCAAGGCAGTGGGAGAGAGCAGAGAGAGGCAGAGGCAGACAGAATCACTTTGTAGTCTCAGACCCAAGGAGAACAAAAGCCTGTGTTGGTGATAAGAGCCTGAGACAAAATGGAACAGACAGAGAAAAGTAGAGCATGGACACTAAGAGGGAGACGGAGGCGGGGGAGGGGCAAAAAAGGGAGAGACACATGAACTGTAGAACAAAACGCATGCTAATATGCATACTGTACGCACACGAGTCTACACCTGACACATGTAGTCTGAGGTTCGGCGTGTGCATGGGTGCAGAGGGTGCACCGGTTCAAAGAGCCATGACAGCTCTCTTAAGCGGAGTGCCCACCCTCCTCCTTTTCTCGTTTCCCTCACCCCTCCCCTCCTACCCCCTCTAGGGTTTCAATGAGCTACACCTCAGAATGAGCTGATTACACGCCTCTCTAAAGCTACTGATACCATCGGGACAGGAATTACCAGAGGGGTAAACACACACACGCACACACAGAATAGATAACCCTGACTTAAAAGCATGCCGTATTTCTGCCTCTCAGTGTGTGTGTGTGTGTGTGAGAGAGAGAGAGAGGAAAACAGGGAGGGTGATGAAGAGACACCACGTAGAGGAGTGACTGCATTGAGACTGAGTGTGTTTTCTGTGTGTGTGTGTGTGCGTCCACGCATACATGTAAACACACCCTCCTGCTCCCTGTGTCAGCTAAATCGGGGGAACTGTTAGCAGGACAGGGAGACAGTGACTTATTACTATTTCACCTGTGCAGGCAGTGTGAAAAACAACTGATTATGGCCAACCAGGACCAATGACAGCGTCTATGCTCTGCATGCATGTGTGTGTGTGTGTGTTTCTCCTCACACTACCTAACTCAGCTCAATCCCATTGAGTCACTTTCCACTTGTGTCATCATTAATTACCTCCACCTTATCTGGGCCAGGTGAAAAATCAATATATTTATTTTCTTAAAGGCCATCTCCCAGTCTGTTTTTGAGGACAGCCGGCGTGGCGGGCCGATGTGAGAGTCATTAATCGAAGGTTGTTATCGGATGCCACGCCGTCCAAACTGGCTTTTCACTTTCTCAACACGTTGCACTCCACGGCAGCTCCAAAGGGGAAGGTGACTTTTGAGGAGGGAGATATTCCTTTGAATGACGGCAGCAGGGGACGTGCAAGTGTGTCAGAGATGGTGTGTATGAGCGCGCCATGGTGAAGTGTGTGCACCGCATCCTTCAGTGGCCATGTTTTCAGTATTCACACACACACATACACGTACACACACATTGGTTTGCTTTTTTATTTTTATAGTGGCATTGATTTTGGCGAGCAGCTGTGATCCATCACGCAGCGTGGCCTTGATGTTTTGACTTGATGCTATCTCTCTGGTATCACAGTAGAGACGCATCATTATTTACTGTTGCCGCAGGGTGCGTGGGTATACATTAATTAATCAATATGAGGTTATTCTTCCCCATGTCATCCCCATGTCCGCCACGTATAGGCTCTCAGGCCAGATGGATGGGGAGAGGAGACGGCAGGGCACTTTCTGTAAATACCACAGCTTCAGCAACAAGAAGCAGCTCAAGATGAACAATGCTCACTCAGTCCATCTTTAACACTCACAAAAAAAACTTTTCTAAGTGCTTTTCTTCTTTTTTATTAAATTTGTGTATTTTTAAAAAAGGAAAAAAGTACCCTTAAATTCAGAAAACCCTCACTGAGCTTGCAGTTGCCAAATCAATGGAGCACTTAGTCCCCACTTCAATCACATTACAAAAGCTTCTAAAAAATAATTTGGATAGTTACGAGCTAATTGTTCCAAATGATCTAGTAAGCAGCTACAGGCACCAATGAATGATCCTCCACTCTCATTCTGGCATTTAACCCTGCAGAAGAGCCCAAACTGTATGTTTTTATTAACCTTGATAGTTACATTAACTCAAACTTTATCTTTTTTTTGCACATTTAAATTGTTCTATTTCTATGCTCATACAGCAAGAATGAATAAACCCACTCCATTCACTAACACCAATTGGTTAACATGACGACCAGGTCATTAAAAAGCTAGCAATAAAAAGAAAAGCAGCCTTATTTTGTGCAATTCTACTTTGAACAGGGAACAACGCTAAAAAAAAAGGAAAGCGTGGAGCCGCAGATGGCTGGAGGTTTCAAAAAATATTGTTTGTCTGTTCTGCAGCGAAGTTTAAATCTGTTTCTATCACAGCACAGTTTCAGTCAAGACTACAGCAGCAACAAAAAATGTAAAATACTTCTCCAGCAGTATTTAAAAGCAAGCTTGCAACAGTTTGGAACAGATTTTTAAGAGCAGCAATGTGGGAAATTAGACAGTGGATGAGCTCAGGCTGTGTGACATTGACTCAATAAAAGTCAAATGACAGCTGATTGGGCAGAAATTCCACAGACTAAAATCAATTAGGGGGGCCACCAATACAGGTGTAATGAGCTGGTTAATTATCAAAGAATCTCTTGTGTCAAGAAAGGCAGCACCATACTTTCTAAATAGTCTTGCAGGTTTAAGGGCTGTAATTACGTGGTTTAATTCATTTATTGTAAAAGATAAATCGGATGCATCAAATGTGTAGATCTTGTTCCGCATGCTCACCTTCTGTAGCTGGAAACAGAGTCTGTCCTTCAGTTTTGGCCTCAGCCAGTTTGCCGGTCCTCAGCAAAACCTCGGCGAAGTTTTCCTGTGGCACGTCTTTGTAAGACGAATACACATCTTGACTCTAAGAGAAAGAATGGAGAGGAGAGTGTGACAAATAAATACCTAATGTGTATTTGCTGCACTTGGGGAATCCCAACAGTAGGGAGAGTGGATCAGAAAATGTCTGCGAGATGTGATTAAGGTGACAGAGCGCCCTAATTCCCAGAGAGTCAGACGGATGAGAGACGGAGTAAACAAATGAACTTCAGAGCCAAATAAAGCCTTTTAACACGGGGGCCTTGTGATCATTCATTTATAGGATTCTTGTACATCAAGTTATTTCTCAAGTGTCTGAGAGGTGAACAATGAAGTTTGCGCTGTCGCCGGCCTCAGAGCTATCGCCTCAACGCGCCGTGTTTCCTGTCTGTCTTCGCCTCTCTCGCTCCATCCATCTTTTTTGTCTTGTTGCATTTGTCTCTCTTTCCCTCTCAATCAGCCTCTGCTCCCCCCCCAGCCCCGCTCCCTCCCCACTTCCTTCATCGAAACTGTTAAAGGTAAAAACCAATCCCATTGATCAGCTGGCTCACCGACAGATGGACGTGGGGAGCCATTATTGGTAGAGGGATGATGGAAGATGGATGAACGCTGGGGATGGAGCGGAGGAAGGGATTTGGAGAGGCCTATTAAAATGTCATGAGAGGAGATGTATCGGCCTTCTCTGTTTCCCCTCACGTCCACTCTTTTAGCTATCCACATGATTTGTGTCTCTGAGTAAAAAGCCCAGTCATAGCCCACGGCGACCATTTTCTAGGCACAAAGGTCAAACTACTCCTTTCCTTACTTTTGTTCTTTTCCATTCCCATAACTCCTTATGTCATTATTCTTTTCTTTTGGAGTTTTATGGCGTTCATCTCTCCACTTCCATCTAATACATACAGTACATCTTCCATTAGTGTTATATTTTTTTACCACATCTCCAATTTTCTTCGCTCTTATCGTACCGTTATTCTTCAGTTTATCCTCCTTTTTTCCTGTAAAGTACTGTTAGTACTTCCAAATGGCTTTTGGCATTAAAATTACTTGGTCTGAAATCAATATTCATTTTGTCTCAACACTGTTTTTGAAGGAATTTATAAGTCATAGGAGGGAAAAATCTAATTAAATGCCTTAAGTCATAAACCCACTCAGACATTTTTGCTGTAATTTAAGAAGTGGCCTGAGGTAAACAAAAAAAAGGAGAAATAAGGACAACAGGAAATGTCAGGGAAGGGAAAAACATAATGAGACATGAGGCCCACTGGTCTTTGGCCACTTACCAAGTCTACATAGGGATCATCAATGACTTCCTGATAAAAGGGGCTGCAGCCTTGACGCTCCAGGTTGGAGTTCTCACACTCCCCTTCTCGACTGGTGGCTCCTGCGTTGTGACCCTGAGGAGCCATCATAAAATCATTAAACTTTCACAACATGCCCACGGCTTTGTCATCCCTCTGTCCCACAGCTCCCACTCTCCTCGTTTTTCTCCCCTCCTCAGAAAGAACCCCGCGACCACGAGCCACCACCCCAAAAAAACGCTGTCGAGACCAGAGACGCCATCAATCTCCGCCGCGGCGCCCACCGAGCCGGTCCAGCAGCGGTAAAATATTCAACAGGCAGGCCAATTAATTATGCAAGAGATGAGCTCTTGATTGGTTGTTTTTTAGATGAGGGCTGCGAAGTCTGTGGGCAAGAGAGTGTGAGATATGGGAGGCGGGGGGCACACATGAAACTGTCTCTTCCACACACGCATGCTTGTCGAACACACACACACATGCTGTGCAGCTCAGGGAAGCAGTGAGAGTTAAAAACAAGCATGAAGCGAATACATCTGCAGTCTTTGCTTTGTTACTGATGGCTGCTTGATCATGCTTTTTACAGCACGCTGCTGTTTATGCATTCATAAACACTCATATGTCAATACAACACATAAAAACCACAGACATTTAGACCCACGAGTGAGTTAGTTAGTTAATTCATTAGGCGTTTTATAGCCTTTGGCATAGAAAACTATATGCTTCACCTCAGATTACATCAATTATAAACAGTCAGACTGTTCTTACTTGCAGCGGCCGCAGGTAGTTGATCGACTCCTTCCACCAGCGGTGGTCGCTGACGGCGGTCAGCACAGCCTTGGTGGTCAGTCCTGTGGTGGTCAGCACCTCCATGGTCTTGGCTGTGGTCCTGTGTAGCAGGTCGCCCGCTGACCCCACAGGGGAGCCCACAGAGGTGGGGCAGACCTGAGGTCAAGCAGGACGGATAAAAATGAGATGACTGCCACATCATCATGTTATCATCCCCTTAGGGAGTCTTTATAATCTGAAATAATCCTGCATTAGAACGACAGGGTCCTCCAAACATGCCTTTGTTTGATGGAAGGCAGCATCAGAGGAGTTCTGTGATTGTTACATTTGTATTGTTATTTTTAGAGCAAAGGACAAATTTTGAGGCTGAGGACTCTTGAGCATCAATGTGGTATTACACATGCTTGTTTTCTTTTTTTTTATCACCTACTTGAGAAAAGCACTTCAATAAGAATGGAGCTCTTTGTGTTTGTTGGTTTGTTTGTGATCTGCGTAAGGGAATTATAATATGCACCGTTCAGGCAGCGCAGAGCGCTCCCAGCCCTGCGTGAGACACATGCAGTCACACTGGTACAGAACTGACACATTTACAGTTACTGGGTTGTGTAGTTTCAATTAGGTGTGACACTGATTCGATACACTAAAAGGTAACAGAGTGCAATAACAATATTTTCCTATGAAATGAAGTGTAGTAGAACTTTAAAGTGGCATAAAAATGGAAAAACTGAGGTGTAAGCACCTCAGACTGTACTTATATTCAGTAACTGAGTAAATGCACACATTTCACTGCTGAAAGCAAATAAGTTAATTATCCTAAAATGTCAAAAATCCTTTAAAGCAAAGCAGGTTATCATTTAATTCACATTAAAGCAAAACCAATCTTGCCTTCATTGATCAGCTGCTTTGCTTATAATCAAAATAAAGTACCAATCAAGATACATTTTTCACAAATAAAAACTTTCATCAACTTTAAAATGAACAAAAATGAACAAATTAATTGAGTATTGAACTGTGAATTGCATTCCTAGACTATTTTTTAAAAGCGCACCACCAGTTTCCCAGTTATGTTTGTTAGAACGCAACTGAAGAGGAAATCAAAACCGAAATTTAGAGGGCCAGTGGGCCAGGGCCAAATCGTTTAGTGCCTTTCATCAATACTTCATTTGGAAGGGGGATTGAGGGCCAGTGAATGAACCCAAACACACATACACTGCTTGTAAAAAAAGCACAGACACACACACGCACAGATAAACAAATGTACCTCCAGGGTGCTCACACACATTCATCCAGGCTTAAATATACACGGGTGAGGAGTAGGGACATCAATACAACGATAAAATGACAACAGACAGCTTCAAATGAGCACTCATCCACCACACAAAGGGGATGCGATGCAAGTCATGAAACATTAACACCCACTCAAGGCATCATAAAGCTGGCGGTGCTGAAGGGGAGGAGAAGGGGAGGCATAAATAAACCAGGGGGAGCCGAGCAACCTTAACACTAGATTTACACCTCATCAAATATGGAGCAAAAGGAAAAACACACAAACTGAACAACAGGGTAGAGACACACCTACAGAGGAAGAGCAGACGGATACAACTTTGACAGACGGAAACACTGAGGTTTATTTTTTGAGACGAATGACACAAACCTTAGCAGAGTCTGTCTCATCGGCCTCACGTCCGCTCTTTGTATCAGCAGGCTCCATTTGATAGTTAACAGCCTGGTACAGCACCTGATGGACAGGAAGATTTGGTTGAATTGGTTGAATTGGAAAAGCTAAAGGCACAGTGACAAAAAAGAGGTGGTTTTCACCGTGTACTTTGAAAGAATTTTTTTTTAAAAATAGTTTTGAGTCAATTTTCTGTTGGCCACCTCTTCACTTGTCACACAATTTCGCAGAATAGTCATTAAGCGAAAGAAAGAACCTGCACTGACAGCTTAGAGTCTGGTTTTTTCGTTTATCAAGAGCACAGGTTTTCACTGTTCTGGCTCGTGACCCTCAAAGGTTGAGCTGAGAGAGAGTTGATTGTTAAATTCCCTCATTCCCAGGTTGTCAAATATGAACTATCTCAACAACTGCTGCTTTGTCACACTGTATATTTGAAGCGATTTGGGGTCTTGTCACAGCAAAGCGGTCTGAGCACTGGTATAACTAATAAATTGTACTTGTAAGTTTTAGTATTAAAACTTTAGTAATTAGTTGAAATGTTCATTTATAGAATTATTTTACATATTTTTTTTAATCTTATGATATTGAGTATTGGTACAGAGTAATAAGCTCTATTTGTGAACACAGTTAGTATATAATAATTTAAGCAATAAT
Organism: Acanthurus lineatus; assembly: GCA_029814665.1. NCBI lineage: Eukaryota > Metazoa > Chordata > Actinopteri > Acanthuriformes > Acanthuridae > Acanthurus > Acanthurus lineatus. The sequence goes on from JAPZDV010000010.1 coordinate 10,144,495, forward strand.
AGTAGATGGAGCCATCGTGACATCAACTATTGGGTTGTGGACAACAATTTTATACCCTTCAATCTGTTATTGTACTTGTCGCCACTGTGGTTTTCTTTGAATCTAGAAATAAACATTCTTGGAAGGGAGGGCAGACCCTGTAGATTTATTTAAAATGGCTAAATTAGCTCCACAGACCAAAATGTTTTGTTTTGTTTGTTACCATGTTTATCTCTACTTTAAGTTTGGCCATTATAACATGGGTCTTTTGGAGAAGTGGCCATTGGAAGAACTGTAGTTTTTGGCACTTGTGTGTTTGTGTTGATGTCAGCAGAGCTTCCCACTTGGTAGTAAAAATATAAGAATTTAACATACTAAAGGATCCATACTAGTCGAACCACAGTGAAAACAAAGAGTGACCTGAGTCTGCAGGTCGCTCGAGGCAGCTAAGAGGCCATGGATGATGTCTGGAGGACAGTGGGTGAGAGAGAAGGCTAAAAGCTCCTGCCGGGCCTCCAGATCTCCATAGCCCTCACACTGACCGAGCAGACTGCACACATCCCACGCTGGACTGTACCCTGGAGGAGGAACAGAAGGAGGCACATGAGGCAGGGGGGTGAAGTAAAGAGGTGTAAGAAAGAAAAGAAGAAACAAGGATGACTAAATTTTAAACTGAAGTAAGATTGAATAAGGTCAAATGTAAACACAAATTTATTCTATTTATTCTCTTTTAAACATATCGCAATGTATTCAAGCAGATATAATTCTCTTCTTTCTAGTGTCCTTCTGTCTCTGTTGATCCATCAGGAATCCCTTTAGATAGAAAAAGGGCCCCTTAACACAAAAAGACATGCTCTGTGAAATCTTAAAATTTTTCATAACAAAACTGCAGAGGATATGATGCCGAAATACTGATGATACAATAAAGTGTAATCTTCCAAGCCCTCGGGATATTAATACATATTTAAGTCTAAACCATGTTTCTGCTTGAAGAAAATATCATTGTAATAACTGCGCTACACTTGTACCGGCTTCATCACAGTCAAACAGCAACACACCAACCTGACTTCATTCTAACAAACAGATTCAATTATTCCCACTGCGGTCGCAGACGGAGAACACTGGTGTTTATCTGATTACGCCTTCTCCTTCTCCTCGACACTTCTTTCTCATCCAGGCTGTCTCCTGTTACTCAGCATTGTGGGAAAACTCAGTGAAATTCTATTAATTTTGATTTTTTTCTGCGGCGTAACGTGAAACCAGGGCAGAAGAAATGTGTACCATCATGACAGTAACCAGTTTAAACCCCTTTTCATATTATTTTTCATATATTTTAATGCATGAACAGACTCCAAGTCACTCAATCTGGGTTTTGTCTGGATGTGAGATGCATGAAGCAGTTTTTTTTTAAACCATTAGAAAAAAAACATTAGATAAAAGCATTTCTGGCACCAACCTGCAGCCATGAGGTCCTGACAGTGGATGTAAGAGGCCTTAAAGTCCAGACACTGGAGAGCTTGTTCTGCCAGCAGGGTCAGCACTTGACCTTTTCTTGTGGCCTTGTCATCTCCTAGACACACACACACACCAGATAGATGTTATTTTAAGTACACATTAACATTGGACAGATGCAACACATGAAAGTCTTTTTCATATGTATTCTTAATCTTGAGAAATGTCAACATGTCGAAGCTAAACGTGCTAAACACCAAATGTCATAATCCTGCACATCACGCACAACATCTGGCTTAATAAGCTTTTATTATATCTCCATCTGTCTACACACACACACACGCACACATGCAGGCTTTAAATTTAAACATAAAGACATCTGAACTTATTAGCTGCACTGCAGACAGAAGCCAAGACTACACATTAATCCCTGTCTGCCATAAATGAGGTTATTGCTGTGTCTGTTCATCTCAAAGTGGGAGTATGGAATATTGAAAAAAACGCCATCCCGCTGTCTCCCTAAACAGGAATAAATCTCAGTTTAATATCGTGGTGTCTGGGGGGATTGGCTGAGGTGTTAACATTCGTGTGGCGGCTCAGGACAACCTTTTGATCTCTGTCGAAGCTCAATAAACAACAAAAAAAGAGAGGACGGGACGATCAAAAGAGGCAGAGGCAGAAACAGGACTTCTGATCAAACCTGTACACCGAAGATCAAAGAACGCGGACTGAGATGGAGAAATGTGATGGTCCTGGATTGGTAAGTGAGTGTGTGTGTGTGCGCGTGCGTGTGTGTATATGTGTGTGAGCAATGGATAGAAATGCTGTGTTTACTATGAAAGGTAAAACTTGTTGGTCAAATATCTTCTGGTTGAAAGGTTCCTTCAAAAACTGTCAAGACCTCAATATAGCAGAGGTTGTGTGTGTGTGTGTGTGTGTTTACTTGGAGGTGTATATTCACCCCATGGGTTTATGAAGACATTCTCTGGCATTGATTTTAAGTCCGTCTAAATCAGGCATCTTGGGCCCTTACCTGATGTCGATGGGCCAATCAAAGGGTTGGATGAAAAGGTGAGAAATGTCAGAAAAACAACAAATTTTTAAAAAATACTCTTTGACTACAACACCGACTCCTCACTGGATTATCAGGATCCTTTTCCTTTTCTGCACAGTTTAATTTTCATTTGAAATATAACAATTATTGATTAGTTTAGACAAAAAACAGCTTCTTTTTTTAGCTCTGATCGTATAAGACGGAATGATTCACGCAGTGTTTCTGCAGACTGAGGTAGCAACCAAACCCTCAGGGTTTTTAACCGGTGTGCTGGTGATACCTGCATTAAATATTCACCACAGAGCCCCTGAGCTATGCGCCCTTCAAAAGCCTTCCCCCCCTGCATTTATTTATTTAAAAATTTGTTTATTCCTCCTCTCATCTCCCTCTGCCGCTTTTTCTTTTTCTGAAGCCACACAGAGAGAGAGCTGCCTGCTGACTGAATGTGAGCTGAAGACACAGAAATGCCACAAGGCCAGTTAGCAGGTTTCCTTTAGCTGGCGACAGGCCTCAGAGAGAGAAGACAGAACGAGCCACGAGACGAGAGATGAAGGAGGAAAGATGGAAGAAAGCAAAAGACACTGAGAGACAGAGACAGACAGACTGATGCAGAAAAGATGAGCTCATACGCTCGAAGAGAAGAGGGACAAAGCAAAGATGGAGATACAGAGAGACAACAAAGGCGAGGTTCGTGTCATTTTGGAGGACAGGGAGCGAAAAGATGAGACATCTTAAACTTTCCATCATGCTGTCAGTTCAGTGTTGCGTTTGTGGGCGGCTGGAGGGCTTCCAGTTTTCAAAATATGAGCATATATTCTTTTTCAATCTGATGGATTTTCATCTTGGGATCCAAATCCAATCAAAACACAGCCAACATCACTTACGTTTCATGTGTTGATTTGATTGCACTGCTCATCAGTCCGCTGTGAGTGCTGTTTGTAGTCCCGAGTGGAAGATATGTAAGCTCACATAAAAACATAAACAACCCATATTAAAGGAAATTAAAAATTCACTGTAAGAGAATCCCATTTGGAATTAGCACAAGACGTCTGATGTACAGTAAACATGCTTTTGGTGGAGAGCGTGTGCTTGAAGAAAATGAACACGAGAGGATGGGAAAAAAGAGGAACACTCAGTCTGAAGATCTGTTTACAAGCATGAGGCTTGACAGCAGCTTCCCTGGCAACGTCTGTGAGCATGGAGGACGTTGCTTAGGGAGCTGAGATGTTTCACAGCGTGCTGAGAATTAGCCCAACAAATGTTTCATTTCACCTTTTTTTTATCTACAAACTGTCCTTTGGTCTAATTTTGATGTTTGATCATTATGTATCTCTCTTGTGCAATTCATCTGAAAAACTATCAGAGGCAATGCGGCAATGTCTACTGTTGACAGTCAAACTCTTTCAGACAATTTTTTGCAAATGACAAACATATCAATATGAAAAAAAGGCATAATAATTATCATACAGATCAATATTTAGTTAAATGTTGCTTGCCACCACCTGTTGGCATTAAAAGTGGTCCATCTTTTATCTGTTCTTGAAGCAAAATGGCATCACACAGTAGGGACTATATTGACTATATTGTGTTAAAAGTAACTTTGGAAAGAATGGAAAAATTTAAGTACATTTGTCTTTAGGTTTTAAGCCTTTTTTTGGAACTTTACACTGCAGGGCCAGCATTAGTTTAGTTAATGTTAGCTGTGAGGTTTACAAAACGTCCCTATGTCCCTGAAGATATGAATATAACTACATGTTATATAGAAATGGATATATTGCAGGAAAAATTCATTTACTTGGTAAAGTTGTGCTACTGCACAGTGGCCAGCCAGATTTTTTTCCCCATTAACTAATCAATAGGTAGAAGACTAAGTAAAGTTTCTGAGCTTCAAGGAGTGTAAACACTGGCATGCTAATTGTAGTTAGAAACAAAAGAAGTCAATATTTGCTTAACATTTTTTGAAAAAAGGCCACTGGATAAAATCAAAAGCTCTGTGAATCAGTCAACAACCCACAGCACTGAACTTCTTTATGCTTTTATTTACCAACAGGCTCTTTAGAAATTTGCAAAACCTGTGTGTACAGATTTGACTTAATTACACTTGTCCATTACTGACAAAACACATGAAGGTTCAGTGCAGGAAAAAAAGTTCAGAGCACAAAATGATGCGTCTGGGGAGTGAAATATGCTCTCTCCTTCAGGATGTGTGTGCCTGTGCTTAAGTATGGATTTTTACTTGCAAGCTGTAACGCCACTTGTGAAGATGAATTTCCCTCTTATGTTAGAACTGTCGTGTACTCACCCAAAGTACCCCCGCGTGCTGGGCTACGTCTCTGCGCCTCACGCGGGCGGTTCTTTATCACTTAATCTCATGAGCTTTGTCATGTAACGCGCTCAACGTTTCCCTTCGCACACATGATAAAACTTTAAAAATAAAAAGGGAGAAAAGATGATAGGATGATAGGATGAGGTGTGTGTGTGTGTGTGTGTGTGTGTGTGTGTGTGTGTCTGTAGGTACCTGCCACTCTGAGAAGTGAGGCCAGATTCAGCAGAGTAGTGGACTGCTTGTAGGCGGCGGAGCATTGGGCGATGCACTCCTTTATGAGGGACAGACGGTCTGACCGCAGACGCACTGGGAGGGAGAGAGAGACAGCAGAGGGGGGGGATGGGTGTCAGACATGTTCTCCTAATTACTGTATTCAGTCTGGAGAAGTCACAGCTGATGATACAAATGATCTGGTGTAAATGATGGATGCAGCTTCTGTCACCATGTCTGCAAAACAAAAAAGCTGCAATTATAGCGAAGCCCGACCCCAACGATGTCTTCAGTACCAATGACTTATTTTTTTTGCATAATCATAAAACAAAAGAAAGTAGAAAAGCAATAATATTTGGCAAAAATCCCCTGAAATCAAGTCATTATTATGCATGAATACTTTACACTTGAGGAACTGACTTTTAATCAAAGTTGACAATAACAGTAAATACAACCCCAAAATATATTTAAATGGTAAATGTGAGTAAAAATTTGATTATCATGAGGGAGAAATTAGAGCTGCAATGATTAATCAGAAACCTCAATTATTCTGCAATAATTTTAATACACTGATTAATCATTTAAGTCATTTTTAGCCCAAAAAATTAGCACATCTCATCTCGTCTCCAGTTTGAGGATTTGCTGTTTTTCTCCTTTTTGTATCACATCCAACTGAATCTCTGTAGGCTGTTAGTCAGACGCAACGAGCCAGATGTGACCTTGAAGTCAGAGAAACTGTGATGGTCATTTGTCACTGTTTGCTGACAATTTACATGCCAATTACCAGAGAAAATAAAAGCTGATTACATCATAATGAGAACAATAATTAGATGCATGTCCTAAAAGTAACAAAAGATAAAACACAAGAAATATGTCATTCTGGTATAATTCACAATAATAGGACAGGTATAATTCTGTCAACATCTGCCCTTAGTTACCTGTGATAGTGTAAAACAACATGATTGGTTCTGAATGTCCTTTCATAATTTGGATGTTTTATTCTGGAAACTCTATGGTATCTGGAACCCCACTGGGTAAAGAGTGGGGTACCAACAATGGTAATAATGGTAATAAATGTGTTCATAAATTTATTAATTGTTTATACATATTTTACATTTATATATCACTGCAGGACATAGATTTAGGATCTTAAATGCTCATGGCCATGAACTATATGCATTTCATTCAGCAAATATTTTAGAGGTTTTAAACATTTTCATGATTTACGAAACTTCCGAAGTTCCATCTCCATATTTCTCTACACTTGCAGTGAAAAACCTGAGAAATAGCACATTTAGTGCCTCCACAGGCCTCTGTGCTTCCTCCACACCCTGCTGCGTATGTTTATGGCTCGGCATAACTTTGGGCGAAGCCTAGAGGGAATTCCGTGGAAGGTGGTGCGTATGAAGCGTCGCCGGAGGCGCTGTAGGAGGGCTGCAGGAGACTGACTAAGATGGATTACATATGCTCAAATCCTCTCCCTTCATTCTTGTGCGTGTTTGTGTCAGAGTGTGGGAACTTACAGGGATAGGGCTTTTACTTTTTTTGGAAAAGTAAAATACAGTGTATTTTATTTTGTGTGTGTGTGAACAGAATGCATGTGTGTGTGTGAGTGTGTGTGTCCTTGAATCACTACAAAAAAAAATGCATGAAGGCACTGCAGGCGATGCAGAGCTGCGGACCCACTTTGGCCCTGAGCACTGAAAATAGGCTTTAGGAAGAAATCACTGATAGAAAGAAAACACTACACAAAAAGTACAAATAGGAATTTTTCTTTGACTAAACTTCCTTTCCTTTCAGATATTCTTTGCTTCTTTTCTCTGTTGCATCTTTTCTTCACTCCTTGCTTCCCCTACTTTCTTCCTCAGCCCCCTGTTCTTATGTTGCCTCCTATCAAAGAATAAGTGGTCACTGGCAAAAAAAAAAAAACGTAACTAAAAAGCAGGCAGTGAGGAGAAATAGGAGTGAGAGTTAGGGGCAAAAAAAGAGTTACAGGAAAAAAACGACAAAACTAAGAGGGCAAGTGAAGCAAAAAGAAAGAAGGAAAGAGAGAGAGATACAAAGAGAGATGGCAGTTTGTGACTTCCTCCTCCTTCACAGTGGTTTTATGCTGGCAGCTCAGTTTGATGAGGGCATAAGTGGGGGAGAAAGCAGGGGCCTTGGAGGCAAACAACACCTCGGTTCAGAGGTGAGGCGATGAGGGGCCAAGCTGGTTCACTCTGACTGCACAGATTTCTTTAACAGAGAGCCATGCCTGGAAACTGCTGCGGTAGGGGTACCGATGGGAAGCCAGAAAAGAGAGGAAGGAAGAGTGTGGGGGTGAATACTGATTGGTCACGTTTACAGATGGAGCAGAAATATAAAAAAAGGTTGTGTGTGTGTGTGTGAGTGCACACGGGAATATGTAGGAGAGCACACACACGCAGAGACCAAACACTTCAATCCTAATTAGGCCATCAGCAGATGTTGTTTGCTCAACAGTTGATCCATAAATAACCATATATTTAGATATAGTGGCAAGATGAAGTGACATATGGAGGGATGGGAGAACTGACAGCAGGGAGGGAGACAGGTTGCATGGTACATGGGTGAGATTGGTGTGGGGGATGGCAGTCTTACATCCTCTACATTACTGAGTGTGAATAAAAAACACTTGAATTAATGCAAAAAATACAAAAAAATTCAGATTATAATAACACAGGTGTAAGTTAACCCCCAAATTCAGCTAAATTACAGCTAAGAATGTATAAAAAATGCAGCAGGGGTCTGCACAGGACAGACACTGTGGGGGTTGTGAACTTGTGGAAACATAGTGTGTGATGCTGGAGGTAAGAAGGCAATGACCACAGCTGACTGACCACAGCTCCGAGTACAAGGAACAGCCACGCAGAGCTGAAAGTTAGAGCTAACCAGCTACAAGCAGCTGCTGTCAGACTCTCCATGTCCAGTGCTGGAAAAACAGAGAGCCTGCTGGAGCTTTGACAGTCGCTACATGTACATTCATGGCTCTTTGTAAAAGTTTCTGTGTGGTACCTGTGTTGTGGCTGAGCTAGAGGCTTAGAAAGGCTGAAAAGGCTGAGAGGCTCTCCGTTGTGGCGGAGTGTCAGTATGCAGACGATGTTTATCATGAAAACATCATCAAGGGAAAGAAAGAAGTACAGCAGTAGCTGCTACAGCTGTCGAAAGCATAATCCCAAAACCACACGGCCACAATTCAAACATATTCGGCAAAAAACTGCATTATCTCCTATAAACGACAAGCCTTGATCAACATATATTTCAAAATGAGCACATTTTACAGGCTCCTAATCAATGATGAGGGAGGTGGGCCGTCCATTTCTAATTAGAGGGTATTAACATTCTTTTTGAACACAAGTTTCAGAATGTAAATACAGACTCAAAGGGTTTACTTTATGTCAGCATTGCAAGGCTGTGGATGATTTCAAACTGTAGATACTACTTAGGCAATTATCAACCCATGAAATGAAATTTTTTTAAAAAAACAGTAACAATGTCAAACTTAACACCAGCATTGATCCTGCATCCTCCATTATCCTGCAGTGTTTCATCAGAGTAGAG
>JAPZDV010000010.1:10153194-10190719 GCA_029814665.1 Acanthurus lineatus
ATCCTGCATCCTGCATTATCCTGCAGTGTTTCATCAGAGTAGAGTCATATTATTTAGTTTGCAGCTCAAAAACATCTTAAATTGTGAAACACCACCTCAGACTGAGCACGTTTTCTTCCTGTACACAGACACACACATTTTATTTTGTTACCTTGTAGTGGCAGGATGTTGACGCCGAAGTCCTCCAGTTGGCTGAGGGCGCTGATGAGGTCCAGTTCATCCTGGATGGCCACGGGACAGTCTGTGATCAGCTGGAGACACGCCCTGATGAAAACAAAGAACTGTTAAACAGGTCAACGTCCAAGAGGTAACCAATCAGATAACCAAGTAAAGATCCGAAACAGGAAATCTGAATTTCAACTTCACACTAAAGTTTTTATGATCTAAGCATAAAAACTCTGATTCATATTTATGAAACCCACAATGCAAAAATGTCACTTTGCACTTTAATGGAGGTTTATGAACTGAACTGTCTGGCTCTTAAACAGCATTTTGGCAATGAGCAACAATGAGTTGATCTTTTAATCTTTTGCAACTTGTTGATTCAGTTGGATTTTGTTACCTTGTGATAGAGTCAGACAACAGTCTACAGTTTTCAGTCTTTGTGCTGAACTAAGACACCCAGCTGCTCGCTGTGCCTTCATATTAAATGGAAAAGAATACAGTCATATTGTTCCTTGCGTCTAACAGTGTCAAAGTATAAATGTCAAACTATTATTTTGAGTACTAGGAAGGAAAATGTGAAATTACAAGTCATTCAAATCATTACCAGTTTTCTACATTGGAGGTAATTTAGTTTAAACTTGTAAAACAAGAAGGCAAACGAGTTCTTGCAACAAAAACAAACATGAATAAAAACCAGTCACTTCTATTTAATCTGATGGTATTGCAGAAAATGGCTGTAAGGCAGGAGATGATGAACTGAGTGGGAAGGACTGAATGACGTGTACTTATTCAGTTACACGCTTTTTAGATGTAGCAAAAAATTGGTTAATAAATCTGAAGTTTGTAAAGGTTCAACACTGCGATCAAAAACTTGGTGAGATGACTCGCAAAGATTTATTTACAAAGTCTGGACTAATTTGATAATCTACAACAGAGGAGTTTTCTCTTGCAACACAATCCACACTCATTACCCTTGGTAGGATTATGCAGCACATCATTTTGCATATGTAACAGCTACCCTGAATGTGTGTGTGTGTGTGTGTGTGTGTTTGTGTGTGTGTGTTTCAGATGCAAGTGTACTCTCTAATTTTCTTGTTTTTTTCATTGCATAATTACACAGCGGAGCCATATGCAGCAGAAACTGAGACGGAAAAAGGAGAAAAAGGGAATGATTAATTTTACAAACAAATAAATCCCACATAAAACAACTGCTCAGAGAGGAGCTCTGACGTCAGCTGGGTGGAGAGGAGAGAACTTGTCCTTGGGGTGTGTGTTCAGTGAAAAAACACACACTGACCAACAGTTTTTTTTAACACTTATGGTGTGTGATCAAAGACGACTAACAGACACAGTATGAAATACATGTGTCAAGAAGGTTGGTGTGATATTGCCAATAAGTCCAGAGTGCACACACTCTGCAAAACACTCAGCACAGGGTCTTGGAGCATGGCTGGTGTTCTTGCCAGGAACAAGAGGTCCATCCTGGCAAATGAAGGCAGAGGAAAAGGGCCGTGGACGGGCGAATGAGAAACAGAAGGAGGGCATGTCGATTATGTACACACGCTGTGAAGTGGCTGCAGGCGCGTGTGTGTGTGTGTGTGTGTGTGTGTGTGTGTGTGTTTGTGCATGGAGACTGCCTTCGAAATAAAATGGTGGAAAAAACTCTACTCAAGTCACTATGTGCTTTGCAGCGTGTACACCGTAATTTGCAGATAACTACTTCCCGTTAAATTGAAATACAGAAAAAAGACAAGGTAATGTTACGGGTACTTTCCATGTTCTTTTTTAAAAACTGTATCTCCAATCTCATTTCATGTATTTTCTGAGTCAGTGGTTTACTTTATATCTATTACATTTGCCATTTATACCTACGTTACAACTAGAATGCTCTAAATGCAGAGATTAAGAGAAAATGGAAGGAGCGGCTCTCCTGCAGGAGTAGCAGAAGTTCTTAGCTGTCTGGAAGAAAAAAAAGCATTGGCAATGTTTTGACCATGATGCGATAATGATGGAGAAAAACTTAGAAAAAAGACAGTCCCTGTCGTCATAAGTCACACTGTTTTTTACCAAAATCTAAAAAAAGGCAACAGTAATACGATGGACTTGTTGTGACTCCCTAAAACACTGAGCTTTTCACTGAAAAGTTCCTCCCAACCTCTGCATGCACACCGAAGTATTGAAGTATTAAAGTAACAATGTTGGTAAAACTTGGTTAGCGAGCTAACTTAGCAATGCTGATTTTTCACATGCAATGTCAGTTACTGATGTTATGACTGATTGGCCTACCTGCTATATTTTACTTTATAAAATGAATTGAAAGTGTTATGTTGAACAAATTATTAACTAGGTCCCCTTTTCACATGTACTTGAGTGGGTGTCACCGGTTGTAATTCTCCATTTTTCTTGAGTAGTTTTTAAGGGTATGATTGTACATAAGTGCAGAATTTCAGGTCTTTTCCTACGACTGGTTGTCATCAATAGAAAAGCATCAGAAAGGCACCAAATTGAGCAGTGCACCAGCAACGGCTAACACAATCATCTTCTGCTTTTTCCTTCTTTTACTTCAATTCTGTGTCATTTCCTCTCCAGCTCTCTCCTACTCATACAAGGTCTTGCCAGAAGAGCTTTCTCAAATACAAGGAACAACAGGCAACTGAACAAATCATCTGTTTGGGGCTTATCTCTACTTTTTTCCATTTTTCTTCTTTCTGCATAATGACTGTTGAAATATGTGCACTGTTCACATCAAAGTAAGATTTTATGACAACTTTTTACATCTATCTAACATGAATTTTAAATGAAGCTGTTGACTCTGAGCCTGATTTTCAGCAAAAAAAAAAAAAATGTGGCAAAAGTAAAGTTGGAAAGCAAATGATGGATTTCTTCAAATGTGAGAACACTGAGGTTTTCTGCATTTGCTAAAACAAATCTGAATGAAGATGAACATGAAACATATCAAGCATGTTGACTTGACCTTGTTGGGCTCTGATAACAACATGCAACACTGCTAACGGCGTTCCCCTGGAATCAACAAGGAACAAAAGTACTAGAGTAAAGAAAACAAAAATGTAATAATAATAATAAAATAAATAATTTTTAAAAATGATTTGTTTTGGCAGAAGAACTATCATTTCTTGAAATGGCAGATTAAACTAAAGTGCACATGAGCCTAACTTAATTTGCATTACTGGAAATAGCTTAACTATATTTGGGAAATTTAACCTTTTTTGTTTCAGACTTGTTTCTTTTTGGCCAATTAGGGTCAGCATGAGTAGCTGTAAACAAAATACTGACTTATTATTACCTAAAAAGATGATATCTTTGTCTTTTAGCTGTTTGGTGCTGGAAGGGAATGTATTTTAAAATCTGAAATAGCTGCCTGATGCTGGTGGGAATGCAGTTGATGAGAGTGGCAAGACTGAACCAAAACAGTAACATTTTGGGCTGTAAAGCAAAAGTAATGACCTGAAGGGCAACAATAAAACAATCTGTACAGCTGAATGAACTCCTGTGTTGGTTGTGAAAATTATCCGTAGGTTTGTTGCTATGCAACACACCTTTTAAATGTCGCATTTTGATTCACTGTTTATGCATGAATGTTGATTATTGCAGCTTTAAACTGAGATTTATGAACTTACTTTATTTGTTCAGATTTTTAAAAACCAGCTGATACTTTGTTGTTGCCCCCTACTGGGTGTAAGTCTCTCCGTGTGACTGTGTCTCTCCGCAGTGTGACCTGAGTGATGCTTCAGTAGTTGGAGGGAATTCCCATGTTATTTTAGGAGCAATCTTTTTGTCCTGCCCGCTGCCACCGACCGTTCAGGACACATGCAGGTGCGTTTTGTGTGTTAGTCTGAGTGTGTGTGTGTGTGTGTAAGTTTCTTTGGCATTTAGCGCAAAGGATGAAATATGTGTCTGTAGAGCAGTTATTTTAATCTTTAGGACAGAGGCAGCAAGTCTGTGTGGACTATTAATTTCAGCAAATGTTCACGCTACTTTCTGTCTCACATATCAAATTCACACCCAGGAAACACACACAGATGCACGCGCACACAGTGGGAGTGTTACAATGGATGATGTTGTCCAAGCGGGTGTAGTGGGGCCTCTGTATTAGTTACTATAAATGAATGACGACCCAATTACTGTCCCACTTCCCCAATAGGAACAGACGGTAAGGTTAGGTGCCCACTGGCTTTCCTCAGAGATCTGAAACCAGCAACAGACTCACATGCAAATACTTTTACTTGGTTTAAACTTCATGTGACGCACTATAGGAACCTTTTGGTGTTCTGGTCATGCAGGTAAAAAAGCATATGTTCACCTGCACAGAAATAAATGGTGCTTCACATACATCAACAACAAGGAAGGTCAGCCTCACAGACAGCATGCAAACACTCTTGCATGATAATGTTTGCAAAAGTTTGGTCAACAATCACATCCCACCCAGAACTTTACCTCAAAATAGCATCTTCACTTTGAGCTTTACTGAATTAAATTTATAACCAGGCTCTGAATCCAACTAAGTACCTTAAAGTTGTGAGAATTGGCAAAAAGACCAGTGACAACCTTTAAAATTGGTCCTCAAAAGGAGGGAAATACTGATCCTTCATTCTGCTCCTCACCTGGCGAGGCCCATGCAGGGGTCGGTCAGCGTTGTGGACGAGTTGAAGTACTCTCTGGCAGCAGCCAACACCAACTCCACACTGTTGTCATAGGCCACCTTCAGAGCATAGCCTTTACCCCGGAAAGACAGGCTGACGGGAACATCCTGGCTGACCTGAAGTATTTGCAGAAAACACGGAGATCTTTTTAATTTAATATGGGTGGTTTAATATTTGGAGACTGCAATGGGCAGTGTGAGTGCAACCCTGCGAGCCAGAGTCTCGAGTCCTTTTCAGTTTACCTTAGAGCAGTGCATGAGCTGCCCTGCCAGGCGTATGTTTTCCACACGGCTGGAACACAGCAGAGACTCAACAAAGACCTGCAGCAGACAGGGAGGGGGAGAAGAAATAATATGCAGGAGGAGACGGCGCTTTACTGAGCCAAAGTTTAAGCTCTGTTTGATAAGTTGCACCGCAGAGCTCGGTGGTTCATGAGGCGGAAACACGCAGCTCAGTGTGTGAAATGTAGCCCAAGGTTTTATTCAAGGTGCAAATTGCGCAATTAGACACTTTGTCACCTTTAACTGCAGGTTAATATTACATATTCCGATCTAATTATTCGGTGCAATCTTTTATGTTTTGCTGCAGTGCAGTACCTGGTGGCACGTCTCCGGTTTTAGACAGGTGTAGACGTTCTGCTGCATGTCGAGCAAATCCTGCAGTAGACCTCTCCACGCTGTCTCACTCACTGGAGGGTTTCTGGACACACACACACAAGAAATGTAAGCACGTTTGTGGGATCTGCACAGGCATTTGTGTATCTAAGTCTCTGTGTCCATGCGTGTGTGTGTCTTACTTGCGGCCAGTGTGGCGGCACAGTTTCACCATAAGTTGGTGGGCTTCTTCTTCGCTGCTCTGGCTGTTCTTTACATATGAGGTGGGCTTCTGCAGGCTGTGTTTCTCCAGAACCTCCACCACACTGTTAGGCACACACAGGAACACACATGTGCTGTATAATCACTTGTGTCATGTAGCAGGTAAACACAAATAAAATGGCACAAACCGACACAAGATGAGGAAAACTGCATGATAAAAAAAAACAGAAAAATACAGTTTCAAGTCACATCAATCGACTTATTTTTTCAGTAAAAGCAGAAGACAGGGTGATTGGCAGCAGTAAGTATCACAGTAGGAAATGCCAAAAACAAGAATCAGGGGTAAAATGAAACCTGAAAACTCCAAAAGAGAGTGCCGAGGAGGAAGACAGAAGATGTGTACGCTCTAAGCTGTTCATTATTTTGGCAGCAGAAAGTCATTTGCAAGTCACCGTGCAGATGGAGAGAGTGCAGAGCAAGACTGAAGAGCAACATGATAAACTGCACGCCGCTGAGGCAGCACCTCTTTGTGGGCACGTGCTCGCGTTTGTCTAGGAGCATGTGGATGCTGGAAGTCTTACATGATCGAGGGAGGGTGTGCGTGCATGTGTGTTTATGTGTGTGTGTGTGTGGGTGTTTGTGTGTGTGTGTGTGTGTTGGCTTGGAATTAGCATGGCAACCCTGGTCTCAACAGGGTCGTGCTGCTACAGATGTTCGCTCTCTGCTGCAACTCATTACCATAGTAAACAGGTGCCTGCGAGTGTGTGTGTGTGTGTTGCAGTATGTGTGCAAAAGCGTGCAAAAGACACAACAAGTCTTGATATATCCAACTGTGTGCGTGCGTGTGTGTGCGTATGCGTGTGTGTGTTTGCTCAAGTGTGAATGTGTGCGTGGGAGTGTCTGCATGTTCCCAGTGCACATATTAATGTGCCAGCAAGTGGTAGTGGCAGCAGCTGAAAACAGCTTTTATTCTGGAGGCGCTCTGAGAACAGACACTTCGCATTTACTGCCTGATTCATCTGGGTAAGAGAGAGCGGGGAGTGTGTGTGTGTGTGTATGGGTGTGTGTGTGTACCTGTGCAGATATCATTGTGAGAACTAATTTCATTTTTAGACCTTGAGAGTGAGGACAGTTTTGGAAAGTGAGGACACTTTGTCCAGTGTACTTTGCACCAAACTTCAAAGGGCTGTTTGAAGGTTTGGACTCAGTTTTAAGGAGGAAGTTAGAATCAGGTTACTCTCAGGTATTTAGTAGTGATGGATAAGTTTAGGGTAAGGGGCAAGGGAGTGCATTATGCCAATGAGTGTTCTCACACAGACAGAAATACAAGTATGTGTGTGTGTTTGTAGGTGTGAACACTTCAGCACAAAATATACATCAACACACATACCCAGGTTCCCTTGAGGGTGTGTTTGTGCATGGTTGTGTGCGTGCCTGCATGTAAATATGTGTGGATATTTGCTCTAACATGGGCTTTCCTGTTGCTGCTTCCTCCACCTCCAACTCCACCTCCTCCTCCTCCTCCTCCTCCTCCTCCTCCTCATCATCATCATCTACATTCACATTCCCTTCAGGCTCCTGCCCTCCCCTCTGCCTTCATCCTTATCCTCCTTCCTTCCTCCTCAACACTTCTCTCTGTGTTCGGAAGTGCACCCTGAGGGGAGGGGTGAAGGAGGAGGGGGAGGGAGAGAGAGAGAGCGAGAGAGACACGCATAGGTGATTTTAACCTGTGACAGAGCAAATGCCTGAGGCTGTTTGAATATCATGGGACAGACAGCGGTCCTTTGATACTGAGTGTGAGTGCGTGAATGTGAGCGTGTGTGTGTGTGTGTGTGCGTGTGTGTGTGTGTGTGTTGACTGCACATCCACGTCTCATCTCCTTTGTGGCGTTTTCCATCAAGCCCATAATGGGGGAGGGAATTAATAAGCATTGCTACAAGTGAACATTTCCCAAGCAATGCAGCACTAATCACCGAACTGATGAGCCGCTCTCATCAGCACTCTCAATGCCCTGCTAATGGGTACAGCAGAGACGTATGAATGAAGAGCCCGAGTGGATCCTTGCTGTTTTTTTTCCAGTAAAAACTGCTGGAAAAAAAGAACAGCAGCAAATCTTCCATCCTTAAGATCTGATCTGCATGAGCCGCTGAACTTGGTGGATGGGGGAAGATAGAGGAGAAAGATGGAGTGAAAGCTGAAAGATGGTGCAGGTTGTGCTGACGTACCTGAGATGCTTCTCAAGTTTGTCCACCTGATCGTGGAGGGATGCGGTTACATCCGTGTCTTGTCTGCAGGATGGAAAAAAAAAGGCACCAGTTAGCTCTTTTCATGTCATCAAAGAGACATTTGGTGTAAAAGAAATAACATTAAGTCATAATTTCCTTAACATAATAAAGTGTGTGTGCAGTGTGCGAGTGCAGGCCAGTGTGTGTATGTATGCTAGCAGAGTGCACACTTTGTACTGTATGTGTGGGAGTTTGTGGCCCACCACTGTGAGGCTGCACTGCTTCCCCACTAAAAATAAAACCCCAAGATGCTTTGCCTTGAGGCAAAGGATTCTGGGTCAGGCTGGCCTGTCCCCCACCAGAGTACTGACCCTGATGAACAACCTTCTTTGTGTATGCGGCTGTGTGTGTGTGTGTGTGTGTCAGCATGCGAGTGAATGTGCTTTTATATGAAAGCTCCATCTCTTTGTTTTTACACACACAAACTCTTGACCCATCAATCCATTTCTCTGCATTCATCTCTTTTTATCTGACTGCTTCTGCCTCTGCTGCTGCTGGTGCTGCTGCTGCTGGTGCTCCTCCTCCTGCTCTTCCTCTTTCTAACACCCTCTTCTTCCTCATTCTACTTCTCTCCCTCTCTCACTATCTAATCCTCTGCCCATTTCAGCCTCTCCGGCTCTCTAAGGGTGAATGCACATTACATTTTTCTGGGCAGATTTAGACCTAATTAAGCTGTCTCACAAAAAAAAAATCAGAAAATTGGGCTGAAACTACCAACTCATGGTTTCTCTCCCAGCTCCCAAATCTGTAATATTCAACGCTGGGATGGCAATTTCAGAGCTTAGTAAGTCAAGAGAAATCACTCCTGCTGAAGGCATTGCATATACAGTAGAGCCTCACAGCATTGCTAATCCAAACACTGCAGGAAGGAAACCTGTCTGGCAAAGTGAAAAGCTTAGTATGAAATGCTGTACTGCACTGATTTAGGAAGAAACATGCATGAGTATTATATACACTTAATTATTTATACAGTCAGACCCTGTCAGAATAGTTAATAGGCTAAATTGCTAAACTGCAGCTGCACTGCTGTCTTGGATTTTGTGCTCATTCTGGTGGAGTGAAAAGTTCAACTGTGACTAAGGAAATACGACACAGGATACACCTGAGACTTCATATTATACAGGGACAACTGAGACTGTGAACGTGTTCAGTGAGATGAATTGCACTTGCTTTCTTATATTAAATCAAATCCTCAGCGCATGTCCACCTCTGCTCTGAGGTCTATTTCCTCTTCCACATTTGTCACCTGGAAGCTCTTTATCTATCCTAACACATCATAAAAAACATGAAGCAGAACAGGTTTGGTACTAGACATGGTCTACCACACAGTGTTAAATCTAATCATAGTTAGGTCTCCTTCAGTGTCCGCAGTTTTGTTGTATTTAACTTGTATAAGGACTTAAGCTATCAAAAGCAATATTTGCAGACTGGTTCAGAGGAACTGAGACTTTGTTTCAAAAAAGATACAATGCTGTTGAGAATGCTGAATGTCTTTCATGGACATGGTCTAAACCTAAAAAAAAATGACACCTATCCGAATGGAAAATACTTAAAACCTACATTATATTGGTCTATATTACAAGAGAGCAGCCAAACTACTTCCTGATAAGCTGAAATTCTTTAATAATAGCCCCTGCAACTGTCTGCATTAGATCTGTTCAGATTAGCACAAAAGCACATCTTGTTTGAGAGTGGCCCGGCTCTCGAGCAGCACCATATTATCTTGTTTTAATGCAGTTATCCCCCTGCTGTGAGTGTTCACTGGTAATGCATACGATCACATCACGGCGCAGCTAAGTGAGCCGGTAGAAAAGGGCAGAAGATGCCGCTGTCGAAAAGGATGGCAGCTTCATCGCTACCAACTGACAAGATTAAAAAAAAAAAAAAGACAAAAAACTAATGTTCATGCACATCCATCCAAGAAATTGTTTTGTTTTAGTTCATTTAAATTACTTAGACACTTTACAGGTCCATTTAATCTACAATTTACTCTTGCTTACCCTCGCCTGCTTTTTCCTTTCAGTCTTTTATTATCACTCGCTCTCCTTCAAATACACTGCATGCCCACACGGCCCCATGGGAGACCTCAAGGACAGGCCCTCTTGCCATATGAAATAAAATGTGTTACAGAACAAGTGAGGGAGAGAGAGGGAGAGGCAGAGGGAGCAATAGTGGGAGGTAGGAACTACTGTATAGACTGTAGCTTGGCTTACTGATGGCTCCTTAGAGTCAGAGCTACGCATAAAGGAGAAAGAGAGGGAGGAGGAAAAGAAAGGTGCAAAGGGACGGAAGAGAAACAGAGGTGGTATTTAGGTTTATTGAAAGGTCCTCAAGGAGAGAAGTGGAAAAGTAGAAGAAAGAGAAGAGGTGGGAGAGGAGGGACCGGTGTATTCATATGGATGCAGTCATGGTGGAGCGCTTTAGTGTCTTTATATTACTGTTTACATAATCTAAATAACTCTCAGTGTTTGGGATTGTGTTAAACATGCATGGCCTCCAAGAGTGTGGGTGTGTGTGTTTGTGTGTGTTTGTGTGTCTGACCCGTAGCCCCTCTGTGGCAGACACTCCAGGATGTCATAACAGATGCTGAGCTGGTCATCTCGCTCGCAGCTGTAGATGCACTCCAGGGCGACCGCCATCAGCTGGTCCGGATCCCCGATGATCTTCTGCTGGCACTGACAGAGAGGAGAGGAGAGTGTGTATGTGTGTGTGTGACTGACTCTTTTCATACATTTACACTGACATAGCGAATGTTCTTCACTCTAAGTGCTTATGTGTGTGTGTGTGTGTGGTGGATGTTTTCTAATAGCCAGGAGACCTGTCCTTGGCTGCGCCCTTATGGGGGTCATAAATATAACATTTACAGCACACTGGCCCTGACATAGCACAAACAGCCAGAGAGATGCAGTGTGTGTATGTGTGTGGATGTGTGTGTGTTATGGCTACCCGAGCGTGGTGCCCCCTACGCTTGTGTTTGTGTGTGCTCGGACACTCACGTCAGGTTTGGAGTGCTGGAAGATGATGAGGGGCAGGGTGAGGTCTCGCTGGGCCAGGCTGACCAGGTACTCTCTGAGCAGAGATTTAGCGGCGCCCTCTCTCTGTCCCTCACATCGATGCAGGAACGGCACCATCCACTGGAAGGAGTCCTTCACGTAGCGCTCGGTGCTGGACTGGGTATAGAAAGACATTTACTTTAAGGCGCGGATATGATATGGTGCCTTAGGTAGAGTTTACACCAAAGATTTCCAACAAGATAAGCTGATTTTTGCAACTACTTGAAAAAGAATTTGGACTGAAAAATTGTCAGAACTGCCAGTTTGAGCCACTGCAACTAGATGAGACGGTATTTAATTTCTTCAGCAACGCCTCTTAAGTGTTTCTGTGAGTATTCTGTGGCGAAGCTCCATGCCGCCTTTATGGGAACGGTATGTCAGAATTTTATCTATAAAAATTCACCATCATGGCATTAACTGTGTTAAGTAAGTAAGTGGATTTTCTTTTTTTTATTGGTATTCACCACTGAGGAAATTAAGTACTTTAATTAAGGAACTCCCCTAACACTTTACTTTGAGTACTTTCTCTTAAAAGCTTTAATTTATCTCAAGGATATGCCATGTTATCTTCACAGTTTCAAATTTATAATAGGGATATTCCGATGATGAACTTCCTGTGAAGGCAACTCAGCGTCTGGACACACACTATGTCGCTATTCACAGACCAGACACCTGCCACCTGACACCTGACAAGCTGAGCCACAGCTACGCCATCACGTGGCTCGATTCCAGCTGAGACGGGGAACTTTACAGCCCTTCAACATTTCTCTGCAGCGTTTTAAAAATGCCTTTGTCTAATCATGAATCTTTGGTCTAAACTGGCCTTAATACCCCCAAAGCACACTTAGAAGCTATTTTTGTGGTTTCTTAGCTACTCTTTGGTCCAAACTCATAACTTTAGTTTTTATCCTGGAAGCTACCAATCTTAATCTAAAATAATGATTAGTTGTGGCCAAAAACTGAGCAAATATTGGAAATACAGTTATTTCTGCTCTGTACCAAGACATTTTGGTGAGAATATGAAAATTTTAGTTTTCTGATCCAAGGTCAGTGCTTCCTTGCCTACTTATTAATTAACACACTTCTTTGTCATCCTCTTTGTGCAACATAAATTTGGGAACTATCTGCTAATAAATTAAGTGAACATTAGGTTTTTTGCACATTAAGTACATTATTGAACCACTTTTTTCTGTAAATTACAATTTTTGGATTTTACAGGAGAGATTGTTTTGATATTAAATGAATGATTTACTGATCAAGCATCAAACACAGATGGCTTTATCAAAAATTCAATCATTAGCTGCAATGCTAAACATGACAAATACATTTTCATGGTAACAAAAAGCTGTGACCTTATTACAGGATAAACAAGTGTTATGAAATAGAATCACTGACACCACATACCTTTTCTTGGAAAAGAGCATTGCATTAAAGGTTATAAGAACCTTTAAGCACCCTGAAGTTAGCAAGCTCAGTGTCAAGTGTCAAGTTATCCTAGACGATAAATGCTAATTCCTGTTAGGTTCTGCTGCTCAGGGGAAATAAAATGCTAAGCTTCTCCTGACCTGGCTAAGACATGCAGTCTTGCAGATTGTAATGTTTCACAGTGGTTATCCCAAATCCTACCATGCAATATAACCTGAATTTGAACTATAATAGCCTGAGTACGTGGGTTGTGTTATTATTTGTGCAGATGCATGTCAAGTCTGTGCCGGGTTTTTTTCCCCCCACCTTGCAACAGCTCTGACTTTACAGATAAGAAAGCATCCATGGTAAAAAAAAAAATGAGATTAAAAAAGAAAAAAAGCATATTCAGATGCTAAATGCAAAACTTGCACACCCACACACAAACATTTTACTTTGCTGTACTGTGTCTCTGATAAAGCAAGACATCAGATACGCACAGAGAGGGAGATTTAATCTAAGCAAGTTTGGTAAACATTCCCAGACACACCCACACACACACTCACAAACCACCCAAAGGGAGTACCAGTCAAACAGCATGTGTTAGCGCAGTCAACAGCATTTGCTGGCCGCCTGCCTGTGCAGCAGATCCTACTGGCAGTGGTCCTCACAGGCTAAAGCTGGCAGTTATTAGCTACGATTTAGAGGACAGCTCATATTATGTACTCCAAGGGGACTGGTGGCTGTGGTACCTGCGACAGACTAGCTTTTATAGCTCTCTGTCTGCTGTTGGATTAAAAGATTGTGTTGGCAAATGTTAGAGATTTAAGGAACTAAAAGAAACTGATTTACTGTGAAATCAATATTAAAAACATCTTCAGCTGTGAAATTTTTCTGTTTGCTTTTGTCGCCTATTGAAGTTTTAATTAGCTTACATTATGATCTCTGAGGCAGCAATCAAGGATTAAAGCAACAACACCATCAAACTTTTAAAATAAAATGTAGTTGCGAAGTAAGCGTTCTCATTTTTTCTTGAGAAAAAAACAGCCCACTCTTTAAACTTAACAGAGCAGCATGCTGGGAAATGTACTTTTAACATCAAGGAAAGTAGGTTAAGCAAAATTTTAACAGAGATTAGACGTAAGAAACTGCACAAATATATTCATCCTTATTTGTTTTAAACTATAAATAAGGATGAATATATTTGTAAAAATGCAAAAATATTAGACTTTATTAATAAAAATGACAAACTTACACTACAATCATGTTTTTGTAGTATAGAAGATAACTTTATTTTATTTCAGTAATGCAAAATGACCTTTTATACCTCCATCATTTTGGCTGATATATTGCTACATCACCACAGGCCTTCAACACCTTCCACTTCCCTCTGTACATTTTATGATATGAAAAAATTCAAATTTCCAACCAATAAATGATTCCAAACATATCATGGAAACATGTGCTAATGAACATGTGAAATGTAGATGGTGAAAGGTTCAAGGCAGGTTGCTTACGTTTTTCATTAGCAGGCGGAGCTTGTCGATGTCACTTAGCTGCTGCAAATCCTGAAGTGTCAGACTCAATTCACATGACGTCTCATACACGAGGGTTTCCATGGTGACCAGATCATCACACAAGAGCTCGAGCCCCGGGATCTCCCGCTCTTTCCCCAGGCGCACCAGAGACAGGGCGCAGTCCACCTGATTGCCAAAAAAGAAAAAGCTTATAAGAGAAAAAACAAGGAAAATATATAAAAATCTAAGTCTAAAAAGACAATATGAAGCATCTCCAGTACGTTGTTAACCACAGTCTAAATTTCTTATGAGGCAGACCTTATTAAGTGATAACGACAGGCTGTACTGGTTCTGTAAGGCAGAAATGCTTTTTGTAAAGACAACTAAGATAAAAAATTTAAATTATGACGTGATTTTGTCTCAAGATGCAATGTCAAGAGATGGAATAAGTTTACAGAGGTTGGGAATACAAAGGTGAACGAAATCGATTCAATAGCTTTTGAGAGTCTTCACACGGAAACACAACTTTCTGGTGGTGTTATAAGAAAAGCTAGGGGATCAAGCCGAAAGGGTTTCATTCCTTGGGGTTCATGACCACTCTTGCCAAAGTTACTGCCAGTCCATTTAATACATGTATAGCTGTTTCACTGGAGATGTGAAAACTTTGAGCTGCTGGTAGATTAAGAGTCAGAGCACCAACAACTACACTTTTTCTGCACATCACAAAAGTCTGGAGGACTTATCCTGGGGTTACCCTAACCCTAAACTCTAATCCTATGGTTTAAGTTAACTATTGTTAAAATCAAAACCACTTTCTTCAGAGCAACCCTGATGGATGTTAAAATAATTCCCCTCAAATTCATCTCTGAACATCATAATTTTGTGACATTTGCTGAATTAGCCTGTGCTTTGTTGTGCTGCTGCTGCAAAGTATTCCTTTAAACATGTTCTTGTATGTGGAGTCTCGTGTCTGTCTACCTTGTTACAATCAGGTTAACCCAGTCAAAGTAACTTCGATTGATGCTTAGCTACCTGTGGACCCCGGCCAATCGATAATGGATGCCGCTGGGCCCTGTAGTGATGATTACTTTCTCTTCACCTTTTAGAGAAGGACAGCCCTCTAGTGCAGCATCTTGCACATGCACGTGCACACACAGAGTCCATGGCCTTGTCATCTACAGCTTCAATCAACACGTCTTGGTAAAAAATAATTAAAATTCTTTATTTATAAAAATCCACACAAACACGCAGGACAAGATAAAACCTTAATCACCTTGAGTCAAAGCCTGAGCAATTAGATACAACAAGAGAGAGAAGGCTATTGATCTAACTGTGAGTAAAGACCCCCCCCCCTCCCCAGTTCACTCAAGCCCTCCCCGCCTATCTCATTCCCCGCTCTCCAGAGGAAGATTCCCAAGCTAACCACAAACAATTCAGATGTTAAAATCTCACACTTTTTAATTACGACCTGGTCTCCATGCCCTCCCCTCATCATTCTCTGCACTGTAACACAGCTTTTATCCTCTGTTATCTCTCTCTCCCTCTCTCTCTCTCTCTCTCTTCACCATCTCCCTCTCACCGACTCTTCAGTTTAATTATCCAACTCAATTTGATCCTTCTTTGTCTCTCCTCGCAGCCCTATCTCAGCCCTTTTCTTTCACACATTGTTTCCGCATCTTTTCTTTTCAACTCTGCTGAAGCCTATTTTTATTTTTTTTCTCCCATCCTCTTTCCTCTCTCTTCCCACCTCTTGCAAGAAGCGTGTAACAGTCACCGTGATCGGCCTCTATTTGAACTCCCAGTCTGGCCCATTGCCTTCTCTGTATGCTTGTCTCCCCCTTTCTGTCTGCTTTTCAAAGCCACCCTCTCATTTTGTGCAATTTTGTTGCCAACAATGTTTCAAACAACACTTTTTTTTAATATCCTTTATTTCTACCCTTTCACCCCCTTATAACCAATGATTTTCTTTGCCACCGACAGCTCTTTCCATGAGATTGCTTTCCCTTTTTACCTCAGCATCTGTTTCTCCTGTCCTCCCCTCTTTCTGTGTTTGTAATACACTCGAACCTAACTAGGGATGTTGCATTGGCCCGGCATTTATCTCCTTTTTTCCCGTCTTTCGGTCGCGCTTCCATTCTCTGCTTTTTTCAGACCCGTCTCCCTCTGTGAGTCAATCTGTCATCATCTTGTCAATCTTCACATTCAGCGCCTCGCTTCCTGCGGCTCTGTGACCGGTTTAAAACACTCCAGCTTCCTCTGATGTGGCTCCTTTTAATCAAACCCCATTTTCCTCCATTAAAACGCTCTCCCAAGCATAAACAAGGCCAGATGAGGGATGGGAGGAGGGTGCAAATGAGATAGAACAAATGAGATGAAAAACTAAAGAGGGCAGGAAGAAGAGAGGAAAAAAGCTCAGCAAATGGCAGAGGCGCTCACCCACTGTCTTCTCTGTCTCTCTGCTGCGTGGATGCCAGTGTGAGTGAGGAGAAAATGTGTGTTAAAGCAAGAGTCATGAGAGTACAATCCCTCGAGGCTCGTGGAGTAACAAGTGAGAGAGCAAAAAATTAGATGAGGTCAAATTAAAAAAGGAACAAGAGGGGAGAGTGAAAAAGAAAGAGCTGGTGCAAATTCCTCAAGATTAACAAAAGCTTACTTTTACACACACACACACACACACACACACACCTACACACACGAGTCTCTCAGTCTCACTTTCTTTCTCCTGAGTAAATGATGAAAGGGCACGATTCCCCAGTTGTCTTCAGAAATGAGCAATGGACCCCCAAATCTCTTCTCCTCCATCCTTCTTACACCCAGTGTGAGGGATAAAAAGGAGAAATGAAGGGGAAAGATATGAGTGCACCCCAGTTACTCCTTTCACAAAGACAAAGAGAGCGCTGTGACAACCTTGATCCATCACTGTGAAGGAGGTAAAGGGGGGACACGGGCTGCGGTGTGGATGGTGTGGGTGGAGAGAGTGGGCAGCTCCGGTGGTTACATCCCATTACTTCCCTAAACAAGTCCTATCAAGTCCTATTTTTCAGTTACAGCAACAGAACACAGATGACAGAAGCTTTGGTTACTCTTCATTAGAGGTCCATATGGCAAATATGATAATGTCTGTCACAGATAGGATCAAAGTGACCTTTGCTGATGGAGGTTGGCAACGTTGCCTCCGCAGTCCGAATTCCAGCTCGTCTCTTTTTTTTCCCTCCCTCAGTCATCTAAAAGAAGTGTGCAACAGCAATTATCTTCCCTATTACCAGATGTCTATTCATTTCTTTCTGCTGCTGCACTGCTTTAAGTTCCAATAGAGAAAAGGAAGTCTGAAAAGCAACCTGAGCAGCGTGTGAAAAATATTTCAACATAAAAGGGACATTTCTATCAGTTGGAGGTGATTTTGATCAGTAACAAGGGGGAAAACAAACTAATTACAAGGTGAAAGTGACAGGAATTCCAATAACCATTCTTGAGCTAAGCATCTTTGTAACCACAGCAATCAGCTGTCGGATGCTCTGACTCTGCAGAAATGCAGGCCAATACCCTTTTTTTTAAGCCACAGCTTGAGCCCGAAACAAGGTGTGTGTGTACCTGTCTGGAGCAGAAGTCAATGTCCTTGGCCCTGCTTTGGTACCAGTCGGTCAGCAGCTCGATGGAGGGCGCCGCTGTGCGGAACCTCAGAAGCTCTGGAGCCCCTTCGTACAGGAAACTGTCATCATCGAGTAAGTTCTGGTCCAGGACAGCTCTGAAGACGCCATGGAAGGAGAGTGGGGTGTTTTTTATTATTTACTTACTTTTTCAATGAAGTTGTGCAGGTATAAGCAACAGATAACAGAAAGAAACAGAAAATTTGACAATGTATTTTTCTTATTGGGTAGAAAGAGCAACATAAACAATAAACTCATCCTACCAGTTTTGCCTGTGTATTAAAAAGTCTGATATTGCTAAAACCTCTGGGCCACAGAGCTCCATTCTTGTTTAAGAACTATTGAAAAAAACCCATCAATGAGCCACATTGTTGCTCATGTTTCTTCATTACCATAAACATGGGCATTGTAGTTTATTTTGAGTCAATTTCACAATTACTGTCCTGTCGCTATGAATAAAAACTGTGCAGTTTCAAAATGAAAGTAACATATTCAGGACCCTGTATTATGGACGTCCATGTTAACAAGCTATCAATGGGCTCAAAAGCCACCAACAAGACCCTGATTTTTGTAAGAAATGCAAGGCAGACAAATGTATTGCTGATTTTGATCTTCTCACAGAAACAGTTGAGAAAAGAGCCACACTGATACTGGATTTTTGGAGCTGAAGCTGATACTGACATCAGGGAGCCATGATAGGCAAATATTAGCTGAAAACATAGAACATCACCACCCTCATCCGTTCAAGATGATCATTTAGAGTTTAAGCAAAAAGGGAGAAGAGAGAAAACAGGCAGAACACTGAAAAATGGTAAGAATGAGGACATAATATGGCAAAAAAAGAAGCACAAGTGTTAAAACGAACTCCAAAACAATACTGAACATTACTGGCTTTCACAGCACCACAGTATCACAGTTTTACCCTGCAATTCCTGCCCATGCATACAACAATAACCAACTGATATTATGACTTCCCACCAAAGAGCAATAAAACGAGCTTTCTAAATAAAATTGTAAATGAAGCTGGCCTCCCTTAAGAGGTGGGCAGAAGGCATAAATTGGCAGAGCAACAAGATTTGGTATTAGTTTGCTATGGTTCTGTTCAACATTTAGATAATAGGATGTCATGTTTTGTTTCCCATAATGATGCCAGCTCAAGCATCTGGCCTGTATGGAGCAAGAATTTTAACAATTCTGCGCTTACAAGAGGCTTAGTTATCACTGGTAATGGGGAGATTTTACTATGTTATGTCTCAGTTATCCAACTCTAGTGTTTATGTTACAGGTGATGTTCATTTTTCTTTACCTGCACTCCTCTGCTTCACACCAGTCCGTCTCTCTGTGCCTCTGCTCGTCCCAAGGGATCAACACCAATTCACCTCTGCTGTCCAGACTGAGAGAGGGAAAGAAAAAAGGCAGAAAGAGAGAAAAAGAGAGGAGAAGGTAAAGACAGAGCAAAAGAGATAGTGAAAGAGACAAAAAAAATAGAGAAAAGATTGCATCAGTGCCAGAAAATATTTTGCAAATATCAGAACAGAGGCCAATGAGTAGCCTGGAGACAAAAAACAGACTGGACCAAACAAATCTACAGCAGGGGCCCCCAGATTTTCCATTTTCAAGAGCCCTCAAAATAATATTAGCTTGTAACTACTTCGCGCCTCCCTTTTTGCAAAAGATAATTAGCTTAGCCACATGCTAGCTAGCTAGATTTAGGGAGCGGAGCAGCTTTGTGGCAGGCACAGATTGCATCAGGTCAACTTTTGACATGTTAAGGGATATTTTGACTGGCAGGCAATTAAAAATATGGACAATAATAATAGTATTTTTTTGTTTTAGCTTTTTTCTTTATCTTCACTCTTTTTAAGCACTCCTAACGCTCCCCTGCAGCCTCCCACTTTGAAACCATGACTCTGTGGCACCTGATAAATCAGCAAGACATTTACTGTTTGAACCTACCATAGTCATAAACTACAGCGGTGAAAGGGAGCAACATATGTGAAATAGAAAGAGCGGTCCATAATAACAGAGGAACGGTTGAGGGGAAGAACACAAAAGTGCAACAATAAACAAGTCAAAGAACTTTGGGAAACAGACTGGGTCGTGCCTCGGTTGTAAAATGTGGGGACTTTTATTTTCTAAGCGCCATGTAAGCTTTACTTCTTCTTGGTTTCCTTGAGTGTGACAGGTTTGAGGAAGATAAATGGAGAACACCCAAGAAAAGAAACCAAAGTGAAGAATGACTCTGTAACCCGGCCTGTCAGCACTGACGGGACTCAGACACTCAGACACTCAGACACACACACACTCACAGAAAGTGTATGAATGCAGTGGGAGACAGTGGGATGAACAGAAGCCATTTTTATTTCTTATTTTGGATTAATGCATTTCTTCTGATTATCTATTTGTCTGTAGACAGAAAAATATGTACTGCGACTGTAAAACTCAAGGAGATACCGCGGGCTACAAATCATCTCTGGTCCTGGTGCAGTTTAAGGCTGAGTGCACACACGCGCCGCAGCAGTTTTTTAACGGAGCCATAAATTTTTCTCCAAATCGCAAAATACATAAGAAGTGTCCGAGCAGTGGATGTGATTAATGCCAACACACAAATGTGGAAAGATTTTGACCAACAGTCCAGCACAAGTTCATCCATTACGACTGGGATTTTAACTCAGAGATGACAGAGACGGAGAATTTCAGTTTCTACCCTTTCAGTTTTTTTTTTTTTCCTGTCCTTCCCTGACTCCCTGCTCCTCTTTCCTCATTAGAGACAGCTAAGTTAGAGGTTGGAGAGTAAATATTAGTGCGAGAGATCTTAGATATCAATAGAAGGAATCAATTATTCCAAGCCTGCACCACTAATCTACTTCACAGCAGCCTGAGAAAGGCTGGAAAGCAGGGTGGAAGGTAGATGCAAAGCAAACTTGGTTTGGAGGTTCACTTTATTTTAATTTTCACTGAGCCAAACTCCTTCAAGGAATAGACAAAGTTTCTCAACAAATTATCACTATTTTGCATTTTTCCAAGCAACTAGAGACCCCTTGCAAACTTAATGTATCCTGCAGAGGGACATTTTATAAAATAAATACCAATTTATCTCAGATATACCTGTCATAGGCCGATATTGGCTAATTTTACATGGCAAGCAATTTTTCTTTCTTTTTACTCCAGAAGCAAGACTTTAGTATACAACAAGTGAGCTCCAAACAGATGGCTTGAGCCGACTCCCGTCTGCTGCATTATAGGAGCGAGCACTGTTGGGAGGAGCAGTTGGTGCTCACAGGCTGGGGAAAATAGGAAACTGCCCCACAGCGGCAGAGCCATGATGGATGCTCACTGCAGAGCCCCAGCTGCCTGACCTCCATACAAACTCAGACATGGCTAATAAAAGGGAGCAGTGGCGCTGTGTGGATGAAAGCCATAAGAAATCTAATTTTTATATGGTATATATTTTTTTGAAGTCATGACTCCAGGGGACTCTGGCTTTGTATGTATGTGTTTCTTTAAACAAATGTATCCCTGGTATGTAAATAAATCAAATAAGAGCACAGAGAGCGTAGAAATATTCTAAAATGGGGGAAGAGGGGAAGAGGAGAGTAAAATGGAAAGCGAGTTAGAGGATACAAAGAGGCGAGGTGAAAAACTGACTGCACTCATCAGTAAATCGGCTCTGTCACCTCTATTACTGAACCATAAAGGGGTGAGGAATGACTTCTTCCCCTCCAAAACACCCCTCCATCATCTCCTGCTCACATAGCCTCTCCCTGACTCCCTCCCCTCCTCCAGACCCAAAGCACAAAGCACAATCTGTAAGTTTAGAGAACAAAACCAAAGTGTAGGCAGACAAATGTGATCGTCGGCACCACTGTTGTAGCTTTGTGCAAGATAATTAGTTTGCATGTAAATTTACAGGCTGAAATTAATAAACACTCTGTCTGTTTCATAGCTGCGTTTGGAAATGTCTGCCTTTTAGATGTAGCTCTGTGTGTACACTTAATGTAAGGAGAGGCTTGTGTGTGTGTGTGTGTGTGTGTGTGTGTGTGTGTGGGTGTTGGTGTGTGTGTGTGTGTGTGGGTGACATGTGATGGTGAGAATTCAAAAAAAGAAGTGAGAGAAGCTTCAAGGGTTCACTCTGAGACAGGTGTGATTCCAGCTTGTGGTGGTTTTAATTTGAAATGTAGTAAGAGGTGCGACGTGTGCATCTGCAGTAATGCATCTCTTTTTTTACATTTGCTGTTTCTATGTCTCATTAAGTAAACGGTTGTAAGAATCTAATCCAAAAAAACAGATCAAAGTATAAAACACCAGATCATTAGTTTTTCAAATGTGTTGAATTTTTAAAATGCTCTTTTTTAATTTTTAAAAAATGTATCCCCTTTGTTGCTACAGTTTGATGTTTGAGCATCACTGTGCAGACTCTTCACAGCTGAAGGCTGTTTTCACATTCATTTACTGGATTGTGCTTATTTAAAAATCAGACTTTAGATCTTAGATTTTCTACTAGCATTATTTGTAACATCACAAATGGTTTGGAAGTCAGTCCTTGTTTATGTACAGCTCAAGTGTGATGAAGAAATTTAATGCCAACAGTGCACATACACCTGGAATGGACTTTACAGTGAAGCATTCAAACACATCTTGTGTTCAGCAGGCACGAATAAAATTAGCATATTCACAGACTGTGGTAATTTCATTGAGGTAGAAAAAGTGAATGCCCTTTAAAGGATGTTAATTTGGAGGTAAAACCTTTTTTTCGGGAAAAAACTCTTTGGTGACAAATTTTGCATACAGTCAATATCTTCAATGTAAGAAAAAGATATTTTTTAAGTGGAGGGGATCTTAAATGGATTTTCTTTTGTTCAACAATGTAATGTCAATTATAATGTAGAGAAAATAATAGAAAAAAAATAAAATGGTTCATGATTACTTTAAATAAAAACATTAAAAATCCTAACCCTGGTTTGAGTACCTGTTAAAACACACAGGTTTCAATCTGAATCACCTTTTCCAAACTTGTTTTGACGCCTGTTTACCACCACAGGATAAGTGAATTAGAATGTCTCACTGAAACTTAACCATCCATGACTAACAGGCAGTAAGGCAGCTTTTTCCATTTGCTTTGAGCCTTCAGTGACAAGACTTCATGCTTCAACCAACACTGCTTTCATTCTCATTAAAAGCACATTTTTTTAAAAAATAGTCAAAAATGATGATATATTTTCCTTAATGGCTGTGTATGTGTCAGTGTCTCACCAGGCTTCGGGCAGCAGGATGGTGTACTCGTGTGGAGAGGTGGTTTCTGGGAAGTTGTGAAGGATAGCCAGGCGATGCTGGAGTAGTTCAGCCCCGTGGTACGTGAAAAGGATATCCAGAGCCTGCACATTACTCTCCTGCAAGGAAACGATCACATAACTGAAAACTTTGAAAGAACTGATTCTAAATTGTACAAGAAATCTGAAAATTGTAGCAATCTAAGTCAAATTATTTGACACAAAGCAACAAATAGTAAAGGGATCGGAGAAGAAATAGGTCAAAATTTGCATAACGAACACAAAAAAAAAAAATAAGTTGCCCGTTGATTAGGTACCACTAATAACAGGTGTCTCTATTATTTTGCCCACCCACCAAAATTACACCAATGAGGTTAGGCTGAATGACAGAAACACCTCTCGGTGTAACGCAGTACAGCTTAATTGCAACACAAACTGCAGCCTCCTTAATGATCACACAGCTGAATAAACAGCTCGCTCAAACAGTTCCAACCAGAGCTGAGCACCATGACCTTCACAAACTTGGATTTATTGCAGAACTGAATTGGTTCTGTATACCTTATAAACTGACAACTGAGTGCACATCCCCCTGGTGCCAAAAGGAAATGCAAACATTTTTAAATGAAGCAATTTAAGCTAAAAGACTCCAGAGTTGGAGTCTGATGTTACCCTGGCGTAGTTTCTTGCTGACAAAACGATATTTTGACTGCGGAACTTCTTGAAGAATTCGGCGTCGTATTTCTGCTCGGCTGCGTGAGGACCGCCGAGTATCTCCTGAGGAGGAAGAGAGACAAGGAGGATTAAGAAAGATGCAAAACAACTGTGTTTCATTATAAAAGGGAAAATAGCATGAGTGTGTGGAAAGTCAAAAAAAAAAGACGAGATGAGTAGAAGATGCAGCTGCAAACTGAAGTGCTTAGACAAAGTCCATAGCTGCCATTTAGCTTTCAAGCTAAAAAGTTGTCTTTACCTTTTAGTTGAAAGCATCTGAGGCAGGTACCAAAGTGTGTAACTGTGTGCACACTCATATGTCAGCAGGGAACATTTGTTGCCCTGGCCTTTGGCTTGGAGTGATTTATGTGCGTCTGTGTGTATAAAATCTGCGTAGCATCCTCTACACCGAGGGTTTGTGTGTTTTTGTATAGATGTGTGTGTGTGTGTGTGTGAGCCTGATGGATAGCCTTTGAATGGGCCATACGCAGACAGAGACAGCCAAAGTCGGGATGATAAAAACCCTAATATCATATTCATAGACAGCCAGAGAAAATGGATTGGGGCAAAAGGAATCTGACGAGCGCTGCAGTTACCATGACAATGTCCGAATAAAGAGAGAGACGTCATTCTGGCTGAGTTGAATATCTAGCAGGGTAAAATCTCATCTCCCCTCTCCTGCATGGGCGAACATATGACCCTGTTCATCTGTGATTTATTGTGGATGAGAGGGGTGTGCATGTTAACATTATTCGTGAATCGGAAATCCAGAGTGTTGAGTATTTGCAAATGTCACAAGCTCCACTGGAAGCATGTATTTATCTATGCTGCTTCAACACTGCAGACCTATAAGAGACACATTTTCCTATAATTATTTTTTCTTTTACCCAATTCAAATTCGTCTCACATAAATATCTTCAAAAACTTTTCAATATTTCTGAGGAGATTAGTGGGGTTAAGAGAGACTATCAATAAACGGCATGTGAGAAAAGCTTCTGTGCTTTGGAGGGATTGGATACAAACGAGGAAAGCATTAGGCTGCAAACGGGAAAACAACCGAGAATGAACAAAGAATGTTTTAGAAGAAACACTGAATTAGCTTGTGCCTTTTGCAAACATGTAAATGAACACATAATATGGTCCTTTAGTGACCCTCAAACTTAATATAATTTTAATGGCAGTTAATAGTGCTTCAAACACATCCTCCCTCCCGCGAGGCCTCACAGAGGGAAGCTAAAGTCTCCTGAGCTCAGTTTTTATAATGAAACATTAATCTGATGAACATCAGCTCAGACTCCACCGAGCCTGCTGGTTCTGAGCTGGACCAATCAACACGCTGTTAGAGGATCAGGTAGCTTCAATGATCACGATAAATAGGTCTTGTGTTTCTGTTTTGTTTTTTAAGGGTGATTTAACAGTGACAAACAAGCACTCTGGTTTTTAATTTTTTTGGCAGACACTTTATTTCTGATTCTCATCTCAGAACCATCAGAATCAACTGAGCCATTTCTGATTTGCACGTAAGTGGGTTCACGACACCAAACAGGTAAAAGCTGATCCTGACTTTGCAAATGTCAGTCAGACAAAAGCAAGATGTTTAAGGATGTCTCCTTAGGAAATGAAACTGTGATGTGCAATTTTCACTATTTGCTTTAATTTTATAAACAACTGAATGAGAGATTTATTAGAAGATTGATCCATGATAATAATGCTTAACTGATGCCTTAATTAAACCTTTAACTGTGGCAAAAAAGTGTCCTAAGGTCGTGTGCAGTAATAATTATATGAAAGAGTACTAGAAAAAAAAAAGGGTGTGTGACTGTTGTTACCTCGTATGTTGCAAGCCGGTCCAGGTAGGACAGAAGTTTCAGTCGGCTCCGACACAGCTCCTTCTGCTCTAGGGTCAGCCTAAGCATGAACACACACACACACACACACACACACACAACAATCAACAGCATGTCTGCACAAGCATTTCAACACAACATCACAATTAACAACCAAAACAGCACCTTGAAAACTTAATAACAAGATCTTAATGGTGTTTTGTGTTCCAACCACAGTGAAATCAAACTTTCAGCTCAGTTCGCACACTGCACCAAAACACACTCCGGCTTTAAATTAACTGGAAATTGACCCTATACAGTGCATCCGCGGGGACCTATAACAATGCTTGGGACTGGTGAGTACAATACCACACAGTGCCCTCCAGGCCTAATCATTTTCAAAGGGCAACAAATCAACTCCTTATGACCACAGGACGCCTTTAGTTGTTATGTATGGGATGCTGGCTGTCAATGAGGTGACTGACCACCTTTTGAGGATCAAATCCATTTTCAATGTCATTTAATCATGAACATAAATAAACTGGATGACCACCAAACACCCAGGCACTAGGCTAAATGAGATCTACCTAGAATTCAATCACCAGAGCTGAACCCAAGCGACAGGAAGCACGAGGCTGAAAACGACTGTGAGTGGTCAGGTAGGCCCTCCTTAGATCACACATACTTGCTTTAAAATAAAACATTCTCTCACCTCGGTGTTTGACACCTGAGTCTAAACAACCTGACCAGGCGAAACGGTGCTTCCTGAAAGCCTCGCCTGGATCAACCGCAGTGTGACCACAAGGGAGCTGACCCTTCCACCGCCGCCTTAATCCCTAATCCTTCATTACAGAGTGCACTATCAGGCCTTATCGGGGTTCCTCTACACAGCTAACAGAGATTAACACTGGCTCAACACACTCTCCGGCACATCAAAGAGCGGCGGCTTAGCGCTCGTACTGGTGGTAATTATTGCTTTGCTCTGCCTCTTCAGAGAAAAGTAAGAAAAGTGGAGGTGGAGGTGGAGGAGTGAGAATCGGAGAAGAGATGAGACGAGATGTTAGAGAGCTATTTCGCCCCGTCGGTTTTTCTCTTGAGGTTTTTGTGTGATGGCTCAATCATAAATTCTAATACAAACAAAAAAAGAAAGGCCTCGGAGGAAGAAAACACAGTGACAGAATATCTTTCATGGAAACTTGATTAAACTTTTGATAAAAGTTCTCATTTATCTCAAGGCCCTTTTCTTAAATGAAATGGAAAACTCTCTAAATTTGCTTTTTCAACTACGCCATTCACACAATGTCTCCTAATGACTCTGATGATGCTCTGATTTTATCTCCAGCGTGGCCAGCAGGTTTACAGTTTTGGCTTTTAATGACATGACATGACGATTGTAATTTATAGATTAATCAGATGGATTGCTAGAAATGAGAATGCCTCTCTCAGGATGATTAAAAATTCGGAGATCCCTCACCTTTTCATGTAGCAACATTATCAGGTCATAATGTTAACACTTGAGACTTCATTTCTGCAAAACTAATAACCAGTCAGCCTCATCTATACTTCGTGCTACTTCACTTATTTTACCATAATAATACAAAAAACTGAGATGGTCAACCTTGTGAACATTTTACCAGTTTTACTTTAGCATATTAGCATTGTCACTATAAGCATGTTAACATACTTCCTTTAGCATGTGGCTAAAAGCACCTCTGTGCCTTGGTGCAGCCTCACAGAGCAGCTAGCATGACTGCTAACATTTTTATCTAACGACAATGTTTCCATTTTTACACTTGCATACGGACAATAAATTCACATTTGAGAAATCAGCATCAGCCATTTATTAAAAGGTCTGAAACCCTCAGTGCAGTCTGAAGACCAACATCATTGCAGAGGCATTGGCAAACCGGCCAGCAGGAGGTTAGAGGTGGCTGAATGTTCAATTCAGGTCCATGACTGTTGCTTTTAAATTGCAAATCCTACTGCTGAATTCCACTCCAGTACAGCATAAACAGTGTGTAATACACTGTTGCACGTACAAATGGGCAACCTGTCGGTACACCAAAGGGGCAGCAGAGTGCCTGTACCTTTGTAAGGTTTTATATTAGTTCTCTGAATTGCCTTTACAATGAACAGTGACTCAAGGGGAAACTGTGGTTAAGAAAAGGCCAGAGTGAAAAAATAATCCAACACAATGCAACACACCTGAAAAAGGATTGAGGCTGTGAGGTTTAACATTAAATGTGCATGACTTTAGACTGTTACATATCATTGCAGATGCTGTTTAATGCAAAGAAACAGGACCTTGTTTGTAACAAGGTTTGCATATGCCTAAGTGTGTGCGCATGTGTGTATGTGTGTGTGTGTATTTTGTTTTTGAATTTACCATAACTGCAGGATGTTATCAGATGGCATCACTGCTGCATCTCTGAGTAAACACCTTGAATATGACTGCACTATACAGAGAATGAACCACATACACAAGCCTAAAAACTCATATACAGAAACACACACACACACACACACACACACACACACATCCCTCATTCACTCACAGAAATGCAGTGTGTGATAAAAGCGATTATCACACAGTGTGAGGGACAAAATTGGATCGTATAAACAGACAAAAACACTTCGGCTCGTGCCTCCACATAGACGCCACAGTAAAAGCATAAGCCGTCACACACATACACACACACACACAAGCGCACACACACACACACGCACACGCACACACAAACAATGCTGGAGCAAATGAGAAAATGAGACTTCTGATTGAGGTCTGAATCTGATCAGATAAAAACACCTTACAGCAGACTGCACTCATTGCTGCACTCTTTTCCCCCAATCTCTCTATCTCTAGTGCACACACATACACACACATACACACACACACACAGTGTACAGCAGTGCTGTCCATCTTGTTGTGTGTGGAGACTCAGAGCAGCAGTTATAACGGCCTTTGGCAGATTCTGAATTATATTTTATTATGCACACACAGACTGATGAGGCTAAAAGATGAAATTGTCTCGATTCAGCCAAAACAACAGCTTTAAAAATGCAAGACAAACAACACTAAAGCGGTACACAACTGTTAAGAATAAAAACCAATAACCCGGTCCTGAGGAAGTCTGTAGTTTATGTGATATTACATGTCAGGATAACTGAAAACAAGTGCAAAACATTGCCTGTAGGAGGGAAGCTGCTGGTAACAAGAGAAATGTAGTTGAAAAAGCAGAAGAGAGGCTGGAGAAGTACATTAACACCCTTTGTTTTATTGAGTCGCTTAAACCAAACCTATGTTTGCTGAGAGGGAAATGAACATCTTTAGGAATATTACAGCAGAGAGCAGCAAAAATTGCCTGAGTAGGTTTGTCTCTCATCATTAAAAATGTGATTCTCTCCTGGACAAAAACTGTCAGAGAGCTTTAAGAATGACATCCAAAAGTCCTTTTTTTCCTCTTTTTTAACCCAAAATAAGAATAATTGCACTTTGTTTGGGGCAAGTTAGATTGTAGGTTCAATCAATTGTGCTTCATGATTACAGATCAGTCTACATTTTACTCTTTTTCTTTGTAGTGATTGATGATAGATGATAAATTTTGATTGATAATGTCTAACACACATAAACACAGCCAACTTCAAAACATGTAGAGGAGCAAAAAATGTACTTTGTGTGACATTAAGTAGTTAAATAGAGTCCTTTTCTACACATAGGAACATTATAACTAACCACACACACACACGTAGACATACAGAGAGCAGCTGTGATCGATACCAAGCCATTTCTGTAATGGTGGTGTAGTTAAAAAGAAATTAAGAGAATTATCATCTGTCTCAAGCCTCGGCCGCAGGCCTCGAGGCAGCACGGTCAGATCCATTACTGAAGGGTTTCACAGCTCCCAAATTTCTCACATATATATGCACATTTTGGGGATATATGTATAAGCTGTCTGGCAGACACTCCAAGTAAGAGACAGAGAAAGCAGAAGAAAAAAAAAACAGGCATATTTAAAGACAGCAATTCACTGACGCTTTAATGTGATGGGTTTTTTAATACTCTGCAAGTTATCGATTTTTTGCTCCCTCTTATGTCTTTTTCTTATCTTCCATCTTTTCTTTATCTACAATGGCCTACAGGTCTGCAATAAAGCTAAAGAGTTTTATTACACAATGGCTTTAAGAGAAAGAAAATCAAACGGGCAAAAGGACAAAAAAAAGGCTAAACAGGGAACTGAGGGGGAGATTTTATAGGAGCACAAAATTACACTGTTTCTGCTCCTCTTCATTTAAATGCAGACTCTGGGCTCGCTGGTTAAATGTTCAGAGGTGAAAAGAACAATAGAGACAACACAATCCAGCTTCTGAGGCTTGAAACACCTGTGTGCACAATGCCTGCCTGCATAAACTCGGCATGGATGTGCATTTTTAATGGCGTCGTTCATTTCTCATATGACCATGGCCTCGTGCTTGCAGCCTGTCATTTATGACAGATGTGAGTGGTTTGTGTATGTATGCACTTAAGTGAGGCTTAAGAATATTCTGTGATACATTGGTAGGTGTATTTGCATGTGTGTGCGTGTGTGTGTGTATGAGAGGTGATTAGTGAACACTAAAGGGTTTTTCATTAGTCTTTCCCTGGGCACTCAACAACAAAGGCATAAATTACCTCCAGCAGATTACCCACTAATCTCCACCAATGCTCTCTCCCTCATCCTCATTAATATCCCTGCCTTTATGATCCCCCCTCTCCGGTGTGCGACCTAATCAAACAATCAGTGTTACATTTGGCAGCCTTTCCTCATGGTTTCCTTGTCAACACCTTAAATACCTTCACCACAATCTCTCCTTTTCTTTATTTTCGGAGAATCAAAGTGCAGTCACCCGTCATTAGAGCTGACACCATGAATAATAATGACTTCATTTAAGCTCTCTAAACAGCAGGCAACAACCTGCCGACAAGGCGGCTCGCACAGGTCAGCGTCAGGTTTTTACCACCCACCTAACAACTGCTACTGAGGAAGCCTGCGAGTCCTGGTGATGCAGTCTTTAGAGTTTAGAGAAAAATTATGCAAAAAGCTTCCAAGACTAAGAGTCTTCAGGCATGTCAGTGGCTGTGTGAGGCTGTTCATTGGAACAGTGGTGCTCTCAGCTCAGCGGTCACATTCAGTTTGCTAACATGCTCATATTGACATTGCTAATATGTTGATGTTTAGCAGGTATAAGGTTTACTTTGTACATCACCTTAGATTAGGGTGTTTGCATGCAGATGTTTCCTAATAAGCACTTAACACAAGGTATAGCTGAGGCTGATGGGAATAATGGTCCATGTGTTTTGTCATAAACCAAGTTTCTGAACAAATAAAAGTTTGACCTAATGGTAACTCTAAAAGAAAGGTCAAGGGGTCCAAGTACAACAAATCATCAATCTCTGGAACCACAGATAACCATATCAAGTTTTTTAATAGCAATCCATCCCATAATTATCAGGATATTTAACTCTAAACCAACAACATCTTAGTTGCACTAGTAAAAAAAAGTCCGAAAATCACCCGTCTGGCAACTACAAATGTCTATACAAATACATATGTATACATATTTCACTTGGAAAAATCTGACCTGCAGGTGGCGCTAGGGCAAAAGTCATAGACTCATTTCAGTTTGTTCACCTGGTACCTTGAATATCAGGAGCAAATTTCATGACAATTCATATAAGAGTTGTCAAGATTTCTTAGGTGACACTAGAGGAAAAGTCAGGGGATAGCAAGAGTCAGCAGGCTTCATTCTTTTTGGTTGGTTGTAATTTTCTGTTCAGATCAAAGTGGTGGACTAACTGATTGACCAACCAACCAACAGGCTGATCAATAATCCCACCTTGCACATTTTACCAGGCAGATGGTCCTCCGTAAACACTGAGGTCTTTGTACATCCTAAAAATTGGCAGCATTT
Organism: Acanthurus lineatus; assembly: GCA_029814665.1. Taxonomy (NCBI): domain Eukaryota; kingdom Metazoa; phylum Chordata; class Actinopteri; order Acanthuriformes; family Acanthuridae; genus Acanthurus; species Acanthurus lineatus. Next base: position 10,184,498 of record JAPZDV010000010.1, read on the forward strand.
CTGCCAGCTTTGACTTTACATCTTTATCTGCTGTCTGACTGAATGCCTGAGCTAACCAGCCAACACTCTGACTGTCTGTGTACCTGCTGAAGTCGACCTTGGCCAACAGCTCCTGTCTCTTTCTGCTCTCCCTCTCCTTCTTCATCTCCAGCTCCACATCATCTGACAGGTCTTCATAGGGCAGGTCGTCAAGGTCAACATCGCCTGGCATGATAAACCTGAAACAAGGAGAGGAGATGACACATTCTGTAAAAAAGTAAATGCAGCATGAGAAGCTGAATTGAACTGAATATTAATTATTGAATATGTATGTGCAAGGATTGCGTAGGTGTTTGTTCATGTATCTGTGCATGCCCTACCTGCCCCCGTCTTCCCTGTTTCCAATAGCTATGAGGGCCTCGAGGTCGGTTCCCTTCAGGCCGTACTGCAGCAGCTCCTTGGCCGCATCAACATTCTCTGGGACGCGCTCCACACACTCGTGCAGCACCCATGAGCGCTTGCAGATCTTGCTCTGGGTGGGATGTAGGGAATGGAGGGCGCAGGGAATGAGTTCAGAAGAAATGATGGGATAAAATGAGATACAGAATTAGGAGGGAAGGCTGTGAAAATTTGCTACAAATTGGTAAAAATGATGCGTGAAATAGAGTAAGGGGGCTGTGCTGCACTTAAGCTGGTGCAGAACCTCTACTCACCCACACACATATACTGTATATTTCTTACCAGACATCTAATATGCTGTGATAAACACCAAGACTGATACAATTCTCCGTCTCTCTCTCTCTCTTCTTAACCATCCCTCCTACTCATTTCCTCACATCTATCTCTCTTATTTCTTCTATCTCTTACCAGATAATCTTGTATTGAGGCGATGCTGACTCTACTCTTCCTCCACTGTCTCTGGTAGACAAGGTCGGAGTCCAGATTATACGCGTGGGCAAGAGACAAGGCTTCACCATATTCTTCATTGTCAATCTGCAGGATAAACAATAACACTTTGCTTTTTTTTTTTTACACGTAGAGCAGACTGAACCAAAACAAATATTAGAAATCAGACAAGACATGCAAATTAACATTAATTTCTCAGTGATTCAGACAAATATTTGTAAAATGACAGGAAAGATTAACCTGATGAGAAGGCTGTAAAGAATTGAGCAGACACAGCTCTAATTAAGAAATATTGTTAATATTCAAATGTGAAATTTAGGTTGGAGAGAAAAATAAAAATGGCAGAACTCCACAACAGTTTAATTCATTTCATACCCAAGAAGGTTTTTTTAAATGTTTTTTTTTCCCAATTATTTTTCCAATGTCATATTACTGACTCAATCTTCATGCACTGTGTTCCTTAACAAAATTAAATTAATAAAACGCACAACATGAATTTAAACTGTCTGGTATTTTAAGCAAATATTGTGGCAAAAAAAAAAAAACTGAAGAAAAGCTCATGGCCCAATTTTCCATCATACTGGAGGACAAAGAAGCCAAGGCTTTGAATAAATCTAGCGCAAGCTATGGCACTTCCGAAATCTTGAGTGCACACAGAGAACTGAACAGGAGCCGCTCTTACATGCAGATTTCAATCTGTGAAGCAATGTGCAATGTCACATTGTGTGGACTGAGTCTCCTACAATGGGATATGGAGAATGGTTGGAGGGAAATGAAACATTTGGGGATTTTTAAAGAAAGAAAAACAAACTGACGGATGAGAAACCTTAAGTAAGAATCAGGAGCCTTGTAACACCTGATAACACACACCCTGCAATAGTCTCACTCCTAAATAATAAAAATCATTTAAGTATTTAGCCACCAGAGCAGCTGTAAATGCTGACAATGACAAATAAACATCCACATTTTAGTGCAGTATGCTAGCACGCTACTTGATACTTAGCATACAGATATTGACAGTAATGTAATGTAATTAGTTTTGCAGTTATTAGGTCATAAACCAAATTAGTGGATAATTTAATCTATTTTTGACCTTACAGAAGATGTGTCAGGTGGTATAACACCTGTGTTTGATACTAATTATAAAACACTACGCAGCTGAAGAGGTTGTGTTTACCATGGAAACCAAAGCTAACGATGTTTAAACTGCACATCAAACAGTCTCTATGCTTGAGACTTAACACAGTCTTGCCCAAACAATGCATAGAATTAAGGAACCCAATCAGAGGCAAAGCAGGGTGGATCTCACAAGAAAAGCAGCAGGATCCATAACAACAAAACACAGAGCTGCTAGCACGGCTGCACACTCTTTGTCTTGTCCACACATATGTCTCTTTGGTGCTCTCTTAAGCTGTTATTGTCATCAGCATTATTATTAAAATGTGCTGGCTTGGATGTCAGCACATAATGAAGCTTTAAGAGGTTTTGTGTCACATCAGTGTCACACCAAATTGTTTGATCTAATAGCATGGCAACTCAGTTTATGCAAGCCCACTCAGTGTGTGTAAAAGTGCATGTGTGGCGTGCAAGCATGCTGATTGACACACTGTGTATCCATCTGTTTCTGTGTGTAGGAGTACAAAGCAACACATTAGCCAGACTGCAGTTCCTCGAGGGCAATAAGAACCCCACACAGATAAACCTCACGTAGGAGGACATCAAAAACTGCTTCCTTCTCTCTCCGGATTCAGCTAATAAAACTGTTAGCAGCCTTGCCAGTGTGCTTCTCACACAGGCATGGTCACACCAGCGAACACATCATCAAACTTCTGAGGAGGTTGGCTTGAGGAAATGACCCAGAGTCACTTGATCTGATCTATTTACAGTTGATTGAGCTACAAGCCTCACATGAGGTGAATCTGTGAGGAGGCAATGGGTCTTTATGATATCTGAATGCGTGTGAGTGAGTGTATGTTGTGTGGGAATGTCAAACTATACAAACACAAGCAATATAAAGAAAATATGCATGCATACACATACACCAGCATACATACACATGAAAACAATACAGCGTCTGTATTGTCTTCACTCTAACACCTACATCTGGCACATGTGAGTAGAAGGAAAACAATTTCAACAGGAGAGCGGCAGCAGCAGCTGGTGAAGTGCCGCGGGTACCAAGTGTTACTAAGAGATAATAATGATATATTACTTTGTAACTCTCCACTGTTAGGATTGATGGTGATGACTAATGGCATCTAATGATGATGACAATGATGAAGAAGGAAGTAGATGATGGGTCATAAAAATGACTGATGAAGCATGCTCAAACTTGGGACCGTCGAGAGCTGATACCGTGCTTTATGACACAACGCGTTGTTGTCTTTGCTGCAATTTGTAGCAAGTCGCAACAACAGCCATATTTCTAATGCAGCAATTAGCATTTCTGAGAAACCCCTGGGACTGAGAAATAGCCTTAAAGCACGCTGAGCGTCTTGCTTGGTTTTCATTTCTCCTCAACAGCACTCTGGAGCCGATCCAACAAAACAATAGCACTTCACGGAGCTGGCACAGAATTTATTTAGTCAGAAACCAATTTTGCAGATCAGCCTGTTATAATTCAGTCAGTCACCAAACAGGATCATATGACGTCCTTCCGTCGCTGCTAAATTAAGTAGCAAAAAGAAATGATGAGTTTCAGGGAAAAAGTGATATCAAACATCATCTTAAATATGATTAGTGGCATCACAGTCACATTCATTTTATCAGATTAAGTTTGATAAATGCGTTGATTTTGTATTATCAGGCATAGAGCATCTTTAAAAATATTGAATAGGTAGAATCAATCAGCTTCTTTGTCAAAATAAATTTCTAACACTGTGTGAGGCAGACAACTGCATATCAGCTCTGGAGTTGTTTAGATTGCTGAGCTGAAAAGAACATTCAAATCCACACACGAAGGCTTTCCAGCATGAACACTGACGAAAGCTTTTCCTCCCTAAGCACATAAGAGTTTTGTTGTGTGTGCCGCAATGAATAAGTAAACAGGAAAAGAAGGGTGACTCTTTTTTTTTTCCCTTATTATAGATATGCTGCCTCATTCTGAGAACAGCTACTAGTCTTAACACACTGCAACAGAGGCCCGAACTGTCAAATAAAAATGTACCTGTCAGGACAGGTCACACCAATTATGTAAATGTTTTGAAATATGAATACTGTGATGTGACTTCTCCACCGAGTCACCGAGCAGCTCAGTTACCAACCTACCAACTTGCTATTCATTCAAACCTCAGAGGTTAATAGCAGCAGCTCTGTGCTCAACAGTTTTTGCTAAATAGAGCTGAACAGAAAACGACAGCTGAGGCTGATGGGAAAGTCGTTAGTTTCGCACAGCTTTGGTCACAACAGTAATGTTCTCAGCGAAATTTTGAGCTGATGTTCGAGTCAGATGTAAAGTTAAAGAATGCTAAATTTGTTTGAATACATACTGTGAGGATCATGACAATCCATCCAACGGATGTTGAGACATTTAATTTTATAAGAGAAGTGACGACTTCATGGTGAATCAACAGGAAAAGTCACCAATTTCATTAGAATTCAATTCTTTTTAACCATCAAGGTCTGTTCAGTGTTGCCTGGCAGTTAATTTGAAAGTTGTTTGGATGTCTTAGAATCACTTTAGGCGCTGGACTCATCAACCACCTGCTAAAGTTGCACCTCTAGTTTGACTATTTTTACAGGAAAGTGTGTAAACAATATGAAACCGCTCTGCAGTGTTCATACGGCTTTTGGGAATAAAAGTCAAGCAATTTTTTTAGCACTTTCAAGGTACCTTAACCAAAAATTGTCAATATTTTAAATGGCAATAGCAAAAAAGATGAGCTGTTAGAATTCCACAAAAAATTACATATACGTTGTCATCTTAGTTTAATTTACCAGCTGTTCATATAAACTTTTACCAAATGGTTTGATCACGATTATTTGATGGTTGCTTGTTTAAAACCCCGGAAACAACAAACAAGTACAAAAACAGGATCATTTCATTTCAAATATTTACTTTTTTTTGTTTGGTTTAGTGAATAATATACCTAAAAATATTAAAAAACAAGCAATTTGCGAGGAGCATTTAAATTCAAGCTAATAACTAAATTGCACACTTTCCAAATGTTCCAGACTTTGTACTGTCTGAAATGGAATCAGGCTTGTGAGAAATCTTGCAAAAGCTCAAACTCAATAAAGCTATCTGCATTTTTTTCTTACTGAACTGAGTTTGAACTCCGCCATCAAATAGCAATGACAAGAGGTGCTTTTATCTTCTTCGCAGCACATTCTGAAGTCAGGTTAAGCATCAACATGTGCATGTAAACACTGAGCCTCCATTAAATCAATGACAGTGTCAGGCTCCTACCTTCCTCTGGTACAGCTCCTCTGGTGTCGTTGACCTCAGGCTGACCAGGCGGTAGTTCTTGATCACAGTGCGGGGTCGCTTGCGTGGCGGAGCGAACCGCTCCATCTCCGTCACGTAATACAGGCCCTGCTTGACGTAGCCGAAGTAGCGGGCTTTGGCTGAGGACTCTTCATCTGAGTCAGAGTCTCCGCCGTCGTCGCCCTCCTCATCCTCACCTGCCATGCCGCTCAGGTTGCTCTCCAGGCGCCCACGCTTCTGAGCGAGCCTCACCTCACACTGCGGGGGAAACAAGACAAAGCATCACAATGTGGATGGAGGTAAACAAAAAAAAATGGAATATTTTAAAATATGGAAGCAGTAGAATTTAAAATACAACGGTGCACAAGAGAATGAATGAACAAAAATAAAATAAGCTGATTTAAACATAACTTTGACTTATACTACTAACACATGGCCAGCAAGTGATCATAAAGCTGCAGTTGTCTACACACATAAAAATACATCTGTCTCATTGGCTCACATTTTAAATTGAGGGCAGCAAAACAGAAGAACGTCCATATCTGATGATAGAGGCTGTCAGATTTGAAGCCTTTGCCCACAACCACTTTCAGATGCTGCATTATGGACACTTTTCTGATATTAAGCAAGGAATGAATATAAAAAATAAAGCAGCACAGTTTGAACATATAGTAAAGCTTAAAGCTGGCGAACGCATTCATTTAAATGCCCTCATGCCAGATCAGCAGGCTGTCCAAAACACAGAACAGCAGCAAGGTCAAGCTGCTCAATTTGAAAAAATCTAAATCCAAGCTGTCCAAAGCACTTTCTTTAACTTGTCTTTCTCTGCTCTCCAGTTTCACGATTGCCTCAGTTGGAGGAATATTATTTGCCCATTTTTCATCCCCGTGCTGCAGCAAGTCCTTATATTT